>CM021107.1:310130676-310730676 GCA_007115665.2 Sequoiadendron giganteum | reverse complement strand
ATCCTCATTTAAAGGTATGCAAACAATGGAAGGTAAGATTCTACAACACACTTGTAGGAGATATTATCAAAAGATTTGGAAATTGTTATTTTAAAAGTAACATGAGACCAAAAGATGTCAAATCTTTGTTGAAATGATGTGAAGTATAAAGTATAGGTCCATCATGAATATTCTTAGGTTGAAAAAATCAGATGCTTCAAGTGAAAACACTATTGTGAAGAATCTAATGGATGCTTATGAGAGTGTGGGTAAGACCTCACACCCAAAAGATAGTAATGTCACTCAACGTGTACATTGACTTTAGTAAGTAATCAAACAAGAAAATATCATCCCATTAGAAAGTGTGAACCCCAATTTCATACCTACACAAATAAAGCAAACAAGCACAGTATTAGATCATATGCAAGAAAGAAACAAGGATTCCCCATGGAATCCATTTACAATGCTCAAAATAGGAAAACATGAAGAACAACATGAAATATAAATGAAATCCTAATTTAAACAAAGAAAACTCTTGATCCTATGGGGGAGTTGGTGCCAATTGATGTGTTGAAATCAACCCTTTCCCAACTCCTTTGTAAGTTTTGATGATTTGATTCCCTTGATGGTTGAATTTCTGCATAACCTAGCTAAGAACTTGATAAAAAGATATGAAAATGGTTATGCTTGAAGATGGATTTGAGTATAATAAATTTACTCAAATTGTGGATGATGGAATGAGAGGAAGAGTCTCTCATTTATAGATTTCCAAGTTGGAAGGATGAGTGAAATTGAGCAATGTGGGATCATTCAACATCTAATGGCCAAGTGCCACTTGTCAAGATGTGAATGGTTGAAGGTTGAGCACATTTGATCAATGTGCAAGTTTGAATTTTGAATTTTATGAAGTGACATGTTTAGCGGGGGTGAAAAAAATGGAGTTAATGTCACTTGTCTCAAGGCCAAGGACATGCAAGAGACATTAAATGCCTTGTTGGAAGGACCAAGATAATTTGAATTTGAATTCAAATTTGAGGGAATATTCCCTTTCGATGCCATGTAAGGGAAAATATAGATTTAATAAATGAATTAAATCTATTTTAATGTGCAAATTGCATTCTCTAGAAGATTTTAGTGATAGGGATTAACTTAATCAAGGATTTGATGAATTTAATAAGGGATTAGATGATTTGACAATTTTGACTTAAATTTATGCATTGATTCAAATCAAACTTGAGAGGAAATGATTAATTAAATAAATGTTTTTGATTTATTTAACTAAGTGAGATAATGGTAGATTAAATAAAATAAGGTTTAATTTATTCAATTTAATAAGAGGAAATTATAAACTTTAATTAAATAGAATAATTTATTTAATTAAACAAAGACAAGGTTAATTAAATTAAATTGATTAATTTAATCAATGGGGGAGAAAGACTTAATTAAATAAATAATGATTTATTAAATTAAGAGAAAAAATATGATGAAATGTTGGGAGTATGATTTAGGAGGAAATATTGTTAGTAATCAGGATCAAGTGTGCCAAACTGAACTTGTACATTTTCCATGTCTACAGTTTGCCCCTCTTTGAAGCAATGTACTTGTTGCATTGATTTAAAGAATAAACTGTTGTGATCAAAGTTCAAAATTTGTCAATTTTTTCAAATGCCCCACTGCTGGCCCAACAAGAAGGATTATGCTAGGATGATGTATAGACAACCATCGGCCATGGTTAGCCTCGTGTATATTTTGATACAACACACCAATTTTAGATAGAAATGTTAGTAAAGATAGAAGAATAAGAAGAAAAGAATGATGAAAGGATGATCCACAAGCCTACACTATGAATGATAATGATGATTTGCTTACCAGGAGTTGGGATTTTCAAAGGGCCAATTACTTTATGTTTGATAACACACATAGGTATGATGCATCAAGGTATAAAGGACTAGGATGGCCTTGTACCTAGTGTGATGGATTTTGACTCATCAATCAGATAGGAGTATTTTTGTTCACACTTGACATATAGAAACCTTGCTAGGATGGACCTTAAAAAGCAAGTATTCACCAAGTTATTTTACAAGAACATCCAACAAGCACAACAGATAAAAAAAGATAATGATCATTTCCCCATTCCTTTCTCTCTAAACTTGTTTTGTTTACGCATCATCGAGAGGTCCTAGGAATGAGCGCAAAATAAGATAAG
The DNA here is from genome assembly GCA_007115665.2 of Sequoiadendron giganteum. Lineage (NCBI taxonomy): Eukaryota > Viridiplantae > Streptophyta > Pinopsida > Cupressales > Cupressaceae > Sequoiadendron > Sequoiadendron giganteum. The sequence goes on along the minus strand of CM021107.1, from coordinate 310,728,491 downwards.
TCAAAAGACCAAGATAAAGTAAACAAACAAGCCAATGTTCTTCATACCGCTAGCCAAGACTAAACTACTAAGGGGTACTCGATGCTTATGTCCATCATGGGAAGGATTCATCCTAGGACATGTTGTGATCAGGGTTTTGGTAGGACTGATTGGGTGATAAGCTATTGATACTCCGAGTTGACCATCTTGCTTGCTTAGTGACTTAGACTTTTGAGACTTTGACGATCAAGGTGTTCACTTTGGAACCTGCTATACTTGCTTTTGATTTCTTCACCAAAAGATGAAGGCGATAATTGATTTATTAGGAATCAGACAATCATGAGTGAAAGCGAGATGATATGGATGCACCATTTTGGATTTTTCAAATATTTTGAGGCTATTTTTTAGTATTTTTGAGATTTTTTACAAATGTTTTTGGTATTTTGTGTCTCAAGGGCTTATCAAGGATGGCCTTGCCTACATTCTAGCTCAGAAATAACGTAGTTCAAAAGAAAATTGACTTGACTGCTGATGAGAAAGTTGGGAAAATAGATTGCCAGATTAAGACAGATGCTTAAAGGACTGACCTAAGATGTGAAATAGATGGGAAAACAGATTGCCGATGTGATGGATGCCTAAAGGACTAACCTAAATTTGAAATAAATGGAAAAACAGATTGTCATTGCGATAGATGCCTAAAGATTGACCTTAGATGTCTCGGGGGATGATCAAAGATCAACCTTGCCTATGTTCAAGCTCAGAGATGACGTAGTTTGGACATATGAAAAACTTGACTCAATGAAAAGATAGATGGGCAAACAAATTATCATTTTATTGCAACGGATGCCTAAGGACTAACCTAGGGTGTGAAATAGATGGGCAAACAGATTTCCATTGCGATGAACACTTAAAGGACTGACCTATAATTTGAAATAAATGGACAAACGGATTGCCATTGTGACGGACGCATAAAGACTAACCTTAGATATCTCGGGGGATGATCAAAAATCAACCTTGCCTATATTCAAGCTCAGAGATGATGTAGTTCAGTGAAGGTGAAAGACTGACAAGACTTAATGATGAATGTTTTGAAGATTTTTTGAGATTTTGACATGTTTTTGGATTTTTGAATGATTTGGATGCTTTGAATTTTCGCATGATTTTTACAATCTGGATATGGATACATGATGATATTAGTTCCCTGTTTTGGGATTTTGTTGAAAACCAATCTTAATGTTGATCAATCGGATTGATGGATTGATAGTTTGACTAAGTGTGTTAAGTCAAACAAAAGTGATAATGCACTCATAAACTCTAGAAATTTGTGTTATCCTGGAGTAAACTCATACATGAGAGGGTAGTTTGACTAAGTGTGTTAAGTCAAACAAGATGATAATGCACTTGTAAACTCTAGGAAGTTGTTTTATCCTAAAGAAAACTTGTACAAAAGATGATAGTTTGACTAAGTGTGTTAAGTCAAACAAGGTGATATTTGATTGGATTCAATTGATAAAGATTGATGAAGCTTGATTTGGAACAAAATTATTTTGATGATTTGATGTGACGTTGATGTGCACATTAGATGCGATTGATATGAATTTTTGGATTGATGTTCAATGAAAGATAAAGTTTGATAAAGAACATCATCTTGTCAAAATATTCAATGGGCTAGTGGTTCAAAGTTTTGGCTCACAAATTCTTTCACCAATTTGATTTTACGTTTGCCACTGTTTGGATCACCACATAAGTTGCATGATATATATCAATATTTATTCTCAAAGAAAGATGTAAATATCTGCCCCCAATGTCTAGCAATGTATGGAATGCCATGGGTGGTTGCTTGGATTGGTATATGAATGGATAGATGGATATGGTAAGCATGCAAAGGATGCAAAGGTTTATCTTGTAACAAGATAAGGTGTCTAAATAGAGGATGCTCATTTGGATAATGCTTCAAGGCTCAGATATCATTGGCTAGGATAGGATCAATAAAAATGATGCATGTCAAGATGACTACCATAAGCAAGTGTAAAGTGTGCACTTAAATTTCATCAAGATTAAGATACCTTGGAGTATGGATGTAAATGGATGAAAATTGATTGGATAAACAGTTCATGGATGAATGGATAATATGGCTAGGATTCTTTCTTTATTATGGATGTGATAAGATGCTTTCTTCTGAACTAACGCACATAGATTCTTGATTCTACACATGACACTTATTTGCTAGGTTTTCATCACGGTACCTATCCAAAGTGCCACTGAAGTGGTTTTCGCTAGAGGATGAATTTTTTCTTTATTGTTTTCAATCTTTTTCTGATTTTTTTTGGATTTTTATATTTTTTTGATTTTTTTGTATTTTTGAGAGATTTTAAGCTCATGTCAAACCACCTGGTGGTGCTAATGTAGATGCTTCTGTTATAATGTGCCATCAATATCCTATTTGAAGAAGTTTCCTTGCCAAGATACGTGCACTTGAATGCAACTTTTGAGATCCTTGATTTGCTTTGTTGATATTGGAGTTAACTCTGTCTTTGTGCGCACATTGCAATAGAGTGCCTTCTAAATCCTTATTATGAAGGGTCACTGCCAATAGATGGTCAATGTGAGAATTGGATATCATGCATGGAGGAGTGGATGGCAGAGTGTGTTTAGGAATAACAGATGGAGTGGTTGATAGTCTGGAACCTTTGACTCCCCATACTTGGGAATATGAGCAATGATGGGTGGATATGGAAGTGTTCATGGAATTAGGACCAACTACTTGATACACTTTGTATGTCTCTTGAGAAGCTTGATTATTCTTTTGTGGACATCTTTGATGCATACTTTTCCCTTTTTTATCCACTTGTATTTGATTTTTCCTATATGCTTCTTAGCTTATTCTTCTTTGATAAGGTTCTTCATGCTTCAATTCAAGTCTTTCTTTTGACGTTGGTCCCAATTTGTGGATGGGGTGATGGGTGGATGAAGATTCATGATACAATGGGTTGTAGTATTGGCATCAGTTTCATCATAAGGATCCTTCATGCTCCCTATGTTGACGTTTGTTTGTGATGAAGTTGCTCCCAGTTTTAAAGAGGTATCACTGATATATTGAGATCCCTTGATTTCCAAATAACCAAGGCCTTGATCCTTAGGATTACCAATAATCTACATTGATTCTAGGATACCCTATTCATGTAGGTCTAATCCTCTACCTTGATGATTCATCTACTGAAAAAAATTATCTGCAATAGGATATGATTTACCTTGGAAACAAGGTGCTACTCCTTCTTTGCTTTATGGTGGATCTTCAAAAGTCACAACTTATTTATTGATGAGGTGGCTTTCCCTAAGAAAGATAAGTGATCCAACTTTATAAGTGATAGGATCCTCTATCTTTGAGATAACCTCTTGATTGATCTCTTTAGCTTGATCTTGTGAAATATCAGATTTTAGTGCTTCTTCAAGAGGTGTTGATGATTCACTATCCTTGTAAAAGTCTTCCTCATGATTCATTCTTGATATGCTTTCACATGATATTTTTGATTAAAAACTTTTGTAGAAGCCTTCTTCATGACCCATTTCTAATATGTCTCTACATTTGTCTATATCTTAACCATGTGTATAAATGTTAAGAGTAAGAGACTCTTGTTCCTTGGTAATGATGTCAAGAGTATGAGACTCTTGTTTTGAATGAAGATCATCTACGTGTCCATTCAAAGAAAGCATCTCATGGGTAGATGGAGGAGTGTGTGCTATGTGGATATGATCATATTGTATAGATAGGATAGTGTCCATTATATCATTGTAGTAGCTTGGAGATACAAATTCTCGATCTCAAATGATTTCAGAATTTCTTTCGACATGCTTTGGATCAAGTTATTAACATGGGTCAATTTCAAAGAATGGATTGCCTATAAAGGGCTCTTGGATATCTTCATTAGGCATAGGATTTTTCTCAAATGTCATGAGGTCAAAGGATGTCCATATGTTTTGGAAAGGATCATTGCTAGACCTTGGTGAAAGATTTTGATCATGCTTTGGAATAAATTCTTGAGATATGTCCTCTAACTCATTAGGTGATGTAGAGACATTTTCAACATGATCATTGGTCGAAGGATCTTGATCATCATTTTCAATGATTTTGGTGGGAATCTATTGCAAGCTCTGTTGACCCAACAATACTTGTTGTTGGTCGTGTTGTTATTGTGCCAACAATGCTTGTTGTTGGTCTTATTGCTTTTGTGCCAAAAAAGTTTGTTGTTTAACTTTTTGATGTACCTAAAAATCTTGCAAGGCTTGTTGGTATGCTCGTAGATGAATTTCTTTTAATTGTACATGAGTTTGAGCCTATACCTTTTGGGATACGTGTTTGGCTTGTGCAGCTTGCTGGGCTTGTGCAACTTGTGTAGCATTTGTGGCTTGTTGGGCGGCTAATTTTGCTTGTGATTGCTGAGCAACTAGCTATGTAGCTTGTTGGTTTTGGAGCACCTTTTGGCAGACAGCTTGTTGAGCAGCTTGCAACATGATGGAGAATGAATTGGCCATGTTGTGCTTTGACGGTGGTGCTAGTGGATTTGGAATGGTGTTGATTATTGGGGTTGCTTGGATGGTTGCCATCTATTGTTGTGATATCGATGGAAAAATGGGATGATTTAATATGATGCTTTGATTTATGAAGGGGGTGTTGCTTGGATTTAGTTGATTGATGGCTGGTAAAAGGGGAAGGCTCATGCCTTGATTGTTTGGTTGATAGATTTGTATGTTTTGACTTTGATTTAAATCTACCAAAGGGAAAGGTGTTCCAAAATTTAGATTAGGAAAACTCACATTTGTCATACCATTGAGGTTTGTAGGAGATAATGATCCCATATAAGGATTGTACAAATGCAAGTTTTGAAAATCAATTGGCATTGTAAGGCTTATATAGTTTGGTTGAATTGGATTACTCATGATCTATGAGTCGAGTTTATACTCCATGTTCCTCTTGTGTTTTGACCTTGTTGACCTTTGAGGGGTTTAGGACCTATGATGAGATGAAGGATGAAATGGGTGAATGATATGTGTGTTTGAACTTGTAGAAACTTTGGATCAATGCTAGACTTTAGGACTTGGTTTGATTTGATTGTTGATTGATGATAGTTTGACTAAGTGTGTTAAGTCAAACAAAGTAATAATGCACTTGTAAACTCTAGGAAGTTGTTTTGTCCTAGAGAAAATGTGTACACACAATGATAATTTGGCTAGGTGTGTTAATCCAAACAAGGTGATGTTGATTTTTCCTAAAAGTCTAGCATAAGTGATGTTTCCAATGTTCCAAAAGTTGTTGGTGAGATGGGATTTTGATAAATGTTTGGATGGATGAAGTTTTTTGACTTGATCCTAGATGACCCTACGAGGACTTACTTACAAGACCAAGGTGATGAAGAACATGCTTTTCCCCAAAAGTATTTCAAACCAAAAGATCAATGTTCGCATGAAAACGTAATGACCCAAAATAGACCAAGCACATGTGTGGTTCAATTGCTTGTTATCTTTCTTAGATTCGGTTCTTTTTACCACAAACACTTTCTTGATTATTCTTTTCAAACTAAATGTCCAATATCCTAATTTTCTTTCATTCCACAAAGTGCATTATGTGTAAATCAAGGAAATCAAGGAAAAGGTTTCCTAATGTTTAACCTTGGTGAAAACAAATGATGATAAAATTCAGGCACTTAGAAACCTCTAAGGATATGATCCCTAGGGAAAGCAAGAGTACTTAGATTCATCAAAGGATATTTGTTTCCTTCAAGGGGTTTGAAATTTGGATTTCTTTGTGGATGTTTTTTTTTTCAGTTGTTTTGAGGACTAAGCATTGTATTTTCCATTTCCAAGCACATGTATAGCCCTGGGATGAAGATACAATATTTTGTTGGGTTCCCACTTGGATGAATACAGCTGTGCATATTTTGTGTGGATCACTAGATGCTTGACCATACTGGCTCCCCTCCATGGCACACACTTCTCGGGCCAACCAAGCATTAGTACCCATGAATATCCCATGGCATACTTTTCATCTCTACAACAAAACCACATGTATAACATGGGGCGGCTTCAAAGGACATGACCTTTTGCACCAACAAAATAGATAAGGATTTGGCCTTTTCTAAACAAGAGGTTTTAATTTGGGAATTCCATTCATGGGGGACTATCCATGTGGTGAGAGACCATTTTTTCCCTTCTTGTTAGAATAATCCTCGTGATTCTTGAACTTTCCTCAAGAATCCACACTTATATACCGATTGGAAGTTGTTTGGCTTTAGCGTGTTCCCGATTGGGTCATTCCCTTGGGTGAGTACTTTTTCCCACAAGACAGGCCCTCTAAGATAAACAATAGCAATCCATCATATCCCATAGTTCAATCAACCTTCATTAAAAAACAAAGGGAGAACACTCGCAATATACTGTGCTCACACTCGCATGTTTGGTTCAATTGTTAGGTACCCAAATTAAAATATGGAGGCAATATTTTATCCAAATTAATGTCACCAAAAAATACTTTTGATTCACAAGATCACCGTGAAGCACAAGAGAAGCGCATATGCCTTTTTAAATGAAATTACTTTGCAAAAATGATTACAAAGCACAAAAGCACATGTTCATTTTAAATCCCTCAAAGCAATAATGAGTTTTTTTTAAGCACCGAAGGAAATGTGAGATTTGTCTTGTTCAATTTTTTTAAACCTTAAACCAAATCTAGTAGATTGTTTCTAAGGTTCTTTTTAAGCCCTTTGTTGCAAAATTTGAAAGAAAAATTGTTTGTTCCTTTTAAGACCCAAATGAAATTTAGTGTTTCCTAAGAACATGAAAGTAAACAAATCCTTAGAAAGGGATTATAAGTTCCCCCAAAAGTGTTTAAAAACACTTAATACAATGAGATGATAAAATCATCATGAACTCTTGGCCTTTGTTTTCCATCCTTCACTTTTGATCAAAAAATCTCCCTTTTAGGCAAATTTCAACAATTGTTAGATTTTTCCATTTTTGGTAGTTTTACATGCATGACTTTGAGAGTCCAATTTTTTACCAAAAACTTTCTAAAAATAAGAGAGGATGAATTTTCAACTAACATATGAAATTGGAAACATGGGTTTTAAGTTATTAACAAAAACAACTTTCAAAAAACTAGGAAAAAACACTAAAATGTCATTTTGAGGGCCAAGATGAAAGTTTCAAGCCCCAAAAATGTGCCAAAATCACCACCAACCTATCTTTCATATGTTGGGAACCTATCCTTGATATGCTAGGAATCCACATACCACCTCATAAAGAAACCACCTACAAAATTTCAGCCAAAACCCACATCTGAGTCAAAAGTTGTGACCTCGAGAAGTTCTTGCATCACAAAAAAAAAACTAAAAAAAAACCAAAAATTTGCAGGTGCGGCGTAGTTTGGAATAGAAGCAGCACTATATTGCATCATGTGTTGACTAGGTGTGGCGCTTTGCAAAAACAAAGACCATGGGTGTAGCGGATTTTGACACGCAACGTAGTTTGTAACAGAAATCCACGATGGAGTTGGCCAAAATTTGAATTTTTTTAGTGTGAAACAGGTGCGGCAAGGTTTGGAGCAGGTGCGGTGCAATACATAGCCATAGTTTAGAATGGGTGTGGTGCAATACAACACCGCATCTCTATAGCTGACACAATATAGCATCGCGGGATTGTGTGTGGCATAGTTTTCCCGTGACCTGCAAAGAAATAGAAAAACATAGAATTTAATAAAAAACGTGATTTGAACTCGAGATTTTCCCTCCTTCTAGTGCCAAAATATGAACCCCAATTTCATACCTTCACAAATAAGGAAAACAAGCACAATATTAGATCATATTCAAGCAAGAAACAAGGATTCCCCCTGAAATCCATTTACAATGCTCAAAATAGGAAAATATGAAGAACAACATGAAATATAAATGAAATCCTAATTTAAACAAAGAAAACTCTTCATCCCATGGGGAATTTGGTGCCAATTGATGTGTTGAAATCATCCCTTTCCCAACTCCTTTGTAAGCTTTGATAATTTGATACAATTGATGGTTGAATTCCTACATAACCTAGCTAAGAACTTGATAAAAAGATATGAAAATGGCTATGCTTGAAGATGGATTTGAGTATAATAATTTTACTCAAATTGTGGATGATAGACTGAGAAGAAGAGTCTCTCATTTATAGATTTCCATTTTTGAAGGATGAGTGAAATTGAGCAATGTGGGATCATTCAACATCCAATGGCCAAGTGCCACTTGTCAAGATGTGAATGGTTGAAGGTTGAGCACATTTTGATTAATGTGCAAGTTTGAATTTTGAATTTGGTGAAGTGACATGTTTAGGGGGGATGAAAGAAATGGAGTTAATGTCACTTGTCTCAAGGCTAGGTACATGTAAAAGACATTAAATGCCTTGTTGGAAGGACCAAGACCATTTAAATTTAAATTCAAATTTGAGGGAATATTCCCTTTTGATGCCATGTGAGGGAAAATATAGATTTAATAAATGAATTAAATCTATTTTCATGTGCAACTTGAATTCTCTAGAAGATTTTAGTGATAAGGATTAACTTAATCAGGGATTTGATTAATTTAATGAGAGATTAGATGATTTGACAATTTTGACTTAAATTTATACATTGATTTAAATCAAAATTGAGAGGAAATGATTAATTAAATAAATGTTTTTGATTTATTTAACAACTGAGATAATATTAGATTAAATCAAATAAGGTTTAAATTATTCAATTTAATAAGAGGACTTTAAAAACTTTAATTTAATAATATGATTTATTTAATTAAACAAAGATATAAGGTTAATTAAATTAAATTGATTAATTTAATCAATGGGGGAGAAAGACTTAATTAAATAAATAATGATTTATTAAATTAAGAGACAAAATATGATGAAATTTTGGGAGTATGTTTTAGGAGGAAATTTTGTTAGTAATCAGGATCAAGTGTGTCAAACCAAACTTGTACATTTTCCATGTCTACAAAAAGATAAGTCAACAATTGAGAATTAATAGAAAAAATTTATCAAGAACTGTTCAAAGATGCCAAAGAATTGAGGACACCAATTCTACTGAAGTATGGGAATTCTTGGAGAGACTCCCATGAAAAGATAAAACAGTTGTCAAAGAATTGAGATCACTAATTGAAGACTATTGGAAGAATAACACAAGGCCATCTCCAAATCAAAGGGATGTGGTAAGAAGGAGAATCAGTAGTTGAAACCGTGAGCCACATCCAAAGCATTTTTTGGATACAACTCAAACATAATTTTTTCATAAATTTCTAGAGGATTATCCTCAAATTAAAATTTGTCATATATATTTTGAAATGCTTGAACCTTTTTATGTCAAGATAAATCACACATGCACTAGTTTTTGTAGATTACATATTGAATTTTCTAACCATTTTGATGTTTATCATTCTATATGTTTATATTTTCATACTAACAATTTTTTATAAGATTGTGGCATACATTCCCCACCAACATCCTCAAGAGACTACTTATCAAAAAAATTAGGTGAAAGAGAGGAAGGAAAAATATTCTACATGAAACTATGCTTGGATGGCACATGTGAGCATTGTGGTGGCTTGCAATGTATGCCAATATGTGAACATATGGAAAGCACACATGCCATTGGAAAGGAACTAGTAGATCTCAACAAGTATAAAAAGTGGCATGCAATACAAAATATGGTAATGAAGAAAAAATGTGTGATTTGGTTATTCAAAAGATTATAGTGTATTAGTTTATGTCCACATTTCATGGTAGTATAGTGTATGAGTATGCAAGACATACCCATAGAGCTTCATGGTTGGACTTGAAATTCAAGTTATGCAAGGACACCTTTCCATTTGGTAGCATAGTTGTAGTGGTCAAATTTGCAGAGAAATACACTATACAGCTACAACGTGAGGTGTAGTCACAATATTATAACTCCACATAGATTTCTATATTTGTGCACATAACATTCATTCATGTGGCTTATAGTATAGAGGATAATAGGAAGGTATTGAGGGAGTACCACCTTTACATTAGTGATGATCGCACACATTCTCTAGAGTTTGTGCAAGGTTTCTTTTAGTTGTTCTACAATGATTTGGCTAAGAGGGGCATAACATACAATCAACATATAATATGGTCAGATAATTGTGCATCATAGTTCAAGAACTCACAAATTTTTTATTGGTTGAGTAGGATGCATGTTATTATAGGTGTTCAACATATGTGGAACTTTTGTGAGGTTGGGCATATAAAGGGATAGCATGTAAAGGGAGAGCATGATGGTGCATGAGCATGTGTCAAAAGACCATTAGCACGATAAGAGTTAAAGTATAAAGATAATGAAAAGTCGATAGATGCAAAATTCAATCATCAAGTTGTGTAATGCTTCGATAGATCCAAGTAATGAAGGTAAGTCTTCAGTTCATAGATTTTTTTGGTTGATAGATGCTACTAACATTGCACCATATGAGGATTATTTTATATTGATAGTATCAAGTGAACTACACTCTTTCCTTAGCTCAAATTCAGCTTCATGGAGTATCCATACATGAAAGATGACATGCTTTTTTTCTTCATGTACATTCAAGCCTGAAATGAGTGTAATTCAAAGGAGTGGGTTGACGAATGGTGGTTAATTTATCTTAGCCCACTTCGCACATATCATCCTTGGATGACATTAGAACTAACATAGATGGAATCATTGGTTGAATTTGACCACATATCAGATCTAGTTCAACCGGGTAATATATCTACTTGCATAGTTTTGGAAATTCCTATTGTTATCTTACTTTGTAGTGTATTTGTAATGTTGACTAATTTTATCTAATTTTCTACACATATCAATGTAGTGCATTTTTATGTAGTTATTTCAGATTAATAAAATGAAGAGGGAACATATTATTACTTGTGTCATTATGTTGAGACCAAAAATAAATTGGAGGCCCCAATTATAGATGGAGAAAACATCAAATATCGTATAGGCTCATTGGTTGTTACTTGAACATGGCTTAGAAGGTACCCACATAAGAGTGTTAATTTTTGGTTGTTTCAATAATTTGACATGCATCAAAAGATTATTCATTACTCAAACCTTGTCGTGACATCCAATGTTCATTTGATAAAATATGGGGGTATACCTTTGAACAATACCTTATGGAAGGTGTGTGAGTCTGACCATGATGAAATACTTGACACAATAAAGAGTAGAGAAGAATTGGATGATTTTTTGGATTAATTTATAACTATGCACATTGCTTCTTATTAAATTGTAAGTATACACATTAATTTGTATTAAAATTTAGAGTATGCACATAAAAATTAGTTGATAGTTAGACCTTTCATTTCTATATTTCAAGTTTACATATTTTTTGGTTCAAATTTTACGTATGAATATTGAGAAGATTATGTTTCTTGGTTCCAAGTTTGTACGTATTTTTTGGTTTGAAGTTTACATATGAATATTGCGAATATTATATGTTTTGGTTCAATGTGTAGCATAGACAAGGTAGTGAGCATTGAAAATCTTACTACATTATCAATGTGGTAACATTGAAAAGGTTTGATAAAATGCCTCTAAGAGATAGGGTCTCATGGTGATGTACTTGTACATCACCATGAGACCCTATCTCATAGAGGAATTTTATCAAACCTTGTTAATCTTACTACATTGGCAAGCTAGTGAGCAATGACAAGGTAGTGAGCTATTTGAGAAAATGCTAGAAATAAATAGGGTCTCCTGGTGATTGTAATCACTATGAGACCCCATTTCTTTGAGGAATTTTTACAAACAACTCACTACCTTGATCAACCAAGAAGATTCACATAACCCTTAAAGAGTGTGTACATATATACACAAATTCAACAAATGGACCACCTAAATTTCCAAACATTAGCTTTTAGGAAAAAATCAAATAATATATGGTTTGAGTATCATATTTTACACAAACAAATTAAAAAAATCAATGTTGTATTGATTTCTTTGACTCCTAAAATATTCCCCTTCTATATATTAGGAAATATTTATCATAATTCTTACTTTAAGAAACACTATCTAATATATTAAAAATCTTCAACAAAAAAGAAGATTTATTTAGTAGATAGCAATCAAAGACAAGGAAATCATAAAGCTCATATTTTGTGATAAGCATGGGATAGTAGTAGTTGTATTTATCAAGACTCTATGTTTTAAAGTCTTAGCAAGTGTATTTATTTACAAAAAAAATATTTTTGGCTTCTTCACATGTTTCAAGGAGTTATTAAGAGACCTAGAGAGGGGAGAGGTAGAGAGGAAGTGAAGTAACTAGAGAGCCATGGGAGATATAGAGGTACATGGAAATTCCATGGGAGACCTAGGTGAATTCTAATTGGCTAATGGAAATTCCTCTACTAGGCACAAGCATATTCTATAAAGAATAGAAAACATGTGGCAAATATAGAGTACAAGGTTTCAACACCCCTTCTTTGGCCCACTAGCTTGCCAATTCAATGCAGTGGCTGAAATTGGAAAGGTAGTGTACTTTTTGAAAAAAAGGGTCCAAGAAATGGGGCCTCACGATGATGTACATCACTATGAAACCCCATTTCTTGGACCCATTTTTTCAAATAGCTTGCTAGGTTTCAAATTTCATTGAATTGGAAGCCTAGTGGGTTGTTTGAAAAAATGGGTCCAAGAAATGAGGCCTCACGGTGATGTACATCACCGTGAGGCCTCATTTCTTGGACCCATTTTTTCAAACAACCACTTCCTTGTCGATTTCATGGTGATGTATCAAATTGCTTCTAGTGTTGACCAAGCTATGTATCTTTTACATTTAAATTTTATTCATGTCAATACTCTACTATTTTTTGCTTTAACTTGAAGTCTTTATTTTGATATTTACTTATTCTTCCATTCTATCATGTTGAAGAAATGGAGAGCTGCAAACATTATAGATAGGAAATATCATATGAATATTTTTCATGCTTTTTTAGCTTAAAAAAAGTGATTTCTTATGTATTCATTCTTATTTGTTTGGGTCTAATCATATCATGATCTCGTTGGTGATTCATGCCTCATTTTATATGATTTCATGTTGCTATATCAAATAAAAGGTGCAATAGGTACATTGGATTATTTTGATTGAGATGTAGGGGTTCATATTTCATTCAATCATGATAGTTGAGGTTGTGGTCTAGTAAGTATTTTTTGAGCGTTTCCATTCATAGTACACTGGTAATAGTATTAAGTGTGTTGTTTTATTATTTCATGAGCTTATTAATGTTTCTTGTGGTCATACTAAGCTTAGTTTCAAATCCTTTCAATCCTTGTTAATGAATTATGTATGTGATTCTTGTTTGAAAAACACCCAATATATAATTTGTGTATGATTGATCTTGTGATACAAGGTACCCACCCTTTGATTATATGCATAACTATAAGTATTACAGATTCCTAATTTTATGGTTTCTTATTGATATATCCTATTGAGAGCAAACCTTGGGCTTAGTGACATATGGATATGCTGAGTTAAGTAGATATGGAGAAAGCTTGTGAAGTTATGGTGGCATGTTCATTGACTAGGATAAATCCTACTAACCATACAATAACCTCTCTTGATTTTTGATATCTCAAAGGAATTTTCCCATGGTGATGACTTTTTAGTTGAGGAAAAAGTTGTCAAATGCAAGTAGTAAAAAGTTGTAAAGTGGTGCAACTTTCGTTCTGCAACTTGTACAACTAAACTGACTACTCCAACACATTCAAATGGGTATGTTTATGCTAGGCATGGTCTTCTTTTGCACCCAAACATGCCAAATCACTTTGAGCTATATTCAATTGGCTTGATCCCTTATGATGGCATGAAAAATAAAGGAAAAGAGAAATATTCACATGACAGTTGACAAGTTTGAGTTTTCCACACCAAATGCACATGATTGCATGCAAGAGGTAAAACATCTAGGTGTCAAAATAGCTAAGGAAATCCTAAACCTTTTCATTCTTGAAGGGGTTATGATCAAATTACTATGTAGATCTCATACTTACATTGAATTGATTATTATTAATATTAGTATTTAGTTAACTTTTTTATTCTTGCTCCTATGTTTTTGAAGAAAACAATAAGGAAGGTAACACAAGATTCACTTGTGGGAAATGGAGCACTATACATATCAGAAAATGCCTTTCTACTCTAACAGAAATTTTTCAAAAAAATGAGTCATTATCTGAATGTGTTGGGTTTGCATGGCGACATTCAAGTAGGGAGGCATTCATTTTCGCATAGCTCAGAAGCTTCCTCTTGAAGATCAGGTCCCAATGGAGTAAGAAAACATTTTTCAAAGGAGAATCGAGGGTTTCATAGTTCCTCCAAGGGCCAAATTTCTTTCAGGGGTCGTCAGGCAAAATCGTGGGGAGGAGCTTTGGATTAAAGGCATGCAAATGGTCTTCATGGAAATTCAAGACAACGTTTTCCTCTTGAGGCCTTTTGGTCTCCTTGGCCCCTTTCCCATACCAAGCAGCCTTTGATTAGGGTTACACAACCAGTTTTTGATATTTTTGGTTTAGATTCTTCCCCTCATGTTGAATCTCTCGGTACTTTGCAACATTCTTGGGTGGAGGTGGTATTTGGTTGTCCTCCAGCTACATTCCCAAATAATCTTCCTATCACTCCTATCAAAGATAGTGTCTCCTATCCTCTAGCTAAATTTCCAAACAACATTCCAATTAATGTTGGAGCTCCCTTCATTCCAAAGAAGAGGTCTTCTATCAATGCATCAAAGAAACATTTTAGACTTCTAGTTTATTTTCCCAATTCTATTCACATTTCCAAATCTAGTTTTCAGGACCATAAGGGTAAAATTTGTGAGGAAAATTATCTCTAGAAACAGAAGGTGGTTGGAAATATTTTGGCATCAAAAGTAAAAAGAATGGTTGGTGTCTTAAGAGGAAAGGGAATTATATTCCTAAAAGAATTGTTCTGATTACTTTTAAGGTGGAAATGCTTCAACCCCAAGTGTGTGATCTTCAAGGATTAGTGCTTATCTGTAAGTTTTGGAAATTCTCTCCTCCTTTGATTTTTTTACAATCTTGGGTGTTTCACGAATGGGAAGGTTCAACTCAAGTTTTATCTAAAAAAGGGGAATGGGTTCTTTGTTGTCATTTTTTCCATTAAAGAAGCTATAAATGTAGTCCATAGGGTTAAGTAATGGTTCTATGAAGGTAATGGGCTATATACTACTCCATGGGCCCCTAATTTATTGCCTTCTTAATCTAGGATTAGGTTTATGCCTTTTTAGATCCAATTGTATGGTTTGCCTCTTGAATACAGAGAGACTAATCTTATTAAAATTATGGGTAATCAAGTGGGTATCTTTATTTGACATGATTTGGGTTTCTTCAAAAACCCTTCGATGCTTGTGAGGCATTGTGCTCTTTTTGATGTAACTAAGAATCTTCCCAATGATTTTTACATTACATCTCCTAATGGAGTGTGGGAGCAAGAAATTGTACTTGAAGATCCAAAGATATTTTTTTCTTCTTGCCATTGCTGTCTTCATCTAGAAATTTTGTGTCACATCTTTGAGGAAATGGGTGATACAGAATACACTTCTCCTCAAAAGGAATCTATTCCTTATTCATGTGCTAAAATTATTACTCAACCTTTTGAATATGAGGTTGTTCAAGGGTGGGATATGCAAAGTAATTATTTAATTCCTTCAGTTGTCTTGAGGGGATCTTTCAATGGGTAGAGCTCTCTTGTTAAGGGATAAGGTTTTTTAAATGGGTGCTTCAAGGCTGAATTGGCTAGTATTTTGAAGCCTGCCTCTTTAGATAATTTAGGTCCGATAGTTGAAAAGTTGTCAATAATCAAGTCTTTTCCTTGTTGACATAAAATATTTACGATTTAATTACCGAAAGGATGGGAAATTTTTTTATTAATGAAGTCTTTTCTTAATTATCTAAGTCTCCTTGTTCCTTTGATTAAGTGTGTCGACATTCAATAAATCAATAGTTGTGCAACAATGTTTAACTATTGGTCTTGATAAACAATCTAAAATTTCACATTTTTTGGAAACTTATAGTGAAAGGGATGATGGTCTTCTTTTATCTAAACAATGGACATAGGAAAAATTTCATGCTGAAAGGGATTTTAATTTACTTTTTCCTAAGCAAGGTATGAACATGACATATTTTCCCTCACATTCATCTTATTCCTCTAATAAAGATCTTGAGAATTTTGTAGATGAAGCTCTTTCATTTGTTGGGGAGCTACTTATAGAAGAGATTACAACAGAGGTTTTAGGTGAAAAAGAAGGGAATAATCATTTTGATACTCCCTCTATAGCACAATATTTGTTGTCTCCTGCTAAAAGAGGTAGGAAATATTTAGCTGTGAAGCTTCAAGAGGAAATAGATGCAGGAATTCAATCTACTTTAGATGGTCACAAGTTTGGTGATAGTAAAAAGAAAAAAAGATCAAGGAGAGAATGTTGCACTCCTAGGGTATTATGAAGCTAATTTCTTGGAATTTCATAGGCATGAATTCCTCTAACAAAAGGGTCACACTAGTTAGATTTATGTGGGGCAGATGTAGTGGTTCTACAAGAAACAAAAGTATCAATAGAGGTGTTTGAAATTATTAGTAAAAAATGGTCTAAGTGGAGATCTTTTCAATCTCCTTCACAAGGGGCTTCTAGAGGTCTAACTACTTTGTGGAATGGTAAAACAGTAAGTATTTCTCAAGTTACTTATGAGAGTAATTGGAAACTAATGAGGATTTCCATTGGAAGCTAATTGATAAGTTACTTATCAATTGGGTCAAGATAAGGTTATTATAACATGGGATTTTAATGTCTTAGCATCAGCTTCAAAGAAAAAAGGTGGTATTTTTCCATCTAAAAAGGATCTAGAGGATTTTCAGTCAATCATCCAAGGCAATGCTTTGGCGGACATAATTCCACTGAATGGAAACTTCACTTGGACTAATAGGAGGAAGAATTTTCTACAAATTTCAGAAAGATTAGATAGATTCCTTTCTTCTCCAAATTGGGGTGCAATTGAATTTGATTTATCATCTGAAATTTGACCTTTTAATGCTTATGATCATTTTACAATTTCTTTGGATTTGTGTCCAAAGAAAATTAAATCAAAATGGAAATCTCCTTTCAAATTTGAAGCAATGTGGTTTTGTCATCCTCATTTTCTAAATTTATTAAGGCAATTGTGGTTGACTACTTCTTTTAGTAAGGGTTACAAGATGTTTTGGTTGAGTATGAAATTCGATCACATGAAACAAGAGATTAAATTGTGGAATCAAAAAAAATTTTTAAAAAATTTTGTACAAAAGGATTTTTTTTATAAAAGACTTTCTGAGGTAAATGAAGCAATTATTGCAAATTCTTTAGATAATGTGTTATTTGAAGAAAAATAATGTTGCAAGTGGAATGGAATGAATTGCTTGCCATAGAGGAAGTGTATTGGAGGTAGAAGTCAAGAGAGTTGTGGTTAAAGGATGGGGATAGAAATACTAATTTTTTTCATATCTCCACACAAATAAAGAAGTCAAAAAAATAAATTTTCTCAGTACATGATAGTCTCTTAGGATCATGTTTAACAAAGGAAGAATATATTCAAAAATAATGCATAAAATTATTTTCTTCTTTGTTATCTACTTTTATGTTTGATAATGCTCAAATGGCAAGAGAAAGTGAGGATCTTCTTCAAGCCCATTCCTCAATGAATCCTTCTAGAAGATAACAAGATATTTTTGGCTCCTTTTTCATTAAAGGAAGTTAAAGAAGTTATATTTTCTATGCCACCAGATAAGGCACCAGACCCAGATGGTTTCATGGCCATCCTTTTTTTAGAAATGTTGGGATTTTGTGGGTTTAGATATTCTAAATGCAATGAAGGAGTCAAAAAAATCTGGAGGCATGTTAATAAAATTTAATGTGATACATATTTCTATTATTCCTAAGACTACTCAACCACATACATTTTCGTATTTTAGGCATGTTTCATTGTGCAACACTATTTATAATTTTTTTACTAAGGTCATCTATCTTCGTTTACATCCACTTGTATCCAAAAAAAATTCAGAAGAGAAAGGGGGCTTTGTACCTAGTAGGGAGACAACAAAGGGTGCAATAGTAGCACACAAAGTTCAACATTCAGTGGCTACTAAAAAAATCTATTCTATGATTATTAAATTGGATATACAAATGGAATATGATAGGGTTTATTAGGCATTCTTGAATCAGGTGCTTCTTAGATTTGGTTTTCTAGCTAAGTGGTGTAAGTGGATCATGAATTGCTTGTCATCTGTGAAATTTTTAGTTTTATTAAATGGCTCTCCAGTTGGCTCTTTTGGATCAAAAAAAGGTGTTTGTCAAGGTGATCCACTGTCACCTTTTCTATTCATAATTCTAGTAGAGACTTTGAGTAGATCAATTCAAAAATCTCATATTTAGGATTTTATTCAAGGAATTTCAATTCCAGGTTCAAATATTACAACTCATTCTTTTTTTGTTAATGATACTTTACTCTTTGGCAAGGAAGTTATATCTAAAGCACATCATTTTAAATCAATTCTTGATAGATATTGTTTAGTTTTATTGAAATAAATTAATGAGGCTAAATCAAAAGTGTATGTGTTTAACAAAAAATATGTTGTTGAAAAGAGGATAGTGAATATTTTAGGATTCCAACAAGCTCAACTTTGGTGCAAATATCTTGGTATTCCATTTTTTGCTACGTAGGAAAAATTCTCTTACTGGCATAAAATTATCCATAGCATAGAATCAAGAATCATGTCTTGGAAAGGCCATTAGATGTCATTTTCTGGAAAAAAATTGTTGGTGAAGACCATTTTGTCCACAATTCCAAATTATTATTTATCTATTCTAAGAGCTCCAAAATCAATTATTTTTCAAATTCATAAATTTATCAAGAAATTATTGTGGTCCAATAACATGGACAACAAAAAGAAAATTCCTTTAATATTATTAGAAACCATGTGTTTGGAGAAGTTAAAGCAAGGTGTGAGTCTTCATAATATGGTAAAAAGAAATATGGCATTAGGTGCAAAAATGGTTTGGCACATGTATGTTAAGCTTCATTTGAAATGGTGTAAGATAATGCAACGAAAATAATTGGATAATGAAAATCCACCAAGAATATTTATAGTTTTAAACCCACCTTCAGGTTCTATGATGTGGAACTTTTCAGTTTCTTGTAGAAAAACCATTATTCCACATTTAACCTGGGAGATAAATGATGGGAAAAGGCTCTTTTTTGGAAAGATTCATGGAATGGGTTTCCAAGTTTGAATTCATTGCATGAATTTCATATCAAAAAAATTTTTTTGATAGAGTTAGTGATTATATTATTCATGTGGATCCACTATCTAGTAAAGCAACTTGGAAGGATTGTTCAGGGCTTGCAATCAGTGATGAGCATAAGGTTCTCTTGCAATCTATTCTATAGAAAAGGCTTGTGTATTGTACTACTATAGCTGATAGGCTAATATGGGTAAAGTCAAATTTTGGTTCTTAGATAGTTAAAGAGGGTCATAAGACAATTTCATGATCAAGGTCATAAATAGTGAACAAAGAGCGTATAACTTTTGTTGGAATTCTATGATTCTGCCTAAAGCTGGTTGATTTTCATGGTTAGCTATTAGGAGCAAGATTCTAACTAGTGATAGGCTCTCAAAATTAGAGATTGTAGATCCTTTTATATGTGTTCTTTGTAATGAGGAATTTGAAGATGTAAATCATCTTTTCTTGCAATGTTCAATAGCACAAACATGTTGGATGTTTGTGTTAAACAAAATGAAATGGTATTCTCCTTTACTAGATGCTCTTTAGAAATTATTCTCAAGTTGGCCAATTCTATTTACTAATTCCTTTTTTTCAAGTATTTGGTTAGTAATACTTGCATCATTAGTTTGGGCTTTATGCTAGGTAAGAAATGATTTTTTTTTTTGTAAAGAAAAAATTAACCTCAAATTGGTATTGAATACCTCAAAGCAATCAATCTTAGAAAATATCAATGCTTATGTGTGTAAATTAAAGCATATTGGTTCAAAAATTTCTGATTGGGATTCAAAACTAATGATGATTTGTCCTTTACTGTTCTACTGTTTAAAGGAAGCTTGCATAATCCAACTCAAAAATTCAATAGAAAAGAAATAAGATGGAAACCTCCAAAAAAGGGGTTGTTTAAGTTGAATTATGATGGAGCCTTGAGGGAAAATCTAGTTTTTTTTGGAGCAAGTGCTATCATTAGAGATTATAAGGGGTCGGTACTATGCACTACTTCATATAAATTACAAAATGGAACCAATAATGTGATGTAATTATAGATGTGTTTGGTGGTGTTGTCATAAATGTTGTCAATGATGTCAACATAGTTTAATCTGATTCCAGATGATTCTTGTATAGTTGAGATACTATAGAATTTTTTAGAGTACATGGAGCTATATTTATGAATTTTTAGTTTTGTTTTTTCCAAGTTCTATTAAGAAAATTTAAGAAATAATGAAGGTAGTATTGAGTGTGTTTTTTGAGTGTTCTTCGGTATTGTACTCTACATTTCTTTTGTGTTGATCTTATGCCTATGTGGATTTATGGTATTGATCATGAACTTTAGTGGATATAATATCCTAATTTTTTTCTTCTACATCGATGGAAAGTGGAAAATATGTTCACCAATATGTGAACCTGTTTGACAAAACTATTTGGTTGTGGACTAGGAGAAATATTTTTGCTTCGCAGTCTTCTGGTGTTTTATTTCGGATCTTATGGATCAAGGAGATGATTCATTCTAATGTTCTCAGTATTCTAGAAAATGTGCTTGTGATTTGGTGCTTCAGAAGACTTGCTCCAGATCCCCTGTGTGTTATTGCTTGGTCTGATTGCCCTGTTGAAGAATGTTTTGCGCATGAATATTGTTGTAGTTGTTGCGGATGTACCTGCAGGTTTATTAGAGATGTTAGAATGTTTGGTGAAGAATTTTGGGTGATCCACATGTGATCATCTTGTTGGAGATGTGAAAACTTCAAATATCATTGGTTTTTTCATTAGGTTTGGCCGACGTAGTGTCTACATGTTACATAAATATTTTTCATCAAATTAAGGAAGTGTGTGATTGATCCAAGATGTTGTTTGGGTCCTAATTAAATGTGTAATTGGTCCTCTCTCATTCTTATCCATCACGGTAATGTTGAGTAGCCGACCTAATTTAAATTTGTAAATTTAAGGATGTATGGATGACCTTGGAGAATGATTCTAGGGTTGTAGATGGTATAAAAACAAGTCAAAATGTTGTGAATTGAAAGCGAGACAAGAAAGTGAAGTGTGTGAACAAGTGCAAAAAGTGTATTTTGTAAGAGTGAATGAAGGAAGCATTACTTTGATGTGTTAGATTTCTAAAAGCAATGAGTTGATGGTATCTACAATCTTTTGATCAAGCTACAAATGTGTGGAACCTTTTTTGGTGGACCTTAATCTGTCTTTTCTTTCTTTGTAGGCAGTGAGCCTTCTTCTGGATAGTGAGTCCTATTGTAGGCAGTGACCCCTCTGGCAATGAGCATTTGTATCCAATATTGCATTATTACTATATTGTGAGCTAATCCTCGCCATGGTTTTTCCCTCATTGGTTTTTCCACATAAATTTGGTGTATCTGGTGTTTTCTTTTTGTTATATTCATTTTGTGTCTACACTTAATAACAAATTGATTTAAAGTAGAATTGATTAAGGTTAGAAGTAAAGTAATTTGGTACAACCAATTCACCCCCCCTCTTAGTTATCTTGTGCATTTTAACAATTGGTATAAGAGCTCTAGTTTCTTAGTGAAAATCTTAACCACTTGAGGTAGATAAAATGATGCACAAGTTGCAAATCCCTATTTTTGATGGAGCTGATTATAGTGACTAGAAAGAGCAGATGAGAGGTTATCTAGTCTCTCCTGGTTTCAAGACTTGGAAAAATATGGAGAAAAATTACGTTGCACCATCCACTAGTCCTACCTCTACAAATGAGATTTCTTCTTATGAAGAGAACGAAAGGGAAAGGTATGCTATCTTTAGTTCTCTATCTAAAATTAAAAGGAAAAAAGTTATTTCTTTAGGCACTACTTATGAATTTTGGGAAAAATTGAAAGATATTTATGACGGAAATGACAAACTAAAATTATCAAGGAAGGTAACAACTAAGTGCAAATTTGAGAACCTCATAATGGAAGAGGGTGAAGATATTACAATCTATTATCAAAGAGTTGAACTTGTAGCAAATGAGATCAAGAATCAAGGTGGTTCCATGTGAAATGAAGATATAATTGTGAAGATCTTGATGACCCTACTAGATAATTACAGTGACAAGGTCTATGCTATCAAATAATCATATGATCCAAATAAATTTACTAAGGAGCACATATTTTGAATTTTGACTGCATTCGAGATGAGAAAATTTGCAAGAGAAAAGGAGAAAGCTGAAACAACCTTTAAAGAAATAAAGATAGGAGATGAATCAGATGATGATGGTTCAGAACAGTTGGAAGCAAACTTCACAAGGAAATTGAAGAAATGCATTGGTAAATACAAAGGTATGTTGCCCTTTAAATGTTTCAGTTGTGGAAATATTGGTCATTATGCCTCAATATGTCCAAACAGAGCTACACACAAGAAGAACAAAGATAATAAGAATAATCACAGAGACAAAAAGGATAAGAAGTTCAAGAAATTGTATTATGTCAAAGAAGATGCAGGAATTTCTGATGACGATTCTAAATTTTAGGAGGATAAAGATGAATTTGTATTTCTAGCCCTAGAAATTAAAGTTGTGTCTACTAACCATGGAATATGTGCAAATGACTAGTTCTAGAGAGCAAGAAGGATGAGACATAAGGAACTCTAGTGACTTCTTTTCATGCTAGATAGGATGAAGAATATTGGTAATTGACAGTGGGTGTTTAAATCATATGACTAGAGATAAGAGTAAAATTACTAAACTTGAAGAGTATGATGGAGGAACAGTTATGTTTGGAGATGATTTTGGTGCTAAGATTGTTCATAAAGGAATAATTAGTTTTCATGGAAAGCATAGTACTGGCAATGTCTATTATGTTAAGGGTTTAAGACATAATATTTTGATTGTTGGAAAAATGAGTAGAAAATGATTTAATATTGTGTTTCAGGATAACACCTATGAGATCAAAAAGGGATCCAGAATTGTGGTAGCATTAGGAAGAAGAACTCATGGAAGCATCTATCAACTTAAGAGTGGTGATGGTCAGTTTTTTATTTCACAGATTAATGAAAGTTGGTTGTGGCACCAAAGGATGGGACATGTCAATTTTGATAATCTGATCAAGATCAGTTCAAAATAATTTGTTAGAGATCTACTTAGAATAGAAAATCCTTCAAATTCAATCTGTAGAAGTTGCCAGTTGGGAAAATAAACAAGAAGAATTTTTAAAGGAAAGGAACAATCATCTACCAGAATGTTGGAATTGATTCATATAGACCTCTGTGGTCCTACATGAACAGGAAGCCTTAACAGTGACAAGTATTTTATGCTCTTGATTGATTATTACTCTAGGATGACATGGGTTAATTTTCTTAGAGAGAAATCTTAGGATCTTGATAGATTTAAGGTATTGAAATCAAGAGTAAAGAATGAGGTAAACTTGAGAATCAAATGTTTAAGGTTTTATAGAGGTGTAGAATTCACTTCTAGTGAGTTTAATACATTTTGTGAAAAGCATATCATAAAGAGATATTATTCTTCCCCTAGAAACCCTAAGCAAAATGGAGTTGTGGAATGTAAGAACCAAACCATTCAAGAGGCTTCCAGGAAAATGATGAAAGAAGAAAATGTTCCTGATGTGTACTAGAGAGAAGCAATCCACACTATTGTTTACATTCTTAACAGAGTCCAGATCAGAGATAAAAACACTAAAACTCCTTATGAGTTATGGACTGGTAAGACTCCTATTGTTAAATACTTTAAAGTGTTTGGAGGGTATGTGCAGGATCATCATGGAAAAAACAGGCCCTTAAGTGGCAATAAAATTCAGAAAATCAGAGTTAGGCAACTTGACGTAAAAATTTGAATAAGTCATATATATTATTTCAAAAATATGTAAGAATAGAATCTGTATCAAATTGAATATAGTTTATAAACTACTAGATTTATTTATTTATTTTAAAAATCTATTTGGTGAAAATTTTAAATTTCAATGTAGTAGTACTTAAAATTCAGGGAAAAAATAATAAGTAGGTGTCTGTCTGACCACCCTAACCACAATAAAATGATAATATTTTTTTATAAGATTTTAGATATAAGTAGGGGACTCATGTCCCGATGTGATGCATATTTTTTTGTATTTTTTTTCTAAGTAAATAATTAATTATAATTTTTTTATTACAAATTTAAAAAAATATAAAAACTCGTATGTCTAACCATCTTAACCTGGTAAAAAATTCATGAAATTTTTTTTTTTTTTTGAATACTATAGTATGTGAAGTATAGAATGTGTCATATATTTTGGATTCAAAAAATGTGATACCGTTTGAAAGCTATAGATTTTTTTCAATCAGCCTATCAATCAAGACTTTAGTTGTAATTCAAATAGAAAATGAATAATAATTATTTATTAAATTCAAAGTAAAGTAAAATTTTATTTGGTGGAAAGTTGAGAATCTCTTTTAAAAACCCTTTTTGTTTCATCAATTTTGGGTATAAAAATGGTCATCAGGCAAATGGGTCATCATATCACTTAGATATTGCCACTTTTTGGACCATCATGATCCTACACATACCCTGGAATCATATGTTACATTAAAAGAGATGATGCGAATCTTGGAAAGTTTGATGCTAGATGTGATGAAGGAATTTTCTTTGGATATTCAAATAATAGAAAGACAAATAGATGCTTCAATAGAAGATTGATGAAAATAGTTGAAATAGACCAGTAGAAATAAGTGAAGTTGAACCAGATGATCCTATCGATGGGAAAGTGCAAGAAGAAGAAAAGGAAGAGAAAGAACAAAGTGATGAAGAGGATATTTTGGAACCTGCACCTAAGACTCCTAAATATTTATAGAGAAATCATGTGGAGGAATAGATAATTAGAGAAATAAGTGAAGGTGTAAAGACAAGAAGCAAAGTGGTTGAGATAAACTTGTGTTTAATTTCTAAGATATAACCTAAGACTATGAGTGAAGCATGTATTGATGAAAGTTGGGTTAGAGAAATGAAAGAGGGACTATAGTAGATAGAGAAGAATGAGACATGGGAACTAGTCCCTAGACTTGTAAGCAATAATTTAATTGGTTCAAAATGGGTATTCAGGAATAAGCTAAATAAAGATGGTGAAGTGGTAAGGAATAAAGAAAGACTTGTATGAAAATTTTATTCATAGGTTAAAGGAATATATTTTGAAGAGATATTGCACCAATTGCAAGAATGGATGTCATTTGGATTTTCTTGGCATTTTCAGCTCATAAAGACTTCAAAGTGTATCAGATGGATGTCAAGTCTACATTTTTGAATGGAGAATTGGAAGAAGTATACATGGAGCAACAAGAAGGATTTCAACTATCAGACAAACCAAACATGGCCTGCAAGTTAAAAAAGGCATTATATGGACTTCAACAAGCTCCTAGAGCTTGATATGCAAGGTTGGATAGATACTTGAAACAATAAGGATTCAAAAAAAGGTCTGTAGATAGTAATATTTACTTCAAAGTTGAGAGAAATAAAATGTTGATAGTTGTGGTATATGTTGATGATATTATCTTTGATGGAAATGAAGGTATGTGTAAGAAATTTGCATAATATGAGATGCAAAAAGAGTTTGAAATGTCTATGATTGGTGAGTTGAATTTCTTCCTTGGAATTCAAGTAAATCAAACTAGTAAAGGGATATTCATTTCAAAATCTAAGTATGTTAAGAAATTGTTGAAGAATTTTGGAATGGATGACTCCAAACTGATATGTACCCCTATGATAATTAGATGTAAGTTGAGTAAGGATGATGAATATTCTAAAGTTGATTAGAGCATGTACAAATCTATGATTGGTGGACTATTGTACCTTACTGCTACTAGACCAGATATCATGCATGCAGTATGTTTGGTTGCAATATTTTAAGTAGAACCTAAAGAAGATCATGTTACATCTATGAAGAGGATATTCAGATATCTTAAGGGAACTCCATATTATGGGCTATGGTATCCTAAGGATACTAATTTCACATTCAATGCCTACACTGATAAAAATTGGGTTGGTTGTGTATATGACCAGAAGAGTACAAGTGGTGATGCATTCTTCCTTAGATGAATATTGGTCTTATGGTTGAGTAAGAAAAAGGATTCAGTTTATTTATCCACTACAGAAGCTGAGTATATTGTAGAAGCATCCTATTGTACATAGATACTTTGGATGAAGAAAACTCTTAAGGATATAGGTGTAATGTGTGATGAGCCTATCTCTATTTTTTGTGACAATACAAGTGCAATAAAAATTTCAAAGAATTCGATAATGCATTCTAGGACAAAGCACATATCTATTAGATATCAATTCTTGAGGGAGAAGGTGTTGTAGAATGAAGTTAGACCTAAATATGTGTCTATCAAGGAAAAAATTGCTAACATATTCACGAAGGCCCTTCTTAAGGATACTTTTGAGCATCTCAGGGGTAAGTTAAGGGTTACTACCTCTCCTTCCTTAAATTAGGTGCACATGGAGGTGCATCGGTTCATTGGATTCATAGATTCATTTTATTTGGACTAATGATTGTGGTCTACTTCTCAAGGGGAGTAGAGAGGTCTATTGTTGAAGTATGTGATGTGGGTGCACTCCTAAGGGGGAGTGATAAAAGCTTTATATGGCAAGTGTTTTCATTTAAAAGTTTCCTTTGCCATTGATGTCAAAAGGGGGAGAGAAATTCATGTGAAAGAGTTGAAAAGGGAGAAAGAGTCTTGTAAGGAGAGGAGAATAGAAGAAGCAGGAGAATGTGTATTTTTTCCCTGATGGTTTTTCATATGATGTGTTACCATCAATGGAAAATGGGGAGATTGTTGCAAGTATCGATGTGTTTAGTGGTGTTGTCATTAATGTTTTCATTGATGTCAACATAATTCAATTTGATTGAAGATAGTACTTGTATAGTTGAGATACTGTAGAAGTGTTTAGAGTACATGGAGCTATATTTATGAATTTGTAGCTATGTTTTTGCCAAGTTCTTTTGATAAAATTTAAGAAATAATGAAGGCATTGTTGAGTGTGTGTCCTAAGTGTGCTCTGGTATTGTGCTCTACATTTCTTCTATGTTGATATTATGCCTGTGTGGATCTATGGTATTGATCATGAGATTTAGTGGATAATATATCCTAAGTTTTTTCTTTTGGATTGATGGAAAGTGGAAAATATGTTCACTAATATGTGAACCTATTTGACAGAACTATTTGGTTATGGATTGGGAGAAATTTTTTTGCTTCGTAGTCTTCTTATGTTTTGTTTTAGATCTTGTGGATCTGGGAGATGATTCATACTGATGGTCTTAGTATTTTGGTAAATGTGCTTGTGATTAGCTGACCTAATTTGAATTTTTAAATTGAAGGATGTATATCCGACCTTGGAGAATGCTTCTAGGGTTGAAGATGGTATAAAATCAACTCAAGATGTTATGAATTCAAAGTGAGACAAGTAGGTGAAATGTGCGAACAAGTGCAAAATGTAGAGTGTGTAAGATAAAATGAAGGAAATAGTACTTTGATGTCTTAGATTCCTAGAAGTAGTGAGTTGATGGTGTTTACAATCTTCTTATCAAGATTTGAATGTGTGGAACCTTTTGTGGTGGACCTTAATCTATATTTCTTTATCTATAGATAGATAGCCTCCTTCTAGATAGTGAGTCATACTATAGGCAGTGATCCTTTGTAACTGGGTAGTGAGCCCTCTGGAAGTGAGCCTTTGTATCTAGTATTGTATTATTACTATATTGTGAGCTAATTCTCACCATGATTTTTCCCTCATTGGGATTTCCATGTAAATTTGGTGTCTCTGGTGTTTTCTTTCTATTATTTGCATTTCATGTTTACACTTAATAATAGATTGAGTTAAAGTGGAATTGATTACTTGGTTAGAAGTAAAGTAATTTGGTACAATTGATTCACCCCCCTCTCAGTTGTCTTGTGAATTTCAACATAATGAAGCAGAGGATAAAGAATTTCTTAATGGTTTAAAATTAGCTCTCACTTTTAATATCACAAAGATTCAAATTGAAGGAGACTCTTTGTTACTCATTAATGTATGTCGTGAGCAACTTTTGGTAAATTGGAAGTTGGGATATATAATGAAATAGATATGGGAATTATTAGGAAAATTTTAATCTTATAAACTTATTCATGTCCATAGAGAAGGTAACAATGTTACAGATTATTTTGCCAACTCAGGTTATGATCAACTAAGTGAGGAATTTTGTCATGATGTTTAGTATCTACATACTAAATTAGCTAAATTTTTATCATGAGATGAAGGAAAGTTTGGTTGAATTGTGGATTAATATGTCATATGGTTTGTAAATATTTGTTTCCATAGGTGATATTGGTATGATAGTAGCATTGCAGTCATCTTTTTTCATGGAGTATATATGCAAGGGTTGTTATTGTAAGGGGTGACCCTAATGGAATTTTTTCAACTTGTTATTTAATTAATGATTTTATTTTTTGGTTGAATAGCTGATTTAAATTGATATTTTTATTGTGCCAAATTGTTCGTAAAATGAAATAGAATCAAAATATATATCCCTTTTGTTCATATAATTGTATACAATTAATAACGCCATAGTACATGAATGATATCAATAGTTGTTTGTGTGAAAATTTCTCATTGTGGTCCATACAATTATGTATTTTTGTGGATAGAAAATTGGGATTTGGACTAACAATTATCGTGAACCATACAATTATGTATTTTTGTGGATAGAAAATTGGGATTTGCTCATTGTGGTCCATACAATTATGTATTTTTGTGGATAGAAAATTGGGATTTGGACTAACAATTATGGAATTAGTTGATTTCAATAATTTTGTTTCATCAAATTCAATATTTGAATGCTAACATTGAGATGACCAGTATCTTTTAACCTTTGACAAATGGGTTTTAATTAAGCACTTGGGAATCAACAAACATAATCAGGTACACAAATTTATTTTCTATTATATTGATAATTCTGTGAATTCTTAATTATCTTGGTCATTATATTTTTTAATTATCAAAATACTAACTATTAGGATGAGATGCTAGTCAATGGGAAACGAGAGAGTCCAAAGAGGCTCTAGTCTTCCTACTTCACATGTTGAAGTTATATGCTTTTTTGTGTCATCTTCAAATCCAAGTAGTTATTATGTGTGCATCAAATACTTTAGGTGTTTTATATTAGTTGTGTTGTAGCCTTGTGTATTAGAAATTAATTTTTGGTGTCTTAAGAAGGTGAGAAAAAGTGCAACCCGTATGGAAGCTTGAAGGCTATTTTTTAAAGGTAAAAAAAAGATAAAATTTAAGTTTTAGAACATTTTTATAATCCCAAAAATGATAATGAGGGTTAGGGCAACAAAAACAGGGGATATAATATTTTTTAGGGGTGTTCTTTAACTGGTTAGAGTTTTGCGGGAAGAAATGGGACAATGCAAGTGGAGAGTTGGTTCATCCATCCTTGGAGGATTGTCGCCCTATAAGGTAAGTCTGCAATAGTCAAACCCCTGTACACTGTATGTGATTTATTTTTGTGTATGTGGGTGGTGTGAATTGGTTCCCAAGATGATGTAGATATTGTAGCCAAGGTTAAACCTATGAATTTTGTGTGCCTGTGGTGTTGTGTTGATGTTCTTGATGCCATTATGAATGATGTGCAACTTGGTTTTGGGGTTATTTGGGGTGTGAAATCTTGACCAAGTTTGTGTGTAAAGTGTGTAAATTCGTCAAGTTGGGGTATTTATGGACTTGTCTAGAGGGTATAGTGAGGGCTCATGTAGCTTGATGACCCATTATAGCTGGGTGGTTAGCCTTTTTCCCATTGTCTTACGATTTGCAGGTTTGCAGGTTGAAGAGCACTCGAGTTTGAAGGAATCTATGTATTTGTTTTTCAGTGTGATTGTTGCCTTTTGGTGATATCTACCTTGTTGGGATTAAGGATACAACCATGTAAATTTTGTTGTACATGATTTTTGATATGTTATTTCAAATATATAGTTATTGCATTTAATTTAATTTCATAAAAAATAAGATTGATTCTTGATAAACACCTATCCACTGCCTCCTCTCACCACCATGAATTTCTCTATGAATAGATGTGGTCCTTGGGTTTAAATTTTTTTCAGACAATACCCTATTTACTATTGTAGATGGTTACTAACATGTGTAAATCTCATAATGACTTTAGGAAAACAAAAAAATATATATAGTTTAATTCTTTACTTGTCGGAAATTTCATATCTTTTCTTTGTAGTCAAATTAAGAACATTTGTAAGATACGAAATTCTCAATTATATGGTAAATAGCTTTCAAAACATTCCACACAAAAATTAGACATTCTATTACACATAAATATATTAGGGTACTTGTGTATAATATTAATTGATTGTTCGATTGAAACTCTTGGAATAAAAATCTCATTCATTAATAAACTATGAAAATTACAATTAATAAGCAATATTGAGAAAAAAAATTTAAACAAGACAAATTTGTTGGTCACCCTTTAGAAAAACTGCAAATTCCCCAAGTATCTCCTTTTTCTCTCCTACGATGCCTAGAATAGTAAAGAGTTGCAACGAAAAAAGTAAGGGAGAAAGTTAGGGTTGTATAAAATATTGTAATAAATTTCCAATCGCCAAAAATTAGGGAAGATTTACATTAAAATATTATTAATGCATCGATATCCCTAACTCCAAGTGAACCATGGCACTAAGTGATTTTTGAGATGGATGCCAGGAAACATTGTAAAATTGCTAATATATTCTTAGTCACGCAAGGTAAAGAATATCATATTGTTAAAAATTAAATGC
Organism: Sequoiadendron giganteum; assembly: GCA_007115665.2. Lineage (NCBI taxonomy): Eukaryota > Viridiplantae > Streptophyta > Pinopsida > Cupressales > Cupressaceae > Sequoiadendron > Sequoiadendron giganteum. Next base: position 310,697,432 of record CM021107.1, on the reverse strand, counting down.
CTACATTAATAAAATCATGTTTGTGACGTTAATATTATTAAGCATAATCTTCCTCATCGAAAAACCTTATCAGCAGGTTGTAGCTCACCAACCAGAGAATTGAAAGGTCAATTCCAATGAAGTAGAGTCTAGAGGAGTGAAAACCATGGCGAAGAGGTTAGTCAGGCAAAGGAATAATGGAAAAACAAAAACAAAACAAAAATGGACAAAATGATGGACAACTGAGATTCATTTAATCGTCTTGCATTGATACAAACGTCAAATAGTTGTTACGCTTTTATAGGTCTCTTTATTCATAGAAATTTTATAGCGAACATCGTTAGTTGTAAAACCCATTGACATTTGAAAAGAAATCAAATTTTAAAAAGATTGCAAAAATCTTGTAGTTATGTCCGTTCATTCTCATCGGTACCTGCAAAAGTTTTGTTTTGTCAGACTTGGTTTGAGTAAAAGTTTTTTTTGTCTATCACTAATCTTCTTGTTACCAACCATTTCAATATTAAAATTATTCGGGGTGTGCCTTTTAACCACCCGCCTTTTTTTGTGAATTTGTAATTTTATCTTTATTAATATAGATATCTACCTATTCATCAAAAATAAATAAATAAAATATTAAACATACTCTAAAACCTCGTCGAAAACTTATTACCATTAAGGGCGGGGAAAGCAACAAAAATTTAATTTTAAAACATTAGTGATCAAAGTATCTCCATCACTAAGTCATTTCAATATAAATTGGATTGCATGCACTACAATTTGTGCTTCTAGGTTCTAATTTGATACTAAGGTAGGATGTGTGAAGGGAAGATGGGATAGCAATTTGTGTTGATCAAGTCTTAATCCTCCTTAGCAACCATTTCATTGGTATAAATTACTTACACCCAAATATCCTTTCCTTGAAAGAATTAAAAAAAAAGAATAGCCAAAAAAAAAGAAAAGAAAGATGATCACGTGAGAATCTTTAAGTTGGTAGAATTCAAAACTAAATTACTTGGGAGAGATTTGTGGTAATGGGAGGAGGAATTAAATCCCTTTTAAGTTTTATTAGTTTTATCCTCAAGTAATATTCTTAGCCTAAAGTGAGATAAGAGAAAGAAGAAAAGCATGACTTAGATTCCTAGTAGATATCTAAAGTGAGCCCACCAAACTATTTATAATTTCATTAGTAAAGTTGGCAGGATGTTAAAAAGATCGATAAAGTAGAATGGTGCTAATATTTATTAATTATTTTAGCCATTAGTTCTTTAATTTAATTAGAAAGATGTAATTAAAATAGTAATTAAGGTAAATGTGACTAAATTACTAATAGTATCATTAAAGTAAAGTATGATTTTATTTTTTTATTTATTAATAATGATTTTATTAACCAATTTATTTTCTATTATATTGATAATTCTGTGAATTCTTAATTATCTTGGTCATTATATTTTGTAATTATCAAAATACTAACTATTAGGATGAGATGCTAGTCAATGGGAAATGAGAGAGTCCAAAGAGACTCTAGTCACCCTACTTCACATGTTGAAGTTATATGCCTTTTTGTGTCATCTTCAAATCCAAGTAGTTATTATGTGTGCATCAAATACTTTAGGTGTTTTATATTAGTTGTGTTGTAGCCTTGTGTATTAGAAATTAATTTTTGGTGTCTTAAGAAGGTGAGAATAAGTGTAACCCGTATGGAAGCTTGCAGGCTATTTTTTAAAGGTAATAAAAAAGATAAAATTTAAGTTTTAGAATATTTTTATAATCCCAAAAAGGATAATGAGGGTTAGGGGAACAAAAAGGGGGGATATAATATTTTTTGGGGGGGTTCTTTAACTGGTTAGAGTTTTGGGGGAATAAATGGGACAATGCAAGAGGAGAGTTGGTTCATCCATCCATGGAGGATTGTCACCCTGTAAGGTAAGTCTGCAATAGTCAAACCCCTGTACATTGTATGTGATTTATTTTTGTGTATGTGGGTGGTGTGAATTTGTTCCCAAGATGATGTAGATATTGTAGCCAAGGTTAAACCTATGAATTTTGTGTGCTTGTGGTGTTGTGTTGATGTTCTTGATGCCATTATGAATGATGTGCAACTTGGTTTTGGGGTTATTTGGGGTGTGAAATCTTGACCAAGTTTGTGTGTAAAGTGTGTAAATTCACCAAGTTGGGGTATTTCTGGACATGGCTAGGGGGTATAGTGAGGGCTCATGTAGCTTGATGACCCATTATAGTTGGGTGGTTAGCCTTTTCTCCATTGTCTTAAGATTTGCAGGTTTGCAGGTTGAAGAGCACTCAAGTTTGAAGGAATCTATGTATTTGTTATTTACCATGATTGTTGCCTTTTGGTGATATCTACCTTGTTGGGATTAAGGATACAACTTATTGCATTTAATTTACTTTCATAGAAAATAAGACTGATTCTTGATAAACACCTATCCACTACCTCCTCTCTCCACCATGAATTTCTCTGTGAATAGATGTGATCCTTGGGTTTAATTTTTTTTTAGACAATACCCTATTTACTATTGTAGATGGTTAATACCATGTGTAAATCTCATAATGGCTTTAGGAAAACAAAAAATATGTATAGTGTAATTCTTTACATGTTCGAAATTTCAATTTTTTCTTTATAGTCAAATTAAGAACATTTCTAAGATACAAAATTCTCAATTATATGGTAAATAGCTTTCAAAACATTCCACACAAAAAATTAGACATTCTATTACACATAAATATATTAGGATACTTGTTTATAATATTAATTGATTGTTCGATTGAAACTCTTGAAATAAAAATCTCATTCATTAATAAGCTATGCATATTACAATGAATAAGCAATATTGAGAAAGAAATTTTAAACAAGACAAAAAAAAAAGTTAAGAAATATAATTTTTTTGTTGTTAAGGAAGGTCATGGCCAATGGAGGCTAGTAATTCCTCCTTCCTTGCAATAGCAAGCGCAACCACCTCTAAGGGACCCTGCCCTTGAGCTCCCTTGTAATATGCTCGTGAGCGAGACAAATTTGTTGGTCACCCTTCAATAAAACTACAAATTCCCCAAGTACCTCCTTTTTATCTCCTACGATGCCTGGAATAGTAAAGAGTTGCAACGAAAAGAGTAGGGAAGAAAGTTAGGGCTGTATAAAATATTGTAATAAATTTCCAAGCGCTAGAAATTAGGGAAGATTTACATTAAAATATTATTAATGCATCGGTATCCCCAACTCTAGGTGAAACATGGCACCAAGTGATTTTTGAGATGGATGCCAAGAAACATTGTAAAATTGCTAATATATTCTTAGTCATGCAAGGTAAAGAATATCATATTGTTAAAAATTAAATGCCTACATTAATAAAATCATGTTTTTGACGTTAATATTATTAAGCATAATCTTCCTCATTGAAAAACCTTATCAGCAGGTTGCAGCTCACAAACCAGAGAATTGAAAGGTCAATTCCAATGAAGTAGAGTCTAGAGGAGTGAAAACCATGGCAAAGAGGTCAGCCAGGCAAAGGAAAAATGGAAAAAAAAAACAAAAAAAAAATGGACAAAATGATGGACAACTGAGATTCGTTTAATCATCTTGTATTGATACAAACCTCAAATAGTTGTTACGCTTTTACAGGTCTCTTCATTCATAGAAATTCTATAACGAACATCGTCAGTTGTAAAACCCACTGACATTTGAAAAGAAATCAAATTTTAAAAAGACTGCAAATATCTTGTAGTTATGTCCGTTCATTCTCATCGGTACCTGCAAAAGTTTTGTTTTGCCAGACTTGGTTTGAGTAAAAGTTTTTTTATCTATCGCTAATCTTGTTGTTACCAACCATTTAAATATTAAAAATATTCGGGGTGTGCCTTTTAACCACCCGCCTCTTTTTTGTGAATTTGTAATTTTATCTTTATTAATATAGATATCTGCCTATGCATCAAAAATAAATAAATAAAATATTGAACATACTCTAAAACCTCATCGAAAACTTATTATCATTAGAGACGGGGAAAGCAACAAAAGTTTAATTTTAAAACATTAATGATCAAAGTATCTTCATCTATAAGGGTTATTTAAACCATACAATAGCTTCTTGGATCATTTCAATATAAATTGGGTTGCATGCACTACAATTTGTATTTCTAGGTTCTAATTTGATACTAAGGTAGGATGTGTGAAGGGAAGATGGGATAGCAATTTGTGTTGGTCAAGTCTTAATCCTCCTTAGCAACCATTTCATTGGTATAAATTACTTACACCCAAATATCCTTTCCTTGAAAGAATTAAAAAAAAAGAATAGCCAAAAAAGAAAAGAAAAAGATGATCACGTGAGAATCTTTAAGTTGGTAGAATTCAAAACTAATTGCTTGGGAGAGATTTGTGGTAATGGGAGGAGGAATTGAATCCCTTTTAAGTTTTATTAGTTTTATCCTCAAGTAATATTCTTAGCCTAAAGTGAGATAAGAGAAAGAAGAAAAGCATGACTTAGATTCCTAGTAGATATCTAAAGTGAGCCCACCAAACTATTTATAATTTCATTAGTAAAGTTACAGGATATTAAAAAGATCGATAAAGTAGAATGGTGCTAATATTTATTAATTATTTTAGCCATTAGTTCTTTAATTTAATTAGTAAGATGTAATTAAAATAGTAATTAAGGTAAATGTGATTAAATTACTAATGGTATCATTAAAGTAAAGTATGATTTTATTTTTTTATTTATTAATAATGATTCTATTAACCAATTTTAGTTAAAAGAACAAGAGAAGTTAATATGTTTATAATTTAATTAAAAATTATAATAAAAAGTTCTCATGTTTATTGATTTTAATTATTCTTTCAAGAAAATTGCAAAATGATTTAATTTTTAAGAGGAATTTTTTTTTAGAAATATTTTTGTGAAATATATATATATATTTCTTTGGGTTTAGTGCACTATTTGGGATATGATTTAAAACTTTAGATTGACAAAATTATCGTAAAATATTATTTGTAATTGGAAGCCATATCAAACAAAAGGTATAATGAAATTTAAAAAAATAGCATAGATTAATATACATTGTACTTGTAAATTAATTATTTTCATTTAGTGTACCTCCTCGATGGCCTTGCAATATTGATTTAAGGATTTATTGAGAAATAAAATAAAAATTGTATTAGAGGTGAACCATAGTTAGGGTTGATGTAAATGACTCAAAATATGAATTTCACCCTAAAGTAAATATGTTTTAAGATGATCATCTAAAGATTTTACAAATAAGGTCAGAATTTGTACATTGGAATCTCTGCATATGGGCATACTTATGCAACAAATGTTAAGTTTGTTTATGTAGGTAAAGGTGGTCATGTATGAAACATTAAACCCTTCCCTTCTTCCTTGTGAGGTGAGGACATGTAATGCCCCACCAAGTAACCTTAAAAGGAAGTTGCAATTAACATCATAAGTGAACCAATTTTTTTTTATAAAGTGCATTTAACATACACATTCACTTACTAGTTAACAACAACCTCTAAGGCTACAAGGTTAGGGTTACTTAAACCCACACATACATATTACATATAACCATAGCCTTATGAACTTTATGAAATCACCATCATACATCATAAGAATATCACATAACATAATAAGATAATCAACCGAGATACAATCTCATAAACATTATCTTCAAACCAATAGTTACATCACTCATTCCCAGAATGAGGCAATAGTACAAATGTATTACAATTACAAAATTCCACCTCATAAACATAAGAGGGATAAAATAACTTATACAAAATGAAGTATTACAATGCAAGAAATTACAACAAGAACTGCGAGCTGTCCATCTGGATGTCTCGCCACCAAGTACTGAAGATCGATGGGGACCCAACGGTTTTGGTGCATGTTCCACCCAACCAATGTGGTACCCGAAGGCCCACCCCCCATGCTAGGAGATAGTAACAAGGTAACATGGAAAAAGATTCTACTACCTCAGACCAAAGGTAGACTCATACTGACTCAAACTGACATATCTAACCAAATGAATTAACAAGTACAACTCATTCACCATACAAGTATGAATCAAGTACAACTCAAGTACAATACAAGTACAAATCAAATACAATACAAGTACAACTCCAACATCACTGACATAGGTCACATTGCTTCCAGACATAATAATAATCAAGTATGTTCACAGAACCATACACATAAAATAATTAACATCAGTTGTCATAGATAGAGTGTCATCGCAAGGTTTGTCATGAGATATCCTCTGGGCATTCTTCATAGGCTCCGGCACAAGTAATCCTGGTGGCCTCAACTGAATCCCGGCACTCATACTCACTCATGTGGAATCAACTACCTCTCGCAAGAGCAAGATAGTTGATCTTGCCATTCTAGGCCTTCTCACTCATCCCAAGTCTAAACAAGCCCTTGTGTCTATGAGTGAGGATTAAATTATCTTGATTAATGTGAGAAGTTAGTCCTAATCTTCTAAGTGCATTATTTAAATTATCACTTGATTAAATCACTCCTGAAGGTTATCAAGTTTACCTCTTTGGGCTCTGGCGCCTAACAGAAGCCACTCTTCTATTCGACAACACACACTCAAACAATTCACCAAGGGAACCATAAGTGCATACCAACTAGGCATCATAATCCACTCCAACACAAGGACGATACAAATAATAGAAACTCACTCCAAACATCTTGGAGGCAACAATCACATAGTCCACTCCTTTCACAGGAGGTACAAAAGATCTCACTCCAAACATCTTGGAGGCAACAACACATAGTCCACTCCTTTCACAGGAGGCAACAAGATGAAACCACATAACAAGGTCACTCCATACAAGGAGACACGGATCCCATAATCGCTCCTAAACCAAGGAGGTGCAAACATCCCCATTCGTGAAAACCGGGTAAAACTGAACATGCACTACCCAAGGGAAAACAATTGGATGGCATAAAGATTCAACAACCCTTATCCTCTAAGTTCTTCTGGAAGACTTATAATTTAGGACTAACACTAAATCTCAAAACCAACAATGCAACTTGACGACATAGCAACAAAAGCATTCAAGTCATCAATCAAATCTAATATTTGGATTTCTTAAATCCATACTCATTCAATAGGTAGTGTTGACAAAGTCAAAGACATGATAAGTAGATCATCTAAAATAATCATAACCCCTATTTCCCTTTTCATTAGTGGAAATCTAAAACAATTAAACTTACTTCCTTTACTGAATACAAAGAATTAAATCCTTTAAGATAATCATCAGGAAGATACTACTTTGGATATACTAAATCCATATCTCTTTCATAATCCAATCACAATGATTCAATTAATCTAAATAGAAATTAATTAAATAACATAATTGATTGTCTTATCAATAAAACAACTTCTTAATTTACTTTTAAATCGACACAAATCCATGCAAGTAAACTCTTTCCATTTCCTAACCAAATCTTACATTTCATTCAATTTTTTATTTAACACATTCAATCACTTTAATATAATAACATATTGTTTCTCTATCCATTTTCCATATACACTAATCAATCCAATTTTAAATCTCTATTCAATAATATATTGCATTCTTTAAATCAAATATTTAACTCTTTCAATTAAACTTTAACAAACCATTTTAAAATAACAATAATTTCCCATATGTTTATAATTTTAATTCCACTAATCTAATATACAAATTTTATTTAAAAATAATATAAATAAATATAATGCTTTAATATTATAAATTATAATATAAAATATTATTAAATAATATTTTAATATTATAATAACAATATCTAAAATATTAATATTTATAACTATCAATTTATTATTATTTTATTTTCAAAGCAGCCATGGGAAAATAATTTAACAGCAGTCTCATGTTTCAAGCATAACTCAAAAAATACGATCTGGGTATTTCCCATTTTTGGACAGGAGTAAGAACACTTCAAAATGCAAAAACCCTTTAAATTTCCTGAAAACCTAGTTTGTGAAAGTGAAGTTATAGGCGACGCAATCAGACGATTTTACCATGAAAATATAACTATACTGCAGATTTTAAAATCCGTTTTTTGATAATAAACAAAAAGTTTCATTTTCTAAAAACATTCTAAATGCATTGTTCAATATCTATGTTTGATTTCAATAACAACAAAATCGATTTCACCAAATAATTTAAATTCAACGAAGGTTTTCACAATTTTCACTCAAGAATTTTCACAAGCAAAGGCTGTAAATTTATTTAATTTTTTTCTTCTAATATCAAGTTTGTTTTCTAAAATAGATTTAACAAACAAATCTTTAATCACTACTATTTAAAAAAAAACAATCAAGAACAATAAAACACAAAGAGGAAAACCTGGTACAAGAAGCTACAGGAAGAGATGAATTTTTGATGCAAGCCTCCTCCAAAGATTTCCTGAATTTTCTTCAATCCTCCAATGAATCCAATCCAAAATCCAACAAATGCAAACAATCTTTCCTTCAATCAATTCTACAATCAAACTTTCTTCAAACCCTTGTGCAAATTTTCCAAAATTTCTTCCCTGCTGTAAAAATGTATTTTTCTAAAAACTTTCCTCTCCCAAAATTAAAACATGTATTCTTTATAAATCAAAAAATACCTAATTCAACCCTAATTCACATTACATGCAAATTAGATATTTCAATTTGAATTTCAATATTTACAACCCTAATTCACATTACATTCAAATTAGATATTTCAATTTCAATTTCACTTTCAATTCCCAATTTCAATTTCACTTTTTAAAAACCCACTTTCAATTTAAAATGCAATTTCAAATAATAAATTAATTTTCAAAGTTGCAACTAATTTTCCAAATAAACATTTAATTACAATTTCTAATTTAATTCTCACACGTTGGAATTAAATTCCAAAATTAATTCTAATTCTTTTATTTCCTTTCATTCTCTTGCATCACGTTTAATTAATTAATTTAATTATTTAATAACTAAATTCAACCCCCTTGGATTAAATTTAATTAATTAAATAAATTAAATATAATTAATTAATTTAAATATAAACTTTTATCCACATTGCATTATTTAAATTAAATAACTATCAACATGATTTAAATGCAATTATTTTAAATATCTATTTCCAAATCAGGAATGCTTCAGAGTTAAATAACATCAAAGCAAGATAGACAATGACTCGACACACACAACTGATGACACACTAAAGCTAGGGTATAGACTTGACAATGTTACCTAGCTACTATCTCCTGTTCAACTTAACTGTTGGATCGACACGCTCAAACCTGTGAAACCAGGTGGAGTCGATGTCATGTACCTGCAATCCTGCAACCAAGTAAACAACAATGTACAATATATCCAGCATATAATACACACCGTGAAGAAGAAATTACGGATTCGTAGGGCGCTCGCAAGCGAGTGATGCGAACTCGTCCTCTTCACCAATACACTCATCGAAACTGACACTTCCATCATAATTCCAATAATCTCATAATAACATCTCATGTTAACTCTACAATATCATTAATCCATAATGCAAGTGAAACAATAATCAGATAACTACATCCCACAATAATAGTTGTCGCTCAATAGTAGCAATCAAAATATTATAACAAAATGTATCCAGTATCAAAGTAATTGCAACCAAACATAGCATAAAACAACTTGAACAAGAAACAAAATGGAGGGGTATTACAGGACACCTTGTGTGAGAATGACTAGAACTCCACCCTTACTTCTTCTTCTAATGAATATATTTATAAGATACACATTTAATGCCTAGGCACCCAAATACACTGGCCAAACACTAAGAATATATAAACCCTCTTAGAATATTGTATGTCGTAGAATCTACAATATGTATCATTAATCCAACTTTTCCAATCTTAGGTGCTTCATGGTATTAATGCTTGTTTTAGGAAGATTATCTATGTAACTCTTAGTTTTGATCTTTTCCAAGTAACCTTCTCATGCAATGCCTTCTTAAAAAAATATTCCAGGAATAAGGAGAAAAATAAATAGTTAAATAACATCCTCTCCCTCATATGGCTACCCAATTTCATCCACTCCATAAACCTTTGATTATTTATATAATTACATCATTATTAAATATAATAGTCTTGATGATGTGGAAGGCGATGGAAGGCCTCAAGCATATATATCTTGCATGATTGCTTGTATGTAATTATTTTATATATTGTATTTATATCATCGATTTCTTGTGTCAATATGTTTTATCTTACTATTTATTAAGGGATAAATATGTTGTATCTATGTGTGTGTTTGAACTATTTAACATTTCAACTTCATAGTTCTCACTATTTCAATATTTGATTAATTATGTTATCCCATTCAAAACCATGTTTACTATTGAGTAATAGTATTTTCATTTTTGTTTTAAATAATGTGGATTTAAATGATTATTATTTTACTGATAGCATATCACAACAAATATCTTATTGTGAATCAACTATATCTGGTATAAAGTAGGTATTCTTGATGATGTGTTGATTGTACAAGCACATGTTTTAACCTCAATAATTTTAATTTGAGATGATCCCATTTACAAAAAACTTACGCTTATCTCTCTATTTCACTCAACTTAAGTTGTAAAATGTATCTTGTGATATTTTTGAAGCATAGTTTCAAATCAAAGTCAAAATGTAGATCCATGTATTGTGAATAAACCAATAGCATGTGTTTGTTTCATCTTTTGGTTCTCTCTTATATTTAATTAATTTCCACATTTATGTATTATGGAATTAGCAAATTCTATAATGACTTAATCTAAAAGATAATATTTAATTATTATTGTGAAATGGTTTAATACATTTGAATATTAAAAAAAATGTTTTGGATTTATGCCTTAGCCTAATTGATCGAATTGAATGTGTCAATTCATAAGGGATACAAACTATGATAGCATATAGAAATTTCATAATTCTATTTGCTCAAAATTCAATTTAATTTGAAAAGGTTAAAGGGAACCGTTATTTAAAGTTTTTTAATTGACTAACTTTATTTGGAAAACATATGTTATCGAAAATAGATTTATTTGTAAGAGTATTTTGAAAATATCGAAACATACAAAACTAGAGAAAAAGAAAAGGGCATTTGAAGGACTTCTAAGTATGGGTGATTGCATCTTAAATTCTAGTATCTTTTACTTCAACATGTCTAGTTGGTTGTCATCATATAATGTTGACATGGAGTACAAATGTTGACAAGGCATTCTAGAGTTGAAGTTTTATGACTAAATGATCATCATTAGACATATTGAGGGACAAATTTATAATATGAAGGAAGGAAAAAATGAATAAATAAAATAACAATTAAGGTGGAATGTATACAATAATTATGTACATTTCCTTTTAAAAGTTCAAGGAAAACTTAGGAAGAATAGAGTAGGGACATAACTTGATAAAATATGAAAATAAAACTATGGTTATGCTGTCTAGGAAACAAATCATTTAGCCTAAAGGATTTCTCATTCAGTTAGAAGGGGGTGTACTATGTTGGTTATTTTTTAAGAACCAATGAGATCTCACCAAATATCTATGAGCTTGCCATACTCAATTCTTAAATATTAGAGAGAGAATTGGCCAATGAACAAGATGAAGCCTTGACACTTCCTCTCCTACACTTTGGGCTCTACAAAACCCAGGAGGGTGATCCCACAACGTATATCTTATGCCCTTGTCTGTCAAATTATATCATATGTTGTATAAAAAATCAGATGTATCCCCATCAAATGCTAATTAGATTAAATCCTTCAAGAAATGGGAATTTCCTTAGAAGAATAAAAAAATAAAGCTAAGAATACGATAGCACAAACACAATACAGGTAAGTCAAATTAAAAGATATTTATGAAATATGTTCTCACATTAAAGACTAGAACCACAAGAAATGTGTTTAACATTCCAAGACTAGTGTCTTATCTTAGGGTATGGAGTCAAAACAAAGCAAACTAAATTGTAAGTTGAATTTAATTCCAAACATCCATGATCTTAGTGAAAATGTATTAAAATTCACGTATTAGTACTTAAGACTCACGACTACTTATAAAATCCACTTAAAATTTATGTAAATCCATGTTCTAATTAAGGTATTTTAACTAGTTCATTAAACCAGAGCCATAATCAAAACATATTTCAATGTGAAAGACAATGAAAATCAATGAAATGATCCTTGATTGAATTTCTCATTAACAACTCACATAAAATGCAACAATGGAGAGACAATGGAATCACAAGATTAACATATTTTCTTTAGATATGCCTGGAAACCATACAATCGACAAAGTTAACTCCATCAACTCATAACCTACGACTTCGACTCAAAACAAAATATCTTTTTGTTTTTCATTTACATCACTCAGCTCTAGAATTCAACAAAAGACCTCTACATATGGCCATGAATTCCCTTTTATAGAAAACAAGGGAGAAAAACAATCTTCAGGCCAACATGTACACGTGTCTCATTTCTATTAGACCGCTTATAACATAAATTCCTTTTGCATTTACATTCACATTTTCACAAGGAGGGAATACATGTGAAGCATAATATTCATTCACAATAGCCAATATAACCACCTTGTAGTATAATGATAGTTGTCACATTGTTGTAACCTCTTTCAGCCTTCAAATAATTCATAAGAGGGAGAGTGAGTCATCATCTAGATCAATATCAGAAATAGTCTAGGTCAGCACCAGTCATCATTTATCTGTCACATCTTGAGTTGAGGAGAAAACATATCTTTATACAATATAACTTCTAAGGCTAGACCTATACTATACTTGACCAAGTATATGTATTTTCCTATTCATTTACAACTCAAAATTAACAATGAAAACCTTCTTCCACAACTCATACTTTGTGTCTAAAGGCTAGCTAAACTCAATAATCTGATCCATCTTCTTTCTATAAGGGGCATATTTTATCATCATAGAAGTAGCCTCCTTGTCAAAATCCTGGAAGAAACCGATGATGAAGGATAGCTTCTCAAGAGTGTTCTTCAACATGCCAATATCAATTATTTTATAAATGTATGATGCTTGAGAAGCAATAGTTGCTTCAATTTGATTCATCCATGCCTATAGAGGTTTGATCCCATCATGTGTATCCTAGATATCAGGCAGAAATAAAGTATTTGCCTCGTAAAACTTAATCTTCAATCTTTTATTTTTGCATCCACAGGGGTTGCATAACCCTAAAACAATTTCTCCTTAATCTCACCAACAAACCTATAAGTTGGGATAACATTTGGTTATTTATCCTCTTTCTACCTGGCTCCAATTTCCATTAGCTTCGGATTATTTTCCCTAGGAATCCATTTATCCAACAATGGGGTAGCCAATTCTTTGTCCCTCTCAGATAACTTTATTGCATGTATCATTGAAGCATAACTTGAATGAATACTATTTAAAGTATTCTAAATTTTCTTATTCATATGCTTCAAGACCATATGGATAACCTCAGAGTTAGTTTAACATATATAGCATTTTGGGCTTGTTGGAGAAATTATTTGTATTCCTTAATTTGGAGTAGCAATTCCTCATTGGTAGGTTCAGTTGATGGGGCTTCTCTTGATATGTCTGGTTGTTTAACTACCAATGGCTCTTGGCCTAGATTATAAGGCACAATTAACAATGTCTAAATAGGTGGGGGAGGAGGGGACTGAGTCACAGGGGATGTGGGTGTTGTATGACATTGACCAACTCATCCTTGAGACTAAAAAGTCTCTATTTGTTGTTTTGACAATATTATCTCTGCTTCAAGCTCAACAACTCTTTGTTGACTCAGGTTATACTCACCAATCAACTCATTATACTTACTCCTATATGTATCTCTTTCCCTGGTCAGACTTTCCATTGTTTCCTTTGTGAACTTGGCAGTTACATTGACAGTCATATAGGTTGCCTATAGCGTAGGGGTATCAACAACTCTTTTTATAATCAATTGGCCTTTGAAATTGGTCGGTTCTGCTACAATGGGCTTCTTAGAACCAAGAGATAGTGACCATATGGCTAGAGAATCCCATTCTTCACTAAAAGAAGACCCTTGAAGTGCTAATCTACCCTCCTCCTTAGTTTGGAATAAAGGTCTCTTAGCTTTCCTTATTGTATCTAGGACAACAACACCAACTATATGCCACTCAAGAAATAACAAAACACCACTCTTTTGTACAATTTGCCTAGCCTCATCTGGTTTCATATCTTAAATTTTCTTCTTCATCTCACTCCTTACATTGGCCTGTACAATCTCCTCTAAAAGATCAGGGTGCAAAATTATTTCCCTGGGCACCCTCTTAGTGTACTCTTGAACACTTTCCCTCCACACAAATCTTTTGAATGCCTCAGTCTCAATAAATAAATCATCTTCCATGAATTCCCTATAGGAATCTTCTCTTAAATTATCAACATTACTTAGGCCACTCAAATTTTCTTTACTTAGCCTAAGGTCACCCACTCCAGAGCTTCATGCCATTTCTCCTAGGAGAGAAGGCATCCCTTTCTGCATATCCTTGGGGGTGATGAAAATATCATCCTCATCCAAATCAGAATAATCAACTGCCTTGCATACGTCAACCTTCTACTTCTTGGTTGGAAGTTGCTCTAACGGGAGATAATCCCTAAGAGGTGAATCAACATCAACAATAATAGGAGAAGACCACCTAGGAGGTGATGGCACTGAGCTATGAGGGGAAGCCACTATTGATTCTTCTGATGCAATAGGAGTTGGCAATGTTTGATGCTTCCTTACCCTCTCCTTCCTTCTAGAATAGATTCTCAATTTTGGTTCTAGCTGATAAGAAGGTCTTTCTTCAAGTACTATTGTGGGATCCTGCTCCACTACCACTTATTTTCCTTTATCAACCACTGCATAATCTGCCCTTAGAATACCCACCATATCTTCAAAGTTTTGGCTAAAATACACAATTCTATTGAAATCGCCCATAATATTGGTTATAGGATCATACTTAGGATCTATCCTTGTAGCTTTCTCCATCATCTTTTGGAAAGCAAAATATTTTTCCTTTCTCTCTTCCTGTTCAGATAAACCTATGACATTTCTAATGACATCCTCTGGGTAATAAAAATTGTGTATAAACTGACCACTCTTGTGCAATGCCTTCAAACCAACAATAAAACCCTCTTGATCATGATTCCTTGGGCATACTATTTTCAATTGATAGGGTGCCAGGAACTTACTCAAATTATTCCAACCCCCTTTTACCATAAAAAAGTCTGTAAAAAGTTGTCAATTTAGGGAAGAATGAACCCTTCTTTCATGACTCTAGCAGATGTGATGTTTGTGATGCTCCCAATTGTCTCATGATTTCGAAGATGGGTCATTTTAATCTTGTGCAGTGTGCGCTCACGGCCAGGATTTAATCGTTGAAACCGATAGACCTAATTTATGCACATCCAATTAGCATTAGTCATAAAAAGGGGTCAATAACTAGGTTGATGGACTAGGACCCCATAGTGAACATACTGAAGACCTAGGACTTAAATCGAATTATTTTGGCCCGACCATAGAAAGATTTTTAAAATAATACAAATAAGTAATGACCGACAGGTCTATGCGAAGGGGCCGATAATGTCACAGAAAAAATGACATAAGTTGTTACTAAAGTGGTCGAAAACCTAGTAAAATGGGTCAGTGCAAGAATATAACACTAAGGTTTAAGGCCTAAAATATCAAAACGATGATACTTGACCCAAAAACCCTAGACCAAACTAGTTAAGTACAAAAGCAAAAGATCAACTCAAGCATGGAAACATATCCAAATTAACCTGTATTTTAAAAAATCTATCAGTGGCTTCGGCTTGGGGACGCATACCCCTAGTGGGTATGGCAAGAATTTAGATCCTAGGTAGAAGAAAATCAACATAGAGAGACAAAAACTAGGAACTTGTTCAGATAAGACAAGGAGACGTAGCAGAAAGGAAACACACCAAACCCATATACAAAATTTACAAGACTATACAATGTACATGGAGAGATAGCCCATTTCAAGAGAAATAGGGCTTCAAAAACTATCCATGTATTGGCAATTCAAGAATTTCACCTATTAAGGACTGCAAGAAATAAGAGTCCTCTCCATGTGTGTCTGCAACTAGATAAGGACCTAGCCATAGTGGATCGAACTTCCCATGTTTACCCTTTTCCTCCATCCTTGCATTCCATATTAAGACCATGCTTCCCAACTCAAAATTCCTTTCAATGGAATTTCTCTCATACAGGTGCTTAATTTTTAATTGTAGCTTCTCATTCCTCTTATGAGCTTCTCGCCTTGTTTCATCAATCTCGATCAACTCATCCATCCTATGCTGAATTTCGTCACAAATATCACTATCATATTATTGGAAAAATATATACATCTTTAGGAAATTATTATGTGGTATTTTAGCCTCAACCCCATAAACCAAATTGAAAGGGGACTGCCCCATGACCTTCTTCACTATAGTCCTATCAGCCCACAATGCCAACTACAATTTGGAATCCTAGGCTTTCTTTTTCTTGGAAAGGGGCTTGCACTAACACCACCTTGAGTGCTAAAATTCCTAAGAATTTTAACTTGCTAGTGAACCTCTGAGAAGCATCACATTTCTTTACAAACCTATGTGCATCTTTGAACACTGTGGGCCACCAAAATCCTAACCTCAATATCTTATGGGCAGTTACCTTGGCCATGTAATGACCTCCACATGCCCCTTTATGTATCTCAATCAAGAGATCTTATGCTTGGTATCCATCCAAACATCTGAGTAACACACCCTCAAGGCTTCTCCACAAAACTTCACCATCAATGATAACATACTTAATTTCTTTTAATTTTAGAGTTCTCTCATTATTAGGTAAACCCTCAGGGCATTGCATGGTTTGTAAGTATTCATAAATTCTTCTATACCACCTACAAGTCTGCATATCACATATAGGTGCAACATTTTCATACTCAACCTAATTTACCCGGTTGGCTTCCAAGTTTGTCTCAACCATCAATCTTTCCAGACCTTGGCCTCTTACGAGCTTTGTGATCTGAATGTTAATTTTGAACTCCTAAATTCTATTGACCCACATGCATCGACGACTTATGGTATCTTGTTGAGTAAATATATCTTTGACTGCAGTTGTAGGGACGTATGATATGACAGTAGCTCTAGTCAAATATGGTCTAAAAATTTTAAAAGCCTTAACGAAGGTATATGCCTATTTTTCTATAATTTCATATTTCAATTTGGTTGACTATAGTCATTTGCTAAAAAAAGGAAATAGTTTGTTCGAAACCTTCATCATTCTTCTGAAGTAAAGCCCCTGTTATAGCATGCAATGAAGCAAAATGTGAATAGTTGAAAGGGCTTCGCGTAATCAGGGGATTTAAGGATAGGTGCTTCCTTGATAGAATCCTTGATAGCCTAGAATTCTTTTGTAGGTTCTTCTATCCATGTTACTTTTTCTCCTTTCTTTAGCATTTTGGAAATGGGCCTTACAGTCTCACCAAAATTGGTGAAAAATCTTCGTACAAAATTAACTTGTATGAAGAAAGACTAAATTCAATTTTTAGGTTGTTGAATCTTATCAATTTTTGCCAGACGTTTATCATCAATTTTAACCCCATTCTTTGAGACAATGTGGCCTATAAGTTTTCCTTCTTTCACCCCATACTTACATTTCTTGGGATTTAGAGAAATCCCATATTCTAAATCTCTAATAAAAATATTTCCCAAATGAGAACAATGATTGTCTTCTTTCTTACGATGAGTAGTGAGGTCATCTTGATATATGGAAAGGAAGAGGTCAATATAATAAGCAATAGATACATTCATAGCCCTTTGAAATGTGGTACCAACATTCATCAGGATGAAAGGCATTCTTACATACACATATGTTCCCTAGGGTGTAGTGAATATAATTTTGTACTATTTAGATTCTCTCACCATAACTTGATTATACCCCGAGAACCCATCCATCATTGAAAGTAATTCACACCCTATGACCTTTTGTAACATGGCCTCCATGTTAGGTAGAGGATAGTATCCTTCAAGGAATCTATGTTAGGATTCTTGAATTCCACACATAACCTAATGTCACCATTCTTCTTCCTCACATGAACCAGATTTGAGACCCACAATGAATGCATGATAGGCTTGATGATCCCAACATCTCTTCACTTGGTAAGCTCCTCCTACATCTTTGGTTGCAATGCAAGGTTTTTTGGAATTTTTTTGTCTAAATGGTTTCATATAAGGCCTCAAAGGGATTTTGTGTTGGAATAATTCTTCCCTGTATTCCTTAAGGTCATCATATGACCATGCAAAGACATGCATGTACTTTCTTAACAAAGAAATCAACATATTCCTCACATGGGATTTCATATTTTAGCCTATGTACACCTTTTTAAGGGAGTTATCTATCCCTAAGTTTATCTCCTCCAAGTCCTCTTTATGAGAGGGTGTTTATTTTACATTTTCTTTGTCAAGGCCATCAAAGACCCTTTCTAGTGCAACCAATCCTCTAGGAATCTTTTTTATTTTTAACTGAATTATCTCATTCCCAAATAACCTATCTTTCCCATCTACTTCAACCAAAAAAGAGCTAAAATCAATCTCTTAGTTTTCATACATGTCAACAAAATGTAGAAATTTCAAAATGTCATTATCATCATCAAACACTTACCAATTGTAAATGTTGTCAAGCACTGCAGGTCGGGTTTGTACCTCTATCTATGGGACACCATCAAAGGTGGCATCATCCAATCGAACTGCAATGTTAGATAATAATTTTTCTCTGACATTTTGTCCTCTTTCTACCCAATCTATGCCAAAGGCATCAAATGCCTCAATAGTATCCCAAATTGCATTCATGTACTGCCTAAGTCTTTTATCTTTAGCAACAAATCTAGACCTAACTTGGAATACTAACAACTCAAAATCCCCTAATACTCTTAATAATTTAATGCCATGTTTGGAAGCTAGTTTTAACCCAAGCAAGAGAGCCTCACACTTGGCAACATTATTTGTACAAGAAAATTGTAACAAGAAAGAGTATTTGTAGGTTTTACCTTGTGGAGAGATAAGGATAATTCCTACACGAGAGCCTTCCTTGGAACAAGCTCCATCAAAGTACATAGTCCAAGGAGAATCTCCTTGAAGGTGATAAACAACTTCCCAATAAATTGATGCAGGCTCCACATTCTCTTCTGGCACTTCTTCCTCAACCTAGAAAGTATCCAAACCAATGTCTACAAAATTAATCCTTACTGGTTCCTCTGGCTCTTCCACATACTCTATCATGTGACGGATTCTTGGCTCCCTTGCAACCTTAACATCTTTGTAATCAATGGAAAAAGTGGAAAATGATAGGTCACATTGTATACTTCCACCCATGGAATCACTCCATTGTCTTGACAGTAGCATCCCATAAGTCGGTGGGATATCCACCACTATAATGCTCATAAACAATTCATTTTTTGGGAAGGCTGCCAATTTATATGGAACTTTATTGATTACCCCTATAATAGGTACTTCCCTTGAATCCATAGCATAGTGTTTCCCATATGTATTATCCACCTTTAAACCCATTTCCTCCATGATATTTACTAGCATCACATTATTGGATGCCCTCGAATCAATCATGCAATTTTTGAGCAATTTGCGATCAATTATCAAACTTAGAAAAAATGGATTTACCTAGCTTGGATTGGTAGTAATGGTGGTTCTCAAACATATTTTGGGAATTTTATTGATCACACCTTTCACCTCAACATATTTCTCTTGACTACTTCTTGATCCAGATTGCTCCATAATCATTTTTTCCTTCCCACCCGTGGCAATACTGTTGATAAACACAATAGTCTTATCTTTATGTTAATTTATTCTCATCATTTCCAAGAATGGGATTGTGACACTGACTTGTGGTCCAGCACTTGGAACATATCCATAAGGGAATAATTTGGTAACTCAGGGAACACAAGTTCCTTAAGAACTACTTGTTCGTCTTTTCCTATAACCTTTTGAGCACCAGGTTTTTCATGCTTGGCCTTACCAGCTTGAGGCACAATTTCACCTTCAATTTTTTCCTTGGTGCCTTTCTTGGCCCAGATTCTCATTTCTTTACCCTCCTTAGGTTTTACCTCCTCTTTCTTACTTTATGTTTTTGCTTCTTTGTTTATTGCCTTATCTTCTTTAACAAACATGCTACCTAGGCTACCCTAGTTACCACTCATGATTCTATTTCTCAAATGGTAATCACTCCTTGCCTTAGCAGCCAATACAATTGTGTATCTTTCAATTTCCTCATTTTAAGTTCTTTGTAAGGAAACATTATCTAACTCCAAAGTATACATGGTGCAATAATTATCTCCATCTTCATATGAGAAGACTTGTTGATTATGCAAACTAGCTTCTTGTCTTTTCACATCTACATCACTCATATCAATATAATCACCTAAAGAATACTCACCATACTCAAGGTTTGATTTAATCATGAACACATTTTCCATTTGATCATGGCCCTAGGGAGAATCTAATTCTCTTTGATCATCTTGAGTTTCTTCTAGAGACCTAGAAATAGCACATTGCTGTGACAAGTGAGGCATCTAGCACACTGCACACCATGGTAGATCGTCAACAACATTAGTGGTATTTCTCTACAAGGGGTTAGGTGTACCCTGAGAATTTTTCCAGCTATTGTTCACTGGATTTCCATTATGCTAGTTGTTGTGATATGGATAGTCCTACAGCCTAGGTGGCCTGTCATTCCTCTTGAATTGAAGCTTTTCATTTTTTCGGCCTTCTATAATAGGCTAAGGACTTGATCTAACTTCTCATCGGGAGTTGAGCTCTTATCAGTTTTTTCATTCTAAACCCTAGGGTTTTTTTAAACCTTAGGGTCATCCCTTCTTCCCACCTTTCTTGATGCTCTCCTATTGTTTTCAATGTTAACTACCATCTTATAAGCCTCTCTCTAAAACTATGGGTTCTTTTCTCTAAGTATATAACACATCTTAGAATCATAGGCATTATAATACACTACCAAACATGCATTTTCATTTGGCCTTAGGTAAGTAGGAACTCTAAGAATGGATTTTTGAAACCGTACGTTGTACTCAGTCACCATCTCATTATTCCCTTTAGTGATGTTATTGAAAAAATTCAACCTAAATCTGTGATCAGTTTGATCCCCATAATACCCTCTTAAAATTCTATAGAAGGCCTCTTTAGAGTAAATACTCAAGTCAGGCAATCCTCTATACCAATCCCTAGAATCTTTAGTCAAGGATTGCATAAAATATTTCATGGAAACATCTATTGACAAAAGGTGTCTCAAACTCACTGGTATAACCCTTGTTATGTCACCAATCAACTCATAATTGCATAAGTGTTACCTTCATGCTTCTACCTCTGTACCGCTAGGTGATTGTGAGAGAGGCATGGTAGCACGATTACCACCATACTATAGGAGTCTTCTACCTTTCAAGTGATAGTGCGGTTACTGCCATACCATGAGACCCTTCTTGTTGTCTAGCGGTAGTGTGGTGTATACCACCATACCGTGAGAGCCTTCTAGATATCGAGAAATAGTGTGGTATACCACCACCCCATGGGATCCTTTTGGTAGTCTAGCAGTAGTGAAGTGTATGGTGAATGAGTGTGGACCTGGTTGATTGCTAAGGTGTATGCCAAATAGTGGAGGACATTTTTGACTTGGAGGTGGTCGTTCAATGACTGGGAAGTTTGATAGTTTCTCAACAAAGGAAACTAAACTGAACCATCTATACAGAGAATGAATCGATTATGGTTTTTGCTATACATTGCAACATACAATAACTATTATGGGTTTGATGGTTGGATGATTGAATGATTAGTGGGTGTTATGTAGGAGTTGAGAAAATACAATACCACAAACCCTGAAGATCACCTACATGCAAATAACCTATCACAAAAGAAGAGATGGAGACAAACAAGCAAGGGTTCTCTGAAAACTGAAAATGTATATATCAGAGAAAATGAAAGAATGAATTGATATTAAATACAATGGGATCAATCCTTATAAAAAGGAGATCATGCAAACCCTAATAAAACCCTAATAGGAAAAACCCTAATAGAAGCCCTAATAGGATAACATTTAATAATGGATATAATTATTAAATGTCACTTTATGCAAACTAACGTGAAATCTTAAGAAGGGAATAAAGGTAACTTAATCAACATAATTAAGTTAAGACCTTTACTCTAACACCCCCCCTTAAGATGAGCAACAGTACAGCTACAAACAAATGCAGAAAAGCAAAGGTAACTACAATGCAAGAAGGCAAACATGGGTCCCATCAACTAGGCTAGATCAGGTACCCAAATACAACCAAATATTTGTAAAATGGAGAAATAGAGAAAACCTAATGGGATAAAGTTCTACTCCAAAAAGAGATGTAGAAGGCCAAAAAAGAAGAACATCATTGAAGCAGAAGCTATAAACAACTGTCGAAAGATGACTGCTATGGTGTTGAAGAACCTCCGCTGAAGATAGGATGATCAGGAACAAGAATACAATAATCTGCATAAGTGCCCATATGACACTACTCGAATCAGATGGCAAACAAAGGCTAACACCTAGAATTAAGCTACAGATGGCACAAGAACCAATAGTCTGAAACACTGATCAACTGAGAATGGAAGATTCCTTCCAAGGCGAAACCAAGGAAGAATTAGCACAAACAATATAATAACCCCCCCATAATGCTGAATTGGGAGAGCCTGACAAATCCTCTGAAATGATGTGAAACACCCTGTAGTGCATGAAGGAGAAGAAACATCTGAAAGTGCGCAAGATAGCACCTGTAACTGAAAAAGTGGTGTGCAAAACAAAGCACACATGCATGAGGTTGGAATCATATGGATCCATGGCTGTCATGGAGGGAAACTCACCGGACAAAGGTGTGATGGCAAACAAAGGAAAACTACACAACCCCCAATGGTATGGATTCAATGTTGTCATGGAGGGATACTCACCGGACAAAGACGTGATGGCAAAACAAAGGAAAACTACATAACCCCTCATGGCACTTTATAATAACAGTGCAAGTACAAAAATATGGCACAACCTTATGTGCAAAATCCCTAAAAGATGCATGTAAAATAGTGTGGCACTTTATCTCAGTGCATTTACATAAAAGATAGCTTACAAATGATACTCAAAATGTCCAAAAAGGACAAAGCTGGAAATACATGAAGAATAGCCAAAAACAAAGCATCCCATGCGAACAAAAAGTTTCCAAGAGCAAATATGTCTAAGTAATCCACCAGAGTGTGAAAACACAAATAAATGAATAAAATATACCTAGAGTGAAATTTGGAAAAAGTGCATGGATGAAACTAAAGAGCTTTGAAATATGGTTCCAACGCTACTAAGATTGCGAAAAGTGGAGAAACTGATCAAAAGTTATGAGCTTGAGACTGAAAATAGCCCCTTTGTTTTCAACTGATTGTAGAATGCACCAACAAAAGAATGAAGTGATGAGACCCACACCACTAGAAAGATGAGAAAACCAGCTTTCCGACGATATCTTGTTTGCCAAAAAAAAAATATTGTATGCCCAAGTTACGGCTTCCGGAATAAATCAGCTCCAAAGAGGGAAAAAACTAGTGCTTGGTTAAATTTGACGGTCATACGGCCGTCGCAGCCAAATGACTAGGTTAAATTTGACGGCCAAACGGCTGTCACCGTAAACGTGTGATTGGGCTAGTTTTTAAAAAAATTGTTTTTTATATAAAAAAAAGATGTTGATTTTTTTATTTTTTTTTAAATCACTAAAAAAAATACAGATTTTTTAATTTGTAAAAAGAAAATTAAAAAAAAAAAATCAGGCAGGTCCCACATGGGCCACCACCTGCCAATGTGGCAGGGCAGTACCCATGCGGTATTGGCCGCTGCAGGGTGGGGGTGGTGTCCAAGGGGCCACTCCTGCTGTAAGGACAGGTGGCGGTACCCTTGGGTACTGTCCCTGCGTGCGCAAGGACCCGCATGCCTAAGCAAGCCGTAAAAAGGCTTATGAATTTTTGTTTTTTTTTCTCTGATTTTTTTTAATAAAAAAATCAAAACAAAAACTGCATTAACAAATGTTTTTTTTTTGTAAATAAAAATATTTGACTAAATTTTTTCCGAAAAACAGGCAGAAATTTTTTTCTAAAAAAAAAATTTTACTAGGCAGGGGACGGCCGAACGGCCGTATTGCAAAAAAAATTTGCCTCAAATTTTGACTTTGTCCAAAATGGACAAATGAACAGTTGATTTAGGGGTTTTTGACCGTTGTGGAAGCAATGGCGATGTCCGTTTGAGCTGAAAATGCTTCAAAATTGCAGGTTTTCCCTAGATCAAGAAAATAAACCCCAAACCCTTGAAGCTCCAAAAATCTTCAAAACAAGAACAGGAAGCAGTAGGTGTGGAGCTCTGATACCATGTAGGAGTTGAGAAAATACAACACCAAAAACCCCAAAGATCACCTGCATGCAAATAACCTGTCACAGAAGAAGAGATGGAGACAAACAAGCAAGGGTTCTCTGAAAATTGAAAATGTATATATCAGAGAGAATGAATTGATATGAAATACAATGGGATCAATCCTTATAAAAAGGAGATCATGCAAACCCTAATAAAACCCTAATAGAAGCCTTAATAGGATAACATTTAATAATCAATATAATTATTAAATGTCACTTTATGCAAACTAACGTGAAATCTTAAGAAGGGAATAAAGGTAACTTAATCAACATAATTAAGTTAAGACCTTTACTCTAACATGTTACTCACTATATGTTTTATATGCATTGTAACAGTGAGACATAATGAAGTGTGACCATAATTTTTTTGGTACAAGGTTGATCAGGGAAGTGTTGTTGTTGTGAGATTGATTATTTGAAAGGATATTATGTAACTTTTATGTAATTCAATTAATCTAACATGAGATATTTTTATTTGGTGTGGTGGTTTTTTCTCCCGTAAGAGTTTTCCCACATAAATCTAGTATTCAATTGTGTAAGTGTATATTTCTCTATTCTACTATTCCTTCCATGTGCATCTTAATGAACTGCAATTGTGAATTTAAAGACATATATACATTATTCTCTAAGGTTTGACATTAGGAGAGTTTGTTTTGCACCTTTGAATTTTCCTAACAAGTGGTATCAAAGCCTGTCTAGTTGTGTCAGCCTTGTGGGTAGGTTGGTTTTTTGTGTCAATCCTATTTAGTGGGAGTTTTGTAGAAGTCTGGTAATTGTCAAATTATAGATTAAGATGGAAATGGCAAGTACATCAACAAACATTGAAATTGAGAAATTCAATGGAAGCAATTTTGAGTTGCGGAAACTCAAAATGGAGGATCTATTGGTTGATCGTGATCTTTGGGTTGTTGTGTCTGGAACAAAACCTTCAGGAATGAATCAAGAAGAATGAGAATTGGCCGATTGAAAATCAAAGGGGTTCATAAGTCTCTATTTGGTAGCCTATGTTCTTCTAAATGTTCATGAAGAGAATACTACATCTTCTTTATGGAAAAGACTGGGAGATATTTATCAGGGCAAGTCCTTGGTGAATAAGTTGTACTCTTTGAAAATCCAGGAAGAAGTGTCTGTTGTTGATCACTTGAATGATTTTAACATGTTGATTGCTCAGTTATCATTTGTGAGTGTGAAGATTGATGATGAAGATCATTGTATGCTACTGTTATGTTCTTTGCCGGATTCTTGGGATCACTTGGTAATGGCGATTGGGAGCATGAAAACCACTTTCAAGATGGAAGATGTGGTTACTTCTTTGTTGTTAGAAGTAATGAGAGGGAAATATTTTGAGATGGAAAGGGAGGCTCTATCTTTTTTGTGGAAGATCGAAAGAAAAAGGCAAGAAGAAGAATAACAATTCCAAATTGAAATAAAAAGGGAGATCAAAGTCTCCTGGCAAGAAGTCCAAGGTGAATGATGTTGGAGTGAAAGTCTCATTCTTAGACAATGGCTGCAAAATAACTAGAGGCTTGATGGTACTAGCTAGGGGTGCTCGAATTGGTACTCTGTACAAGTTGGCTGCACTACCAGTTCAATGTAACAGTGTCTCTGCAAAGTCTTAGAAGGTTTTTTATGTAGAGAAGGAGACTAAAGTCCCTATAGGGGAAATTTTTTTCGAGGTTAAACTTCCAGCAGAGAAGATTATGCTCTGGAATCAAAGGCTCAGTCACACTAGAGAAAAAGGTTTGAAAGCCTTGAAAAATAAAAACCTGGTTGAGGGGCTTCATGATTGTAACTTGGAATTTGAATTTTGTGAACATTGTATAGATCAAAAACATCATCGTGTTTCATTTTATTCCAGTCCTCATAAATCTTCTGGCATACTTGACTACATTCATTCCAATGTGTGTGGTCCAATGAATGTTCCTTCATTATCAAAATCTAAATATTGTGTTTCTTTTATTGATGATTATTCGAGAAGGGCATTTGTGTATTTAAAAAAAAGTAAATCAGAAGTGTTCAATCATTTTAAGGAATTTAAAAACCTTGTGGAAAATTGGACTGGAAGAAAAATAGTGTTTAAGGACTAACAATGGTGGTGAGTTTTGTTTTGATGAGTTTGAAAGGTATTGCAAAGACCATGGGATTAAAAGGCATAAAACTACACATTATACTACACAACAAAATGGAGTTGTTGAGAGGTTGAACAAGATGTTGATGGAGAAGGCAAGGAGTATGTTGAGCAATTTTGGTTTGGAGTAGAATTTCTGGGTTGAGGTTGTGGCTACAACATGTTACTTGTTTAATCGTTCTCCTTCGTCAACACTTGTTGACAAAGCACCTATGAAGCTTGATCTGGTAATAAGCCCTCTCTGAGAAATGTTCGTGTCTTTGGTTCTGAAGCATATGTTTATGTATCAGATTAGAAGAGATCTAAATTGGAGAATAAATTTGTTAAGTGTATCTTTATTGGCTATGGCATTGGTGTGAAAGGATACAAGCTTTGGAATCCTGTGAGTGAGAAGGTATTTTACAAAACATGTGTAATCTTTCATGAGCTAAAACCTTCTATGGTAGATTTGTAGTCAGAGATGAAAGAACAAGAAGAGAAAAATGATTTTGTTGAAGTGCCTCTAACTCCTAAAAAAGAGGAATGACACATTGATAGTGTACCTAAAACTAAGGAGAGTTCAAGCAGCTCTAAGAGTTCTAAACAAGAAGAAGAACCGAAACCTCAGCCTCATCCTGTGAGGAGGTCTACACATGAGAAGAAGCAACCTGATAGGTATGGTTTCTCTATGTTGGATTCTAGTTGTTCCTATGATCTTATTACTAACATGGATGATCCTAGGACTGTAAAATAGGCAACTGAAATGTCTAATTTAGATTCCTGGTTGGAAGCCATGAATGAAAAAATGGCATCATTAAAGGAAAATGATACTTGGGATTTGGTTCCATTGCCTAAAGGTAGAAATCCTATAGGCTGTAAATGGGTATTTAAGAAGAAAATTGGTCTGTCTAGTTGTGTTCAAAAGTATAAAGCGAGGTTGGTTGGGATATTCCTAGGTAGAGGGAATTGATTATGGGGAAATTTTTTCTCCAGTAGAAAATTTGGCATCTATCAGATTTATTTTTTCACTTGTAGTAGCATATGACTGGGAGATTGAGCAGATGGATGTGAAGACAATATTTCTTCATGGTGATTGTAATGCCTAAAACTTTACACCAAAATACAGTTAAGGACAAAACACAGATTTCAATTTTAGCTCACTTACACCTGCAAAACTCTCAAATCTTTCTACCAAAGAAGGTACTACAAGAAATAATACAACTTTTGACCAGGCATAAACTATAATAATTTTAGTTAGATAACTAAATTTCTTAGACCATCATGGTCAATTTGAGAGGAGACATGGAATCCACATCTTCGAGGAAGACTTAAATAATTTCATCCAATCCCAAAATTAATCTAAAACATTATATAAGTCAAATACCAATAATAACATATATATATTAGTAGTAATCATAAGAATAATATGAGAACAAATCCTAGGGGCCAGACCTAGTTCTCAAGGGCTTGTCTCAGATGGCCTTGCCTACATATATATTTCGCAGAGGCACTGTAGTTTGACAATTAGAATTCAACCATCTCGTACATGGTTGGATAACAAGGGATATAAATCACTAAGTTAAAAATATGTCTTAACAACAATCCCAATCATAACATCAACTTACGCAACAATGATAATGTTATCAATTCAAATGAAGAATTGAAACAAATGGACCTCGATTAAAAATATTGGACTAATGCCAATGGAGGACTTCCCAATTAACCATACCTTAAGTAATATTTAATAAAGAATACATTGATGGAAGTTTTAGATACACACAAATTAGAATATTTCACTATAGCAAGAATTACCAATGATGCATAAGACCCTATTACATTCATGGAACATATTTTCTATTTGGTTTACAAATCCAATAATAGAAGGGCATTGATCAACTTCTAAATAAAAGATACAAATCTAGCTAAACATGTCAACACAAGTATAATAGCAAGGCACAAGGACATATGAAATTCCATGATGGTAAGGATGGACAAAATATTTACATTATAAAACTTTTTAAGTAATTCAGATATATGAAATTCCCCTTGACCCCGTTGGTGACTACCACCCCTGGGCCCCTACTTCAATATTTAAAAATAAATTTAAAAATGGGGGAACTACGCCGACCAACTATGCAAATTTTTAAATGAGAGATTCGCCATTATAATTAATCATTTTAGTGATTATTCACTAGGATTCGCCACTTTGATTATTATTTTTTACCAATTATTCCTTAAGATTCACCAGGATTTTTAAAAAAAATTAATAATGTGCATAAGATTCGCCTGGGAAAATTACTAATTTTTTCAGATAAAAGAAATATTCTCCAAGATTTTACACCTTCGCTAAGGGGGGGGTTTCTTAAATTTATCCCTGCTTCCAACCCCCTTTTACCATCACAAATTCAGAAAATGTTGTCCATTCAGGGAATAATGAACCCTTCTTTTGCGACTCTGGTAGATGTGATGTCTTTGATGCTCCCAACTACCTCATGATTTCAATAAATCCTAATCTCAATGGAAAATCCCTTGGAAAATCATAAGGGTTCACAAGAGTGCCATATACTCTGAAAATAGTAGTATGAGGGTAATAAATTATGTTAGCCCAGTTATGACTCAAATTCAAATTAGGTCTCTTCTCAATGGACCTCAGAAATTCATGGGTTTCCTTAGGAATCCTAGGTGGGTTATAGATCAAAAATATCCTCAGCCATGAGGCAAAAACATTGTTGAACACCACATACTCAAACTTGGAATCATCCTTATCTAGAATTTGGGTCCAACATTGTTCAGGAAAATCAATACCATCCTCTCTCTTTTTAGTTTCATATCTTTGCCAAAAACCTTCTCACCCTTGAATAAAAACATATGCATCAATAAAGAATACCACCAAAAGCCCACAAGTTCTTTTCCCTCTTTAAGTGCACTCAAGTGTTTATGCATCCTATCTGAAAAATATGTGGCATAATCATAAACCACATTATAGTTTGAGTGCAAAAGTTACTTACCACGTTCGGTCTATGGTTGAGGTATAAGGCTTAAGAGTTCATTCTCTTTAACAAAGGCAGGAGTATCAAGGTGGCAAATGACCTTGGTATTTACTATTCGGCCCTTCCATAGATATGGATTACATCACTCTTCTAGGGGTGAGGTAAGACCACTCTAAAGAAACGTACTTGTACTCCTTAAGGTTGTAATTAACTGATCTTGTTTGAGCTATACCAATGGATATTATGGAAGAAGATTCATAAAATATCCCCCTTTCCCTTTTAGTTAGTTATTTTCATAATTTTATCTATTGTGTGTATCACTTACTATCAAACACATCTCCTAAAATATCAAATCAAAAACATTCAAAGTGGGAAACTTATCAAAAATGGTCACCAAACTGAAAACTGTCAAAATTGGGCCGCTACTATGCATTTTACCACTCTTGTTTCAGCATTTTAGCACTATCATCCTAATATTTCATCACTATTTTTCATCCATTCCCTACTATCATTTATACTTACACAATTCACTAAATTAAATAAAGCTCACTCTTGTCATAAATTACCACAATCATCCTTGAATAAGCTTGTTATTGTCAAAATTTCTCACATTCATCCTAGATAGCAACCGCTATTGTCTCTATTTCTTGTTTATCTCAACATTCTAAAACTCTAGTTTAAACATTGGCATAACATCCTACATAGTTTTCAAAAAATACTCACCTTAAACCTGCATTGTTACACATTCACCTTACACAATCCATAATAACCATCTTACATTTCAAACTTGGTTTACCTAGGGATTCAAACATTCAGTTATCCTTTGAACACACATTGAACACAAATCACATCAACTTGGTATCGTTTCTATCCAAACAACATATCATCTAGTAGTCTTGTCAAAATTTAGTGGACATTATCATTACCCTAAGTTTCTAGACTATTAGCATCCATATTTACTTGCAACTCCAAAGCAAGTTCGAGTATAAAAATCAATATATCGTCCATCACCATCCTTGATACATGAAAAACATTAAACAAAACCTTGTTCATCTTTGTGTTCCTATATTAGTACCATATCAATAAAATCTTAAATCCACTCACACTCTCATTGTAGGTTTGATCATCCACAAACATAACATCATTTTTTTTAAATCATCCAAAATGTACTCATCTCCTTATCATAGGGTTGGGCACCAAAATCTCATCATTCCTAAACATTCAAGAATCTCACATAAAACTATTCCAACATCCACATCAATCCATATCAATCAATCAGCATCCTTTGTCCAAACAGTTTAAAATATTCGCTTTGTATGTCATTTCACAAAACAAAATTCAAAACCACAACATCAACACATTTCCATAATGTGCAATCTCCCATTCACCAAGGTTTATTGGGCACATTTATGATAGCAACAAGGTCACAACATAGAAAGAAACTGGAAGCTAACAAAAGCAGCTCTAGTGGACCTAGTACCACCAAAGTTGAAGCTTCATCTCCTCAACCATGGGGTTATGATCCTAATGCAGCTATGATTTTTTCAACCCCCCAACCAAAGTTAAAATCTCAACCACAACTTAATCCAAATCCACCACCAAGTGAACAAAATTTACAACTCCAACATCAATAAATGCTTGCTAGACATAAATTAACTCCTAATCCTAATGATGTGATCATAGAAGACAATGGCAGTGATGAGTAAATCTCTGAAGATAAACTTTTATAGTATTCCCAAGATCCTAAAATAATAGATCTAATGGAAAAATTACTCAAATTGTATCCTAACACATACGTCTTAAAACTTACACAAAGTGGTGCCAAGCTACCTTTGGACTTTAATGTCGAAAGCCTCAAATATCCATCTCTCATTTGTATGGATGATCAATTGGTTGTTAGGAAAATCCTAAAACAAATGGTGGATCCAAGGATACCATCTAACTTCTTAAAACAAAAAGAACCCATCCATAACCAATATTATGGATAGTAAGTGGATAATCCATTATTTATACCTCCATCATAAGTAGAACAAGTATTGGTTGCACAAAAAAGTCAAGGGAATCTAAACACTATGGAAGATCAAAATTTTCCTCCACAATCAACAAACCCCTTCTCCACACCACTTGCAATGTAAAATGTTGAAACTAACACATGGAGACCCAATGTATCAAGAACTCTATATGATGCATCTTTCAATCCACTTAAATAAGACCCTAATGTCAACATGAAAAATATGGGTAACCTACTACCTACACAATAACTATATGTAGCACCTCAACAAACCAACATCCCCCTATAACAAAAGTTGAATTCTAACATTCCACCACAAGCACAATATGTTCCATCACCCATTTACACAACACAAAAAAACAATCCACGTCTTCAAACATAACAACCATCCATATACCAACAAAAACCACCATGTACTATGATCCTTCAAACTAGCAGTATCAATATGGATCTTCATCAAGAAAAACCTCAACATCAAGCTTTTATTCCTCCACCACAAAACACAATCCCTCAACATCAATTTTTTGTTCCACCGCCACAAAATAGCTATCCTCAAAATCAAATGCCTAATCCCCCCATCACAAAACATTGGTACACAACAAACTCCTAATCCACAACATCAAACATATACACATCAACAAACACCGCAAAACAATGTACTTCCACAACAAAATCTACCTCCACACCATCAAACCTTCACCCAAAAACATCAAACTCACACATCACAACAACAAAATCATAATCCAAAACACCAAAATCCTAATCCACAACACCACAATCCTAACCCACAATACCAAAATCCTAATCCACAACATCATACCATCAATCCTCACTACACACACACTAGTTCACAAGAACCCCATCCCCCATCATACACATTGATTCAAATAAAATAGGGTTCACCAACATGAAACATTAAATCAATGAACCTAATTTCCTAAGATTCACTCAAATTGTGTTCTATAAAGTATAAATGAAGAATAGTAATCAAACCTAACATAAATAGTAATCAAAAGGAAGATTTGGAAAGGGGAAAACAATGTTTACCTTTCATCATGTCACCTTTTAAAGCTCATTGAGGACTCATTCACCCTATGGTGAATGGGTCTTGGCTAGGGTTCCTAAAAATTAGTTTTTGGGTTCTCTTCAGCTTTGTATGCAACACCAAATTCCAGTTGTACATTGTTGGAAAGCCATAAATAAATCTTTTAGATCATTTTTTGTGATTTGATAACTTTTCTTGAAAATTTTACAACTTTGCAACTTTCTTCAATTTTTCTCTTCAAGTGATCTTCAACCTAAAACCTGCAATCACACACCAAAGAGAATTTTTTTTTGTTTTTTAGGGAATGGGGGTTTGCCTTGGTCAAACCCCATTTTGGTAATTAAACCTTTAAAGGAAATAGAAAAGCATGAAGGAATGATGAATGAAAAAATCAATGTAACAACTCACCAAACCTTATTGAAACCTTGGATAACAAATTTGTAGCTAACATGAAGTGGCCTCAATGAGTTTCAATCTTGATCATGAAACTTGATGTGATATGGATCACAAATGCTACATTATCACATTAGCTCAACAACATGCATGATGCAAGACATATTTCATATGACAATGGAATATTTATTGCTACAATAATATTCAATAAATCTACCCTTGAATGCCTTTAAATTCTCTTGTAAAATTTATCTCAAATTTCTTAAGATCTTCTTCTAGGTTAAACATAGTGTAATAATGTTGTATTTATACATATGCTAACCTTAATTCTCAAAATTCAAATATCACAAGCCGACATGTGAATATACATTTGAAATCATTAAAATATTTTCAAAGACATTTTTCAAAGAGGGGTCCTAGGTCTAAGTGAAAACCCATTCACCATAGGGAAAATGGGTCCTAGGCCACT
This sequence comes from Sequoiadendron giganteum, assembly GCA_007115665.2. Classification (NCBI taxonomy): domain Eukaryota; kingdom Viridiplantae; phylum Streptophyta; class Pinopsida; order Cupressales; family Cupressaceae; genus Sequoiadendron; species Sequoiadendron giganteum. The sequence goes on along the minus strand of CM021107.1, from coordinate 310,663,943 downwards.
TACCTAGGACACACATCAAGAAATGCTAAACATTATGTAAAAATAGGGTCCTAGAAGTAAGTGATGACCCATTTTCCCTATGAAAAATGGGTCCTAGGTCACTTACCTAGGACACACATCCTCCAAATTTAAGTGTTGTGTAATGGCATTTATGAATGTCGGGTTTTATCTATCAAATTTTGAATTTAATTAGGCTTGGATTTGAATTAAAGGGATCAATTAATGAAAATTAACCTTGATTAATTAATAAAACTCTAAATTAATGTGAAAGTGTAAAGGTACACTTTACAACTCCAAAAATATGGCACAATTAAATCCATTTTATTAAAAAGGGCCCTAAACATAATGTGAATATGAAAAACATATTACAACACTAAATCAAGGCAATATTAAGCTCATTTTATTATTAATTATTCCCAAATTAAGTGTGGAAAAGGATACTTTTTTTGACACTACACACACATAAAATGGCTCAAGGGCCTTCATACACAAAAAACCTGCAATATAGCTCACAATACATTACAAGGAAGTAAGGTTATGGTATCCCTAATCCTCAAACGAACACACCTAGTGATGACCTAAACTTGCAAATACAAAATCTTAACCAAAGGATATCAGATATTCAACTTGGAAAACCCAAGAAGAGTTATGCACTACAAGAGATATGTACATATCCTTTTGATTGTGCAATATCAATGATCCCCTTTCCCAAGAACTTCAAAATCGCTAAATTTGATAAATACAAAGAAAGAGGGGATCCCATTGAACATGTACGTGAGTTTCTAGTGACTTTTATAGACATTGCAAATAAAGACTCCTACTTATTGAGACTCTTTCCAAGAAGTCTTGGAGGTGTGACTATTGAATGGTTCTCTCCTTTACCACCTGGTATTAGAAACTTTGACGAACTATATGACAAATCCATAAACCACTTCTCTTACAACATCAAACAAGACATAACGGTTCTTAATATATATAAAATCAAATAAAACCAAGGGGATTCATTTTATTATTACTTTCAAATATGGAGACACAATGATAGTATATGTAAAGGGCGAGTTCTTAAGAAGCCACTAGTCAAAATCTTTGGCTCTACCCTTCACAAACATTAGCTATCAAGTAACCATGTTATGTCCTAACAATTTTGAATAAATCATTGAGAAAGGTCTAGTTATTGAGATAGCCCTTATAGAACAAGTTGTCATAAAAAATTACAACAACAAAAATAGAGACCACGCATCAAGATCCAATGATAAACCTCAAATTTGGGAAAAGAATAAAAATGTTAAAAATGATGGAGTGGTAGATACCAAGTTTGTTAGAAACATACAACCACCACTTAACAATACCAAAAGAAATGTTCAAAACACTCAACTCAATTACCCTTAAAATAACCAATAGACAAACCAAAATCTAAACAATCAAAGAGGGCCACCGAGTAAAAGCACAAAGTTGTGTCACACTTTTAGCCAACTTATCAGCGTAGTTGAATTTAAGTATTTCTAACTAAAAATCAATTTTGGTAAAACATATGATCTAGTAACATTCATTCTAGCTAAGTTAGATACTTCCACAACTTTTTCAACTAAAATTGTTGGCTAAAAGTAAATGGAGCACCACATTGAGTCCAATTTGCAGAAAAAATAAAATAATTTGAAAAACTTGAAGTTTCAATAACTATTGCTAATGTAAATAACATTTTTTTTAAATAAGATAAATACCCTTTCATAGATCCATGAGTGTAGTTTTCAAAAATATATTTATTTTAATAGTTTAATTATTATTTATATTTTAGTTTTTTATTTATACTAAAATTAGGTTTATCAGCACAAAATATTAGATTGATTAACATGCCAAGGAAAAATACTAGAACTTATTAAAAAAAATTGATGAAAAATATGATGCACTAGATAAAAAAATCTATTTCAAGATGGTATAATTTTTTTATCCATTTCAGATAAATATTTAATATGAAAGTTGATATTCGATGGAAAAAACTATTTTTTGATTCATGCACATTCTATTATTTATTTAAAAATATATATTTATCAAAACTGGAAAAAAAAAATATCCATGCACTAAAATTTCAAGCTATAAATATAAAAAAAAAAATGAAAGAAAAATAATAAAATTTACTATAAAAAGTTTGGCGTCCCATGCGACTTCATTTTGCAACATTTTATCAACTAAATTATAGTGTTAATTCATTAAAAACTAGTTTAAAATATTTTTTATATTTTTTTAAATACAAACATAAAACAACTAAAAATACATATTTTACTAGTTTACATCATTTCAAAATTCAAAACATATATGCCACTTTTTAGTGATTCAAGTTTAAAATTTGCATCAGTGTTGGTCATTTCCTTTATAAAGTGTAACATAAATTTGTGCTTTTACCCCACCAAGACAAAGGTTTACAACAAATAGTAAGTACATACCATTGAGGGCACCCCTGTAGATTGTTATATGTAAGCTCATCCAAACGAATCTTATCAAACTACCCAATCAAACAAACTACAAGGAGCCAAGATCTGAACCCCCATGGTACAATGAGAATGACAAATGTGAGTTCATTTGAATCAAAGCAAATAAAACAAACAATTGTCAAAATCTAAAGAACATCATACAAGACTTGATAGATAAAGGAGGGTTTGACATTGAACATCATCCTGGACCCTCTGAAAATGATATGGTATCATTCTAAGGGAAATATTAAAGGTAAAGGATAGGATTATCAGAAAACTAATTACACCTATGACAATGTTGTAGGAAACATCCATAAATCTAAACAACAATATCCATGTAGTAACAATAGATGGAAAAAAAACCAAGTGTAATGTCACTACATAAAGAGGGAAAGTCACAATCCAAGGAGCTTTCCCTCCATCAAGAGTTACCACTAAATCTTCAAGTGACTATAACATTATTGACCAGTTAAAGAAAAATATAGCCTTAATCTCTATCCTTGAGCTTCTCAAGCTATCCCTGTACATAAAGAGATTCTAGAGAAATGTCTCATTGAATCTTCAGTTCCTAATGATATCAATATGGATCAGTTTCAATCTATGGTTGGTACCATCACTTCTACCCATCACTTGGTATTTTCTGAAAAATAACTTCCACAAAGATCATTTCATAATCAAGCTCTATATCTTGAGTTTTGTATCCATAAACATAAAATCAAGAGAGTCCTTATAGATGGAGGTGCAGGCTTCAGAATTTGTACCTTGAAATTGGTAAAGCAGTTGGGATATTTTAATGACTTTATCGACAATAAAAAAAGAATCACCCTAAGGGCTTATGATCATAATGAGAGAAACTCTAAAGGCACAATAAAACTTCCAATTCAAGTGGGACCAACTATAGCGTAAATGACTTGTCAGGTATTGGATCTTGAGCTACCCTATAACCTTCTCTTGGGACACCCTTGGATCCACACAATGCAAGTAGTCCGTTAAAAATTCCATCAATGACCTAAATTTCCTTATAATGATACAAAGATTACCATATACGTCGATCCTAAACCCTTCCATTACTACAAGATATTGGAGGAAAAACATAGGAAACTTCTTCAAATACCTAGAAATATTCCATTCATTTTCCTATCTAGATCCATCATCACTTGTATCATATTCAGCTCCATCTTCATCAACTAATCCACCTAAATCTGACCTTAAGATCTTGGTGCTTGAAAATGGTTGTGGAGAATACCATTTCAATCGATATTTTTGCATTGGAAAGCAACCCCTATCACCAAGATCCTATGGGAGATGAAAGGAAATCAAGCACATTCAAGTTGTCACAATGGAGGTCAAAAATATAATATTCACCAACTGGGGAGGCATGAAGGAACAATTGGTATGTGAAGAAGATCTCTCTGCATGGTATTGTTGAATGCACAAGACAACTGAGAGGGGGGTGAATTAGTTGTATCAAATCCTTTACTTCTTAACTTAATCAATTCCACTTTATCTTCAATATGTTATTAACTGTGAACATGAAAATGTAAATAACAGAAACACAACACCAGAGACACCATATTTATGTGGAAAACCCAATGAGAGGAAAACCACAATGAGGATTAGCTCACAGTAAGTAGTAATACAATACTGGATACAAAAGGCTCACTACCCAAATACAAAGGCTCGCTACCTAGATCAAGGGCTCATTCCCTTACAATTCATTGTCCAAAAAGAGAGGCTCACTACCTATAGAAAATAAAAGCAAATAGATAATGATCCACCACTAAGAGTTCCACAAACTTCGAAACTTGATCAGAAGACTATGAATACAATAAAATATTGTTGTCATGGTTCACTTTTCCACACTCTAATGTTTTCACTTGTTCGCACACTCTTCTCTTTCTCAAATCGAATGATGGATGGATATGAAATTCACTACAACTTAACTTGTATTTATACCAGCTTCAACCTCAGGAACATTCTCCAAGGTCGGCTATACAATTTCATTTTACAAATTCAAACTAGGTCAGCTACTCATCATTCTCATGATGGATAAGAATGTGAGGGGACCAAATCCATATTTAATTTAGGAACCAAACAACATCTTGGATCACGCACACACTTTTTCAAATCGATGCAAAGGCATAATTTACCATGTAAACACCAAGTCGGCCAAGCCTAATGAAAACACCAATGATCTTTGAAGTATGCATATATTTATCAAGATAAACACACATGGATTTTTCAACATGCTTCACCAGCTATTTTAACATCTCTGAGAACGTCTCATGTACATCTGCATCAACTTCAACAAACTTCATTTGTAGTGAACACTTCACTAGTTCAACCAAGACAACCAACAAAAACACGGAGACTTTGGAGCAAGTCTTTCGAAGCACCAAACCACAAGAAAATTTGTTAGAACACATAAATAATTAGATAGATTAATCTCTCAAATCCACAAGATTTGAGGCCAAATATCAAAAGACTATTGAGCCAAAACATTTATCCTAGTCAATAACTAGATAACTCTAACAAACTAGTTCACACACCAGCGAATAAAGCTTTTCCTCTCCATCGAACTAGAAGTTGAAACTCAGAAAATATAATCCATTTTAGCTTATTTACACACCTATAAACCCGCATAGGCATTGGATCAACATATGAGACATGTGGACCACAATACCAAAGCAAGAACAGAGCACACTTCATCACAACCTTCATTATTTCTCATATTTTCTCAAAAGCAATTGATAGAAACCAACTTACTCAACCTATATAGTGTTGACATCATTGAAAACAACACCAAACACATCCATACTTTCAACAATCTCCACCTTTGTCATTGATGGAAACACATGATGTGAAAAACCATCAAAGAGAACATACATTATTCTTAGAAGCAACAACCTGCCAAGCATAAAAGTTTCACATGATTCTCTCGCACATCCTAAATGATTTTTAGAAGTGAAAACCTACCAAGAATAATATTTTCACATGATTTTGTCTCCCCCTTTGACATCAATGAAAAAGGAAATTCTTGCCAAACAAAGCTTTGTTCACTCCCCCTAAGGAGTACATCCACATCTCATTCTACAACAATATACTTCTCTACTCCCCCTAAGGAGTAGACCTCAATCATTAGTCTAGAACAAAGAAAGTCTATGAATCCAATGGACTGATGCACCTCAATGTGCACTTAGTTCAAAGAAGGAGGGGAAAAAAACCCCTAACTTCCCTCTGAAATACTCAAAATTATCCTTTGGAAGGGCTTTAGTGAATATCTACAACTTGTTCTTTTGTAGGTACATATTCAAGTCTAACTTCATTCCTCAATACCTTCTCCCTCAAGAAGCGATAATTGATAGATATATGCTTTGTTCTAGAATGCATCATTTGGGCTCTTTGAAATGTTTATAGCACTTGTACTGTCACAATATATAGAAGTAGTTTCATCACTCACCACACCTATGTCCATCAAAGTCTACTTCATCCAAAGTACTTGTGTACAACAAGATGTTGATACAATATATTCTGCTTCTATAGTGGATAATGAAACTGAATCTTATTTCTTGTTCAACCATGGAACTAATCTTCCTCCAAGAAAGAATTCACTTCCACTTGTACTCTTTCGATCAGCTAGACATCTAGCCCAATCATCATCAATGTAGGAATTCAAAGTGAAATCATTGTCCTTTGGATACCCCATCCCATAGTCTAGATTTCCTTTAAGATATATGAATATCCTCTTCACAGATTTAACATGCACTTCCTTTGGTTCTACTTGAAATCTTGCAACTAAAAATATTGCATGCATAATATCCGGTCTAGTAGCAGTAAGATACAAAATTCCACCAATCATGGATCTATACATGCTTTGATCAACTTTAGCAGATTCATCATCCTTACTCAACTTGCATCCAATTACCATAGAGGTACACACCAATTTAGATTCATCCATCCTAGACTTATGTAACAACTCCTTAACATACTTAGATTGTGAAATGAATATCCCTTTTCAATTTTATTAACTTGAAGTCCAAAGAATAAATTCAATTCACCAATCAAAGAAATTTCAAACTCTTTTTGCATCTCTTCAACAAACATCTTACACATACTTTCATTTCCACCAAAGATAATGTCATCAACATATACCACAATTATCAGTATCTTGTCTTTCTCAACCTTGAAGTAAATATTGATGTCTGCAGACCCTTTTTTGAATCCTTGCTTAGTCAAGTAGCTATCCAATCTAGCATACCAAGCTCTAGGATCTTGGTTTAGACCATATAATTATTTCTTTAACTTACAAACTATGTCTGGTTTATCTGATAGTGAAAAAACTTCTAGTTTCTCCATATACACTTCTTCCAATTATCCATTCAAAAATTCAGATTTGGCATCCATCTAATATACTTTGAAGTCTTTATGAGCTGAAAATGCTAAAAAAAATTGAATGTCTTCCATTCTTGTTACAAGTGAAAAAGTTTCTTCAAAATAGATTTTTTCAACCTATGAATATCCTTTACATACAAGTCTTTCTTTATTCCTTACTACTTCACCATCTTCATTCATTTTTTTTCTAAATACCCATTTACAGCAAATTACATTCCTTTTTGTCGGTCTAGGGACCAGTTCACATGTCTCAATCTTCTCTATATGTTGTAGTTCTTCTTTCATTGCTCTAAAAAAAAATTCATCATCACATGCTTCATTCACATTCTTAGGTTCTATCTTAGAAATTAAACACAATTTTACCTCAACCACTTTGCTTCTTGGCTTCACTCCTTCACTTTTGTTTCCAATTATTTGTTCCTTCGGATGATTTTTCTGAACATATTTAGGAGTCTTGGGTGCAAGTTCTGGATTTTCTTCTTCTTCACTTTGTTCTTTCTCTTCCTTTTCTTCTTCTTGTATTTGCACACATATAGGCTCATCAGGTTCAACTTCAGTTATTTCCACTAGTCTATATATAGATTCATCAACCTTCACATTAGTACTTTCAATTATTTTCCTGAGTCTCTTTTAAAACATCTATAAGCCTTATTGTTATTTGAATATCCCAGGAAAATTCCTTCATCACATCTAGCATCAAATTTTCCAATATTTTCTTCATATCTTCTAATGTAACATCTACTACCAAATACCTTACAGTATTTCATAGTGGGAGTCTTGCCAGTCCATAACTCATAAGGAATCTTAGTTTTTTTACCTCTGACTTGAACTCTATTAAGAATGTAAACAACAATGTGAATGACTTCTCTCCAATACATATCGGGAACATTTTCTTCTTTCATCATAGTTCAAGAAGCCTCTTGGATAGTTTGGTTCTTCCTTTCTACAACTCCATTATGTTGTGGTGTTCTAGGAGCAGAATAATGTCTTTTTATACCATGCTCTTCACAGAATGCATTTAACTCACTGGATGTAAATTCTCCACGTCTATCAGATCTCAAACATTTTATTCTCAAGTTTACCTCATTTTCCAACCTTTCCTTAAACACCTTGAATCTATCAAGAGCTTGAGACTTTTCTCTAAGAAATGTAACCCATGTCATCATAGAGTAATCATCAATTAAAATCATACAATACCCATCACCATTCAAGCTTCTTGTTCTTGTAGGACCACAGAGGTCTATATGGATGAATTCTAGCATTTTGGTAGATGATTGATCCTTTTCTTTAAAATTATTCCTTGTCTATTTTCCTATCTGAAAACTTCTACAGATTGAATCTGAAGGATTTATGATTCTAAGCAGATCTCTCACAACTTCTCTAGAACTGATCCTAACCAAATTATCAAAATTCACATGTCCCATCCTCGAGTGCTAGAGCCAACTCTCAATAATCTAGGAAACAAAACATTGACCATCACCACCTTTTAGTTGATATATGTTTCCATGAGTTCTTCTTCCAGCTATAACCATAGTTCCAGATCCTTTTCTTATCTCACAAGTGTTATCCTGAAATACAAGCTTAAAACCTTTGATGCACATTTTTCCAACACTTAAGATATTATGCCTTAAACTCTTTACATAATAGACATCATCAGTGTTATGTTTTCCATCAAAGCTAATTGTTCCTTTACCAACAATCTTAGCACTAGAATCATCTCCAAACATGACTATACATCCATCATACTTCTCAATTTTAGTGAAGTTGTGAACATCTGTTGTCAATTACCCAAAATTCTTCATCCTATCTAGCATGAAAAGAAGCTACTAGAGTACCTTTTGATTCATTCTAGTTACACTCCAGACTAGGTTATTTTGTACATTTATTTTCCAAGGCTAGAAAAAAACATTCATCTTTGACTTCCTCAAGGTCTTATTCATCATCATAAATTCCTACATCTTCCTTAACATAATATAACTTTTTGAACTTCCTATCCTTCTTATCCTTGTAATTATTGTTATTATCCTTATTCTTCGTTTGTGTAGCTCTATTAGGACATCTTGATGCATAATGACCAATATTTCCACAACTCAAACACTTAAAAGGTAACTTAATTTTGTATTTAATACCAGTACCTTCCTTCAATCTCCTTGTGAAATTTGCTTCCAAATCTTCTACATCATGATCATCTTCTATCTTTATCTCTTTAAAGGTTGTTTCAGTCTTTTCCTTATCTCTTACAAATTTTATCATTTCAAATGCAGTCAAGACACCAAATAGATGTTCCTTAGTGAGTGTCTTTGGATCATACCATTATTCACTTGCAGATACTTTGTCACTATAATTATCTCATAAGGCCATCAAGATCTTCTCAATTATATCTTCATCCTTCCTGGTACCACCTGGATTCTTGATTTCAGTTGCTATAGTTTCAACTCTCTTATAATAGCTTACAATGACTTTTCCATCTTCCATTCTTAGATTCTCAAATTTTTTCTTAGCAGTTAGTTTCCTTGACAATTTTACTCTCTCATTTCCTTCATAAATATCTTTCAATTTTGTCCACATTTCATTTGTTGTAGTTAAATAAATAACTTTTGATCTTTCAGTTTTAGATAAAGCACTAAAGATAGCAAACCTTGCTCTTTCATTTTCTTCAAAAGTTGCAACCTCATCAACAGAGGAAGGTCCGGCTGCTAGAATCACATACTATGTCTCCATAGCTTTGCAGGTGTTAAAACTAAGTGAAATCAGATAAATTCTCATCTGCTCTTTCTAGTCACTATAATCAGCTCCATCAAAATAGGAAGTTGCAACTTGTGTGACATCTGATCTACCTCAAGTGGTTTAATATTTTCATGAAGGAACTAGAGCTCTGATACCAATTTTTGAAATGCACAAGACAACTGAGAGGGGGGTAAATCAATTGTATTAAATTCTTTACTTCTTAACTTAATCAATTCCACTTTATCTTCAATCTATTATTAAGTGTGAACATAAAAATGTAGATAACAGAAACACAACACCAAAGACACCATATTTATGTGGAAAACCCAATGAGGGAAATCCTATAGTGATGATTAGCTCATAGTATATTAGTAATGTAATATCGGATACAAAAGGCTCACTGCTAGAGGGCTCACTGCCCAAATACAAAGGCTCACTGCCCAAATACAAAGGATGACTACCTAGATCAAGGGCACACTACCTTAGGACTCGCTGTCCAAAAACAGAGGCTCACTGCATATAGAAAATACAAAGAAATAGATAATGATCCACCACTAGGAGTTCCACACACTTCACAACTTGATCAAAAGACTATGAATACAATGAAGTACTATTGCCATAGTTCCTTCTTCAATAGAAAATAAATAAGATGGAAACCTCCAAAAAAGGGGTTGTTTAAGCTGAATTGTGATGGAGCCTTGAGGGGGAATCCAAGTTTTTCTGGAGTAGGTGCTATCATTAGAGATTATAAATGGTTCATACTATGCGCTATTTCATATAAATTACAAAATGGAACCAATAATGTGATGCAATTATAGATGTGTTTGGTGGTGGTGTCATAAATGTTGTCAATGATGTCAGCATAGTTCAATTTGATTCCAGATGATACTTGTATAGTTGAGATATTGTAGAAGTTTTTAGATTACATGGAGCTATATTTATGAAGTTTTAGTTGTGTTTTTTCAAAGTTCTATTAAGAAAATTTAAGAAATAATGAAGGTAGTGTTGAGAGTGTGTTTTGAGTGCTCTTCAATATTGTACTCTACATTTCTTTTGTGTTGATCCTATGCCTGTGTGGCTCTATGGTATTGATCATGAGATTTATTGGATATAATATCCTAATTTTTTGCTTCTAGATTGATGGAAAGTGCAAAATATGTTCACTAATATGTGAACCTATTTGAAAAAACTATTTGGTGGACTAGGAGAAATATTTTTGCTCCGTAGTCTTCTGGTGTTTTATTTCGGATCTTATGGATCTAGGAGATGATTCATACTAATGTTCTTAGTATTCTAGAAAATGTTCTTGTGATTTGGTGCTTCAGAAGACTTGCTCCAGATCCCCTCTGTGTTATTGCTTGGTTTGATTGTACTGTTGAAGAATTTTTTGCGCATGAAGATTGTTGTAGTTGTTGCGGATGTACTTGTAGGTTTCTTAGAGATGTTAAAATGTTTCATGAAGCATGTTGGGTGATCCACGTGTGATCATCTTGTCGGAGATGTGTGAACTTCAAATATCATTGGTTTTTTCATTTGGTTTGTCTGACCTAGTGTCTACATGTTACATAAAGATTTTTCATCAAATTAAGGAAGTGTGTGATTGATCCAAGATGTTGTTTGGGTCCTAATTAAATGTGTAATTGGTCCTCCCTCATTCTTATCCACCACGGGAATGTCGAGTATCTGACCTAATTTAAATTTGTAAATTGAAAGATGTATAGATGACCTTGGAGAATGATTCTAGGGTTGTAGATGGTATAAAAAAAATTCAAAATGTTGTGAATTGAAAGCGAGACAAGAAAGTTAAGTGTGTAAACAAGTGCAAAAAGTACGTTTTGTAAGAGTGAATGAAGCCAACAATACTTTGATGTTTTAGATTCTTGAAAGCTATAAGTTGATGGTATCTACAATCTTTTGGTCAAGCTATGAATGTGTGGAACCTTTTTTGGTGGACCTTAATCTATCTTTTCTTTCTTTGTAGGTAGTGAGCCTTCTTCTAGATAGTGAGTCCTACTATAGGCAGTGACCCCTCTCGCAATGAGACTTTGTATCCAGTATTGCATTATTACTATACTGTGAGCTAATCCTCACCATGTTTTTCGCTCATTGGGTTTTCCACATAAATTTGGTGTCTCTGGTGTTTTCTTTTGGTTATGTACATTTTTTGTCTACACTTAATAACAAATTGATTTAAAGAAGAATTGATTAAGGTTAGAAGTAACCTAATTTAGTTCAATCGATTCACCCCCCCTCTTAGTTGTCTTGTGAATTTCAACAATTGGTATCAAAGATCTAGTTTCTCAATGAAAAGCTTAACCACTTGAGGTAGATCAAATGATGCAAAAGTTGCAAATCCCTATTTTTGATGGAGCTAATTATAGTGACTAGAAAGAGCAGATGAGAGGTTATCCAGTCTCACTTGGTTTCAAGACTTGGAAAGCTATGGAGAAAAATTATGTTGCACCATCCACTGGTCCTTCCTCTACAAATGAGATTTCTTCTTATGAAGAGAATGAAAAGGAAAGGTATGCTATCTTGAGTGCTCTATCTAAAATTAAAAGGAAAAAGTTATTTCTTTAGGCATTGCTTATGAATTTTGGGAAAAATTGAAAGATATTTATGATGGAAATGACAGTAAAATTTTCAAGGAAGGTAACAGCTAAGTGCAAATTTGAGAACCTCGGAACGGAAGAGGGTGAAGATATTACAAGCTATTATCAAAGAGTTGAACTTGTAGCAAATGAGATCAAGAATCAAGGTGGTTCCATGTCAAATGAAGATATAATTGAGAAGATCTTGATGACCCTACTAGATAATTACAATGACAAGGTCTATGCTATCATATAATCATACGATCCAAATAAATTTACTAAGGAGCACCTATTTTGAATTTTGATTGCATTCGAGATGAGAAAATTTGCAAGAGAAAAGGAGAAAGCTGAAACAACCTTTAAGGAAATAAAGATAGGAGATGACTCAGATGATGATGGTTCAAAAGAGTTGGGAGCAAAATTCACAAGGAAATTGAAGAAAGGTATTGGTAAATACAAAGGTATGTTGCCCTTTAAATGTTTCAGTTGCGGAAATATTTGTCATTATGCCTCAATATGTCCAAACAGAGCTACACACAAGAAGAACAAAGATAATAAGAATAATCATAGAAACAAAAAGGATAAGAAGTTCAAGAAATTGTATTATGTTAAAGATGATGCAGGAATTTATGATGATGAGTCTAAATTTTAGGAGGATAAAGAAGAATTTTTATTTCTAGCCCTAGAAAGTAAAGTTGTGTCTACTAACCATGGACTATGTGCAAAGGACTATGGTCTAGAGAGCAAGAAGGATGAGACATAAGGCTCTCTAGTGACTTCTTTTCATGCTAGATAGGATGAAGACTATTGGGTAATTGGCAGTGGGTGTTTAAATCATATGACTAGAGATAAGAGTAAGTTCACTAAACTTGAAGAGTATGATGGAGGAATAGTTATGTTTGGAGATGATTTTGGTGCTAATATTGTTCATAAAGGAATAATTATTTTTCATGGAAAAAATAGTACTGACGATGTTGATTATGTTAAGGGTTTAAGGCATAATATTTTGATTGTTGGAAAAATGTGTAGAAAATGATTTAATATTGTGTTTCAGGATAACACCTATGAGATCAAAAAAGGATCCAGAATTGTGGTAGCATTAGGAAGAAGAACTCATGGAAACATCTATCAGCTTAAGAGTGTTGATGGTCAATTTTTTATTTCACAGATTAATGAAATTTGGTTGTGGTACCAGAGGATGGGACATGTCAATTTTGATAATCTGATCAAGATCAGCTCAAAATAATTTGTTAGAGATCTGCCTAGAATAAAAAATCCTTCAAATTCAATATGTAGAAGTTGTCAGTTGGGGAAAAAAACAAGAAGAAGTTTTAAAGGAAAGGAACAATCACCTACTAGAATGTTGGAATTGATTCATACAGACTTGTGTGGTCCTACATGAATAGGAAGCCTTAACGGTGACAAGTATTTTATGCTCTTGATTGATTATTACTCTAGGATGACATGGGTTAATTTTCTTAGAGAGAAATCTCAGGATCTTGATAGATTCAAGGTATTGAAATCAAGATTAGAGAATGAGGTAGACTTGAGAATCAAATGTTTAAGGTTTTATAGAAGTGTGTAATTCACTTCCAGTGAGTTTAATACATTTTGTGAAGAGCATGTCATAAAGAGACATTATTCTTCCCCTAGAACCCCTAAGTAGAATTGAGTTATGGAAAGAAAGAACCAAATTGTTCAAGAGGCTTCCAGGAAAATGATGAAAGAAGAAAAAGTTCTTGATGTGTACTAGAGAGAATAAATCCACACTATTGTTTACATTCTTAACAGAGTTTAGATCGGAGATAAAAACACTAAGATTCCTACTGTTAAATACTTTAAAGTGTTTGGAATCATATGTTACATTAAAGGAGATGATGAGAATATTGGAAAGTTTGATGCTAGATGTGATGAAGGAATTTTTCTTGGATATTCAAATAATAGCAAGGCATATAGATGCTTCAATAGAAGATTGAGGAAAATAGTTGAAAGTGATAATGTAAAAGTTCATGAAGCTATGTATAGACTAGTAGAAATAAGTGAAGTTGAACCAGATGATCCTATCTATGGGGAAGTGCAAGAAGAAGAAAAGGAGGAGAAAGAAAAAAGTGATGAGGAGGATATTCTAGAACCTTCACCTAAGATTCCTAAATATGTATAGAGAAATCATCTGGAGGAACAGATAAATGGAGAAATAAGTGAAGGTGTAAAGACAAGAAGCAAAGTGGTTGAGATAAACTTGTGTTTAATTTCTAAAATAGAACCTAAGACTATGAGTGAAGCATGTATTGATGAGAGTTGGGTTAGAGAAATGAAAGAGGAACTATAGTAGATAGAGAAGAATGAGACATGGGAACTAGTCCCTAGACTTGTAAACAATAATTTAATTGGTCCAAAATGGGTATTCAAGAATAAGATGAATGAAGAGGGTGAAGTGGTAAGGAATAAAGAAAGACTTGTATGAAAATTGTATTCATAGGTTGAAGGAATATATTTTGAAGAGACATTTGCACCAATTGCAAGATGGATGTCATTTGGATTTTCTTGGCATTTTCAACTCATAAAGACTTCAAAGTGTATCAGATGGATGTCAAGTCTACATTTCTGAATGGAGAATTGGAAGAAGTATACATGGAGCAACAAGAAGGATTTCAACTATCAGACAAACCAGACATGGCCTACAAGTTAAAAAAGGCATTATATGGACTTCAACAAGCTCCTAGAGCTTGATATGCAAGGTTGGATAGATACTTGAAACAATAAGGATTCAAAAGAAGGTCTGTAGATAGCAATATTTACTTCAAAGTTGAGAGAAATAAAATGTTGATAGTTGTGGTATATGTTGATGATATTATCTTTGATGGAAATGAAGGTATGTGTAAGAAATTTGTAGAATATGAGATGCAAAAAGAGTTTGAAATGTCTATGATTGGTGAGTTGAATTTCTTCCTTGGAATTCAAGTAAATCAAACTGGTAAGGGGATATTCATTTGAAAATCTAAGTATGTTAAGGAATTGTTGAAGATTTTTGGAATGGATGACTCCAAACTGATATGTACCCCTATGATAATCAGATGTAAGCTGAGTAAGGATGATGAATATTCTAAAGTTGATTAGAGCATGTACAAATCTATGATTGGTGGACTATTGTACCTTACTACTACTAGACCAGATATCATGCATGCAGTATGTTTGGTTGCAATATTTTAGGTAGAACCTAAAGAAGATCATGTTACATCTATGAAGAGGATATTCAGATATCTTAAGGGAACTCCATATTATGGGCTATGGTATCCTAAGGATACTAATTTCACATTCAATGCCTACACTGATAAAAATTGGGCTGGTTGTGTATATGACCAGAAGAGTACAAGTGGTGATGCATTCTTCCTTAGATGAATATTGGTCTTATGGTTGAGTAAGAAAAAAGATTCAGTTTATTTATCCACTAGAGAAGCTAAGTATATTGTAGAAGCTTCCTATTGTACATAGATACTTTGGATGAAGAAAACTCTAAAGGATATAGGTGTAATGTGTGATGAGCCTATCTCTATTTTTTGTGACAATACAATTGCAATAAAAATTTCAAATAATTCAATGATGCATTCTAGGACAAAACACATATCTATTAGGTATCAATTCTTGAGGGAGAAGGTGTTGTAGAATGAAGTTAGACCTAAATATGTGTCTATCAAGGACAAAAATTGCTAACATATTCACGAAGGCCCTTTTGAAGGATACTTTTGAGCATCTCAGGGGGAAGTTAGGGGTTACCACCTCTCCTTCAGGGATAACTTTAGTGGTTAATCTTTGCCAAATGGCGAATTCTAGGAATCAGGCAAATCGAATTTGGTGAATTGTAGGTATCCAGCATGGTGTTCAAATCGCCTGGGTTTCACATAGTATCGGTCCAATGCATGTCCATTCACCAGTGATTTTTTTTTACGAGGCATGTTTAGGCAATAAATTCGTGATAATAGACTACGCATTTCCAATGGACCATCCAATATTTTTGCCTATAATCCCAAGGAGCGTGTCATAAAACACCAACATATTCACCAATACTATTAAGACAACATTATATGAGGACCCATTTCGCCAATTAAAATTTATAAATAGTTGCTTATGAAGACCCATTTTCCAATTAAAATTTACAAATAGTTGCTTATGAGGACCTATTTTGCCTTGAAATTTCAAGGTATCGTTGTATAAGCACGCGGGATTCACCAAATTTTTAACATACCATTTCAAAATCCTGTGGAATTCGTGAAATATGGATTGATATAAATACAATTGAAACTGTTATTTGTTCTTACACATTTTGTTCACTTTTGAGGTTCTACTTCTCGATTTAGAAGTCAGCGAAACCCGAAATCGTAGACTCAAAGGTGAGTGATCACTTCTTCATACTATTATTAGTTATTAGACTATTGGTTATAATAATAAGATTTTCTTCATCTATTTTCCATTCTTGCTTCAGTCTTAAACATAATTTTAAGTAGGGAATGGGATCTATATTCTCTGTCAGTTTGTCCTTCTTAAACAAGAAGACATTTTTTTTAGCTTTTATTCAAAGTGAGATCAATATGTCGAGCAACAAGGGTAAGACTCCTGAGCAGGCGGGTAATGAAGAGACTGGGAGGCCATCAAAATGCCCAAAATGAGGAGGTACCATACAGTCTTACTTTGGAATTGGAAAAGCTTCTAATCCATCAGATCAAGGTGGAGCTACACCATCAACTCTTCCACCTAATATTATTGAAGATGGAGATACATCATCAACTCTTCTGCCATAGGAAGGTCAAGTTGAGATTGTCATTGTGTTAAATCAAAATGTACTAAATGAGGATGGCAATACCGTAGAAGATGTTCTAAGGGATACCCTGGATAGACAGAATGAGATAATCAGCTTGGATGAGGATGATGTTGGTAGCAAGAAAAGAAAAGGCAAAGTAAAATTGGGGCGCGAGTGGGAAATGACAAGGAATTTTCAAATTGGTCGGTTGTCGAAGTACCCATTCCTTGAACTAGTGGGGGTATCAAATGAAAATGATATTGAAAGGGCAACAAATGTTAGATGTAAGATTTTTAGTTGGAAATGTGGAAGAGACAAGACAATGCAGCTAAAGCTTGACACTATAGAAAAGCATATCGGCAAATTTTACGAAAAATAAATCATAGACGGAAAGGAACAATCAGTCGTACAATGGAAATCAAAGGAAGAATGTCTTCATGTTAAGTATGCCACAAATTATGGAGAGCATAACCATAGAATGTCTAAGATTAAAAAATTTGAAGGTACACTTGAGGCTCATTTTGGAAAAGCCATGGTAGCAACAAATCTATCAAAAACTATTTAGATGAGTGTTGTTTTTTCATATTTTGTCTAGGGGGCATCCTATGACAGACTACGCAGAATATTTGATTTATTATCTTATTTGAGTGTTCCCCACTTTCCCTTCTCACATTGGTTAGTAAACGTTGGATGGGAATGGGCGATTTGTCTTGCTGCAGTGGAAAAGCAATATTTAAAGGAGAAATCAAAAGAGTCAAATTTCATTGCATTATCTTTAGATGAAGTTACTGTGGTAGACAATACTTCTTGGGTTTGTATGCATTTTTATACTATAGAACAACATGTTTGCCAAGATCATCTTCTTTCTGTTCATAAAATGAAGGACAGTTCAACATCGCAAAATCTATTTGAACTAGTCAAGAAACCTTTGAATGAAATTGCAGGTTTGGATGAGTTGACAATTGCCAAAAATTTGGTGTGTCTAGGAGCTGATAGAGCTGTAGTGATGCAAGGTCAAAGGAGCAGTCTTTGCACAAAGTTACAAACTACTTGTGCACCATACATGCTTGGTATTCACTGCATGGCCCACAAAATGAATTTAGCATTTAAAATTGTAAGCAAGTTTCCAACAATATCAAAAGTTGAAAATCTAGTTCGCGAGATCTACTCATACTTTTGCCGAAGTCCCAAACGTTTCCTTGAATTTCAACATTTTTCTGAGGGAATAACACCTGGAAACAAGCTTCTCAAGGATGTCGATGCCAGATGGATCTCCCTGTATGGACCAGCGCAACGAGTTCTTTTAGAATATCAATCCTTGATTGGGTTGATATATGAGCATCAAAGCATAGTAGAAAAAGCTCCTGAACGCTTACATAGGTTGAGCGATATAGAGACACTCTTGACTTTAGCTAGTCTTCTCCCCATGTTGGATGAGATGAAAAATATTGTGAAGAAAGCCCAAGATAGAACTATGTATATTTATGAATATGCCAATCTACGTAAACTTACATGCTTGTCCCTCGATCATCTATAGCTAGATCTAACACAAGAAGGTGCAAATTATTTGATGTGGTGGAAAATTACTAATTTGAATAATCCTGATAATTATTTAAAATTTAATGCAAGCGGGCACTTATGTATTTGTGTACGTGGATATGAGATATCAATGTACCATTGCAAGATAGCTAGGCGCTTTAGAAAAGAAGTACCTATTAACAAGGAAGATTTTAACGACATTAATAGATCTATTAGTGATAATTTGAAGGAAATTGCAAAATCTCTTTCCTCAGAGATTCATGAAAGATTCCCTTGACATGAAATACTTGAAGCTATGGGTATTGTGTATCCTCAATTTTGGGTAAACTAAGATAACCCAAAATATTTTCATGATCAAGTAAAAATCATGATCGAACAATTTTTGAAAAAGGTAACATGCAATGAGTAGGAAATAGAAGGAATTTTAAATGAACATAAGCTTAGAAAGAAATTTTGGAGTTTTTCAATAGCTATGAGGGACTAGTCTAATTCCATGGGCAAGGAGAAGGCCTTTGAACTAGGATCAATAAAAAAGGTTTGGACAAGCTTAGGTCAAAGTGAAATATTGCGTGGTTCGATGTCAGAATATTTCAAACTTGTTGATTTATGTCAAACAATGATATTGGGGTCGGTGGAGGATGAGAGAGTTTTTCAGTACATTGGGGTTTTTGAAATCAAAGTTTAGAAACAAACTGGACAAGAATTTGGAAAATGCTTGAGGATGAAAGGAACTGCATATAATGTCAAAAAAATTCCTTTTGAAAGGGCACTCGCAATCTGGAGGTCCACATGTGAAAGAAGAGGGGCCAGGTTGTGCAACATAGGCTCTCCAATTCTAGGAGCCATTGGTACTAGTTGTGGTACTAGTGGCAGTGGTAGTGGGCTTGGGATAGATCAAGATGACAGTGATATTGAAATTGACACAAATCAAACAATGAATGTTGATTTCAAGACGCAGGCCAAACAAAGTGCAGAGCAGTCTCCGAATCAAGATGACTCTTTTACTTTATCTAAAGATGAGCATTGGTTTGAGGACCCTGACTCCATTTGGGAAATGGAAGAGAATTAGGAGGTTTTAGGTATTTTTACTGCACTTCTTGAATTAGTTTCCATTGTTCCAAAGTCCAAACTGTAGTTGATGATATTTTATATTCTATTAAATTAAAATTGTGAATCATTGCACTTCAATTTCATGATATCTTATAATCTTATTTTATATTGCACTCAAGCACTACATGAATCATATTCCAAACAGTAGTTGATGATTTTTTATATTGTATTCAAATAAATTATGAATCATTGCACTTCAAGTTCAGGATATTTTATTTAATATTTTATATTGCACTCCAAGTCTCCATGATATTTTATATTATATTGCACTTCATGAATCATATCAGAATTTTTAGTCAAAACATAACAGAAGCTAACAAACTAATAGTTCAACATCCATAACTTGAAATGAACAAAATAACCCTTGATCATTTTATTAAAAATAATGATATGTTTATACAATGGAGAGACATGAGTTTGAAATGAGTAATTTCCATTCAGATGCTAGTACTATCTTGAAACATCAAACTCTAATGAGTTTTAAACCTACTACAGAATGACACAAAATCTAAAATAGCATTTTCACTAAAACAACAAGCCCTTTACAATTCACTCTACAACTTTACTTAGACTTGACCTAAAATTATCCAACTTGCTAACCCGTATTTCTGGCCTTGAAATCCTTCTTATAGAGAATGAAGGAGAAAACAAGTATTGATCCAGAAATACACATGTCACCAGTCACTTGGACCCCCTCTGATATTTCAAAAATTTGTTACAACAACTGAGTCCCATGAGAATCTTCTTGTTTTTCCCATCCACTGGAAAATGGCTGATGCACTGGCCCCCCGCCAAACCTCAAGAAACTTGCACCAAAAGTGGCCTAAAACTGTCATCAAGACACAACCAAAATCTGTTATAATTTTGTGGTAAAATAGAACGAAGGAAAATTAGTTAATGTCAATCGAATTGAGCCAAAAAACGTCTCATCCACCATTAAAGCTCACTTGCATGCCACACCAAAGACTCAAGTTTCCAATCGCATTTTATGCGAATTCAAATCCCAACCTTCGATCCTTCACTTTCGTCAGAGCATCGAATGACTACCTTCAAAAAGGTTGATGTAATCTCCATCTCAACATGAAGGGCCCACCACACTATGCATCACCAAAGGAATACATGTGGCACTCACCCATGATATCGCAATCAATAAACACCTCGCATCTTCCAATCACGTGATGGCAGGCAACCGTTGATCTCCATCATCGGCAATCGTGTTCATTCATAATAGTCACCATTGCTGAACATAACCGTAAAACAACTTTTTCATCAAGATTATAACACCTTCATTGATTTTGAGCACATGCATCTCGCAGCCGCTTTAGTAACTTGTCATATAGTGTATATCTTTGGGTTGGGTCTTTTTTGACATTACCTTTTTGAGGGTGGTTTCAAAACAACTTATGTCCCATTGAATCATCTAGGTCGGGCCCCTTTGAATAAAAAAGCTACATATTTCACTTAATTTTTTATTTCTCAAGTCTAGGTCAGGTCATGCCCTATGTTTTTTAGAATAACTTTGAGCCATCATTTTTCATTGTCCTAGGTGGTGTCCCCTTCCCCTCTTTTATTTTAAGTAATTGTATTATTTTGCAGGGGTTATTTTTAGTGACTGTCGATCTCCCTACGGTTGATCTTGATCATTCCTTGCGATCTCGTGATGACATCACCGTTGGTTGCTTGGTGATTGCAATATCATGGGAGGGCACCACATGTCCCAAGTTGTTGATGCTAAAAAGGAGTAAATAAAGTGCTTAATATTTGTATCAGACTTTAGTACGTTATAGAGTGGGTTACTAAACCAGATGTGAGATGCATGTGCTCGAGATCAACGGTGATGTTTTAACTTTGATGAAACGTTTCTAGATGGATAGGTTTTGGTGTTGCTCACTATTGTGAATGATCATGATTGTTGATGGAGGGAATCAATGGTTGCCCGCCATTGTGTGATCCTAAAGTGAAGGGTGTTTAGTGATTGTGATATCACGAGCAGATGCCACATGTATTCCTTTGGTGATGTGTATTATGGTGAGCCCTCGATAATAACATGGAGATGTTGTCAGCCTTTTGAAGATGGTTGTCTGATCATTGATGATCTAACAAGAACAGAGATCGATGGCGAGGATTTAAATTTACACCAAAGACGATGGAAGTCATTGGCGCAACATGCAAGTGACCTTTAATGGCGGATCAAATGTCTACTGGCCATTTTTCATCGGCTTTAAGTATTTAATTCCATTATATCTTCACCACAAAGGCATTCAAATGTTTTCAAAGTGGTCCAGGACTCCAGAGCCAGAGATTGAGTTTTTCAAGCAATTGCAATGAGGTTTGGATTTTTGCAAGGCCCGAAATCCCATGAGTTACCTTCTATGCCATGATTTCTATTTGAATGTGTTTTTTGTAGAGGGTTGTATTGTGTTGGTCAGGGGTCTTGTTGATTAAGACTGTAAGGTTACTAGTTCTTTTGAATTGTGGGAAATTGCAAAGTTCTATTGTAATTTTGTTTTCGGTAGCCCTGATTTGTTCAAGAATTTGATTTTAGGAGAAGCCCTGGTTGTTTGAAATGGCGCCATCAAAGCAACATTCTGGCCATATTGATTATTTGCAAAGGAATTTATACGACAATTTCCTAGATCAATTCTCGCTATCAATGAACAACAAGAAGAGGGGTTTGGTTTTAATGAATGGGAAAGCCTTAGGTGAGGGACTAAGTTGTAAAACCTATAATATTGTAGATGCTAGGGTCCAAATGATGGGCCTAGAAATGTTTAGGAGATGGTATGGGCAGCGAAATGTGCCTCATCCTTTCTTAATGGCTGGAAGTACGATATGGGGAAACTATTTGTACCAAATGTATTTCTTGATATTGACCTACTCAGAGCAGTGGTAGCACGATATGATCCTGTTACAAGGATTATCAGGGATAATGATGGTGGGGTTCTATTGAATATAAATGCAGATGAGATTTGATAGGTTTTCAATTTGAGTGAATATAGCCCATTCTTAGTTTGGGTAGATTTTGAGGAAATGAAACAAGAATATGCCAGGTCACAACCTTTTTTCAGATCAAAATTGCTTCCTCCTCATTTAGCCAAGGCAAGCAGTTCAACGATTCACATCATCCCAACTGATCAGGAGCCTTTCAGGCTGAGTTGTTTTGCTGATCACATCTTGGCAACATTTTATTCACTTTGCTAGATTTTAGGTTTTAGCCCTAATACTGTGATGCCCATTGCTTATATGTTTATGGGGGCTCAGATTCAACATCCCAATTTTTCTATAGTGTACGACTATGCATCTTTTCTTGTTGAAAAGATACATGAGGGTTTGTTGAAGTTACATATGGGGGAAATTGGTACTCCTTTCTTTTGGTACTCCCTATTAATGCATATGTTCCTATACAAGAATGCTAACTTCTTCTCAGAGAAAATGGAGTTGAGGCAAGAAGTGAATGGAGAAAGATTACCAGTACAGGTTCAGAGTGCAGATTTATCTTGCAACAGGGGAGGTGCTAGCTTTGTGCAGTTTGATAACTGTTTTGCTTCCAGAATTAGAGCTAGATTGGTTGTAAATGTGCCAAGGGTCCTTGAGGATTTGCATGATTTCCTCTGACCCAAAGTGAGGAATCCTGATTTGAAGGTGTGCCACAATCCGAGTGACATCATCTTATACCCCGTAAGCACTGTCCTAAGGGTTTATGGTTTCCAGGGAGCTCCTCACATTCTCCCATATAATGTACCATCAAGGATGGGATTTTCCAAGGTCTTGTGGCAACTAGGTTGCATTGATGAGGATAATTTGATAGGGAAAGGAAAAGGGACTTTGTTCCCTGATTATAAAGTTGTTTCAGATTTTGTCTTTTCCAAGGGAGGATGGGTCCACTTTGGAAGATTTTTTGATGATTATCATTTGAAGAGTGGATCTAAGGGGCAACATGACCTCGAGGGATTCTTTTCCCTATTCAGGCAATGAATTAAAGGTGGCAAGTTTGCACATATTTTCAATTTTCCTAAGGATCTAATCATAAATGAGTTTGATTTGAGCAGGCAGGAATTGAATAAAGAGAAATGGATTGCCTATGAGAAACTACTGGCTATGGTGCATAAAATGGATCCAAAATATGATCCACTAATGGATTTCACTCCATTTTAAAAAACAATAGATTTATTAATGAATAACTTCAAAGATATCATGAGAACCTTGAAAACCAAGAAAGTCAATTTGGAAGTGGACTTGGGAATTCAGAGACCAGAGGTGAGGCCTAAAGAAACAAGGCCAACTTATCATCCACCAGAGGACAGGCCTCTATACAAGAGGAAGAGAGATGATAGCAATGATGAGGAGGTAGGAGATAAAAGGGGAAAACAAATAATGAAAGCATCATCACAACCGGGTCAAGGCATCAGGAAACTTGGAGGGATAAGGATTGTGGACCTAGATTCACCACTGAGAAATGATCCTATAGAGTTACTATCAGAGCCAAGCTTAAAGAGGCAAAGGGTTGAGGAAACACAAGAGGCTCTGATGGATGAAATAATTATAACTGATCAAGACATGTAGGTTGGTATCCCTTCTCCTCCTAGATCAACACAATTGGTGTTAACTGATATGAATATAAAGGGGCAGTGTGTAGAGGATGCCAGGATGGAGGCCTACAAGGAATTCCTGGATGATGATGCCTTCGTGAAGACTCTTGTATTTTTGCATTTAATTTGGAGAATGAAATTAGAGGAATATCAGGATAAATGTAAGAGAAGGAGAGAGTCAAGACCTGCTAGGTCTGAATAGGAGAATGATGATGAAGTTAAGGCTGAACTAATGGAGGAATTCAAGAGAATTACTCCTAAGGAAGGAAGTAGACTTGTGACTCATACTGGTGTCTTACTTCTTGCTGAATGGGACATAGCTGATGCTGTAGCATTCAATTCTATCCTACAGTCCAAGCATTTTCTGCAAAATAGTGAGGAAGAGGTTAAGGTAGCTCTGTAGGACTCTGCTTTTAGTGAGGACTATGAAACTTTGGCCATATGGGAATTGGCACCCCAAGCTAGAAAACTAAATGTGGCTGATATTGGCCCAAGTCTAAGGGGAGGTCTCATCATCAAGAGAGCTTCTAAAACCTTAACAACAAAAGCCACAAGCTTGAAATTGAATGTGGCCAAATTGGCCCAAAAGATAGCTGAAAGGGAGGAAGCTGAAAAGAAGAGTCTGATGGAGAAATACAATGTAATAATTGGGGAATATAGTAGAATACAACAGAGGAATGTTGATTTGTAGTCTGAAGTTGATAGACTAAAATATGGGTAGGTAGGAGAATCCTCTAGTGCCCCTGGTATCAGAGCACTACCCACTACTTCAAGGTCAGTTCCCCTTAATATCCCAATCATTTCTACTCATGGGTCCCCCATTCAGATACATGCTCTCAGCCCTGCACCAGAGCCAATTGAGTATTATGTGGATCCTACCAAGAAGTAAATGTTGAGTAAAATCACAGAATTGTGGGCTGCCCTAAAGTTAAGTGAGGATGATGCAATTGCTAAACACAATGAGGTGGTTGACACCATTTTGAGGCATCTAAATGAGAAGGTTGATTGTAGGTTTCCATCTGTACACTATTTGTATTATTTGTTCTTGGGTGGAATTAAAAACATTAACAGAGATTGGGAAGTAGTTTTGCCTTTGGTTGAGAAGTGGATCCCTCGGGCCACTGATTTAGATGTTATGTTTAAGGCTTCTAGGTTTGATGCAAACAACACACCTCAGTCATTAAAGCCTACTCTAAATTTTGTGAAATCATTGAAGGGATTCTAGGCCCTACCTGATGATTTGAGTAGAAAAATTAGAGAACTAATAAAGAGTTTTGATGACTGGAATGATACTTTTCTACTAGATATAATAAATGCATAGGGAAATATCTTGCCATTGCAGCACTGGCAACATAGGGCAGAAGAGGTTATTGATGCACAAATCAAATTGATTTATGATGACTCAGACTATGACTTGCTGGTGAGCAGTATGGATAAAATAATTAATACCAACATATTCTTAGAGTCTTTTGAGAGAGAGGCTAACCAGGTTGTGGTGAAGTACACACCTTACAATACTAAGGTGATCGAGGTGGTGAATTTTAACTGGCCAACAGATGAGGAATACAAGAAATGGGTGGACAAGTACTTAACCAAAGAGGAGTAAAACATTTTCTATTACCGACAACTAACAGCTCAGTGGTTATAGTATAACTGATTATGGCTTTGCTTCCATGACGGCTTTTGGTGTAGGTTTTGAGATATAGCTAATGCAACGACTATTATGTAATGAGTGGAATCAATGGAAAGATGCTCTGGGACTCGGTGGTTTTAATCATATTTTTGAATTGGCACATAGCGGTCCAATTGACCAATGACATGTGTAATTTCTGGCCCAATGCTTGTTTGCTCCTTCATTTTCTATAAGAAGGATTTCAAGGCTAGAAATAGGGGTTGGCAAGTCAGATATTTTGAGGTCGAGTCTAGGTATAGTTGCAAAACAAATTGTAAGAACCAGTTAATTCAATATTAATACAATTTAGGTTTGGGGTTATTGAGTAATGGGGTTTTAGGTCTATGAAGATTTGATGTTTTGCAATAGTACTAGCATTTGAGTTATGGTGTTATATTTCAAGCTCATGTCTCTCCTTTGTATAAACATATCATAATTTTGAATAGTATAATCAAGGATTATGGTGTTCATCTCATTGCTCTGGTGTGTATGTTTTCCATTTTGGCTTTAATTCAAGGAATTAATTAAAATGCTTGGATGGAATCATGGATGGATATGTTTGTAAAGGGATTTAGTAAGCAGTATTGGGTTAGGATATGGATTGACACTATTGTAATGCAATATTTCCATGGATCTTATAATTATATGCTATGTATTTGAATCTGTTGTTAAATTTTAAATGTTTGTGAATTTGACTCCCCAATGGTATATGGCACTAGTTTAAATTGTACGAGTTTGTGAAGTCCTGTGTCTTTATGTCTTTACTTAGAGCTTGCTTCCAAATTGCAAATAAAATGACTATCATAAGTTACGAAATAATGTTGTAATCATCTCATGCTCCAAGTAGTTGATATTATTGGTGAAAGGCCAGCTCATTTCAGTATTATCCTATTTTGTTGAGCTATTCAATGGGATTACCTGTTAATTGTTAATTATTGTAGATTAGGAGACAAACTTGGTTTACGTTAGAAAACACCAAAAAAACCCACCCAAAAAAGGTAACATCCGAATAGATTTTCACCCAAGGTATTACATACAACATTAGGATTTTCATGAAAACCAAAATAAAAACCCCAACCTTAGGTTCTTTCCCAAACAATATGACACATTCACAGACCAGGACAAGGTCAAGACAAAGAGGAATTCAAAGAGAAAAATTAGAAGTTCCATCAAGTTCATCAGTAGTTCAAATGATAAAATAAATAATACAGATAATTGAACATCATCACATTACGGAAGTATGAATTTGAGCTTTTTAATTGAATTTAACATGAAGGAGTACATATTGGCATTGGCAATGCAAAATCTTGCCAATGCCCAAAGACAAGTCTGCACAGAGCTGAGTTGGAACTTGGAAACTCATATTATCAAAGGTTGAAAATAAAAAATCAAGTCATTGTATCACCTTTTCTAGCAACTTCCACTCTTCAAGAGGTGGAATTACTATTTGTTCTAACTGATGATGTTTGACTTGAAGTTTTGTTAACATTTCATGATTGTAATTAGAAGTGGAACCTGTCTTGAATTCTTCAGTCAATTTTTCATTCAAGGTTATCAGTGTTCTGATTGAATCCAAATAGTTCACATTTGGGTTTTGAGGAAACTGGTCCAAATAAATCTTCCTTGCACCTTCCATCTTCTTTCTAAAACCATCCTTTCCAATGAATCACTCATTTGAGTCAAAAGCCTCTAGAAAACCAAGCTCTGTAAAGTTCCTTACCTTTGCATCCACCACCTTCATCTTGTCTGCAACCAAATGCAAATATTTCTTTGTTCCACACATTCTCAAACACCTTTCAATGATAGATGACAACTTCATTGAGGTTTTAATCCGATTAGTAATCCCTTTTGATTTTAAACCATTGTCACTGGCTTTGTAGACTATTTGTAGAACCTTATTTGTAGATTTCTCTAATTCCAGCACCTTTTTGTTGTCCACTAAATATTTTCAAAGCTTCTTATAATGTTGTCTGATAGCATCAATTAGTTGAAAGATGCCACACAAATTATCAAACCTCTGCATTATTTCATCCCAGATCTTTTGTTTCATATGCCTCACTGTATCTCTACAAAATGCAGAAAGCTTATTTTGAGAAGTCTTAATTTCTTCTTTTGCTTCCATCAGCTCTATCTCCAATCTTTCATTTGTTTTTCTCTGTTTCTCCAAAAAAAATTCCCACTATGCATTTCCATTCGCAATGTTTAGTCTTAATTTTTTTGAAAGGATTTTTCCTCATCATATTTATTGTTGCTCTCATCTAGCCTTCACTTCAAGTCATTCACTTCTCTCTCATTTGATTTATCCTCTTTGCTTGTAGATGTAGAGGTAGATTTTATTATTGTTTTTTCTAATTCATTGATCTTGTTGTCTGTTGCTTTCCTCTTTGCTTTCTCACTTGTTAGGTCTTCCTATAACTTTTCTTCTCTCTATCTTACTTTAGCAATGATGTGTACACCAATTCATTGTTCTTCTTTGATACATTAATTATGTCAGTATTTTTTAGGCCATAAAAATCCAATTGAAAATTGGTTACCTGGTATTCAGATCGATCCATCTGATTTGTTGGTTTCTTTTGAACTGTGGGAACAAAAATTGTGTACTCCATCTTTATTTGTGTCAAATGTGGGTAATACCATGGTTGTTGCATGCTCTGAAGTTACAACAAATGCACTCTCCATCTGTTGCTTCTTTTATTTTTTATTCAAGTCTGATTTCTTTTTAAACTCTTCAATGAAATCATAACCTAGGGAGGTAGGAACAATGGAATGCTTGAATGGTGAAGGAATGGGAGTACTTGTAGTTGCTAATGATGTTGCACCCACACTAACTAGGATTGGGGTAGTTCCTGGAAATAACTCCTTTGTGGTACTGGTGGATCCACTGGTAGTGTGACTTGGACCGGTCAAAATCCTTTGCCTCTTTTGATTTCCTTGATCACCTGGTGTTTCTGTGGTATCTTTTTGTTTGTTTTCCTCTTAGTAATGTGTTTAATTTGTCATTGTATCACATTTTGACCACTACTAGTACTACTACCCATACCATCACCACCAATGGCACTCCCAGTTGCACTAAGTTGTCCACCAAGGGCATGTCCTAGTTGTGATTGTATCTGACCATCAGGATGATGACTAAAAGCTCTAACAAATTGAATTTGTCTTGTATCCCCTTGGTCTACTTTTTCACCTCCAAGCCCAAGGCCAGATTTATCAACTATTTTTCTATGCTCAACACTTGGTATTGTCCAAGTGCCTTGTCCTTTGGACCCCAAAAGACCACCTTCATAACCAATGTTTTCAATTATGGTTGCTCCTGAAGTATATTTTGAAGCATATTCTTCTTTTGCGACCTCACTTAAACCAGATTTGTAATTGGCATGGCTTTGTTCTTCTTCTTCCCTATCAATATCATCATCAAATTCATCACGTTCATCAAGATGCTCTATATTCCACAATTTTCTAAACTTTGCATCTTCTTCATTAGCTTCATACTCTACAAGAGCTCTTGGATCACCTAGGTCCTTCCTCATACACCAAACGGCAATAATTTTTTATCGTGACCAATTTTTATCTATAAGTTCCTTCTCTATAGAAGCCAGAATTTTTACTCTACTAGATGGTTTATCACTTTTTTCATAAAAATTGTTGTATGTCCTAATTGTCTTTCGGTGCAATTCCATAATTTCTGCTGACAATTGTTCAAAAGAAATACCACTCTCAGTAGCACTTTTCTCCATTGCTATTTTGACCTCATCCCAAGAATCCTTGTTTCTCAAGTTTTCAAGCAAGGGTTTACTTTGATGTTGAATTCTATTTGTAGCATTCCTATTGGCCACAATCATTGATTTAATGATGTCACATGGATCATACTGCCAGTGACAGATAGCATCAAATGCAAAAAAATTCAAAAGATTATGTGCCACACTAAATGCTTTTTTCTCGAATGTGAACCCTCCACATGAAAAAGGTAAAGAAAGAAATAAGGTCTTCTTTTGCTGACTGACAAAGTGTAGTCCATCAACACGTTGCACCTGCCTTACATATTCCAATGCAAAAACCCTTTCTGTCACATGTATTGGAAGTTTGTATGGCTGTACTCCCGATCTATAAAATCTTAGCACAGTATATTCTTCCATTAAGTACCAATCAGCCAATTGTATTTCTTTTCCTAGTTGCATGCAATTTCTAAATGACATAGGCAATCTAGGCATTGGATTATTTGTACTTACTTGATACAATGGAGGTTAAAAGTAGTCTACAAAATGACTGTAGTTCCTTCGAGAATCATGCATCCTTATCTCAGTGGTCCATTCATATACTAGAGCCATTTTATTTTCCTCTACATTACTGTAGGGCTAAATCTGAAGCTTGTTGGTCTGAAACATTCCTCTAAATTTGAATAGAAAAAGATAGCACAAGTAGGTTGTGAACCTAAATGTCTTCATGGAACCTACTTTAATCATTAAAAATTGTTTATGCATGGATTCTACAATGTGTTGAGTATAATTATATTTGACATGTTCATCAACATAATGGATATGATATACCATTTCAAGGAGGCTTGCACCCACTTCCAAATTGCTATCCAGACTGAGGCAAAATGCTAGCATGGAAATAGTATCCTGAACCCATGGTTTAAAAAATCCAAATTATAAGGAGGCTTATGATCACCTTTCAATTTGTTTCTATCCTTAACTATTTTATTTAAGAAATCATTTTTCAACCTCTCTTCCACTGCTTCATAATCACTAGCAAGCTTTTCTAGGTCAATGTGGTGGTTTCCAAATTATTCGGTTGTAAACCCCAACACTTTTCCAAGTTCTTCTGCATTAATGGATAACAATTCTTCTTGTTTATCTTTATTAACAATTTCTCTTTTCTTATCATCATAATTTTCGGCACAGAACATGATAAATTCTGGGCAAGGGACAACTTCATGTTACATCATGCGCCCTAATCCAGTTACCCACGGTGCACTGATACTATCAACTTTTGTTTGCTTTGCAGCCTTTTTCTAAGATGAAAATCTAAGTTTTGAGGTACGTCTACCATAGATTTCTGGATCATAAATATCATGGTACCCATCAGTGAAACCTGGGGTTTTAAGCAATTCTACATAATGTATTTTTTTATCAGACATTGCTCTAGTGGTACTGGTGGTAGACATGCTTGTACAAATGTGAAGTTGTGAAATTTGAATTCCCTAATAAGTAATACCTATTAGTCCTCCTTAATTTTAATGAATTCTTGAGTCTCTAAAGTCTAAAACCAAACTTCAAACTTTCACAAAATAAGATTTTAAGAAATGTCAAACGATGAAACATAACCGCAGGAATTCTTTCACTTACCCAGATTCTGAGTCCCGACGCTTGAAAACTGGAATGGCGTTGTTGGAAGTGGAATTGTGGAATCCAAATTCAAAATAGGGTCATGCACTGCAATGGCCAATGAGAAATCTAAAGATTGAAGACTTTAAAAATCACTGTACAATTTCAAAGTGCAAAGTGTTTTAAATTCTTGTTTTCTCGTAATTGGAAAGTTAAAGTGAATGGCACGTCTTAGGAGTTAGGTCTACAAGACTACAAGTTGAAAATTCTTAACCGTTGATCTTTCTAAATCTAACAGTTATAGGGTGATTCCAGAGGTTTAAGTTGGAAAGCCCATCACTCTGTGCATTTCATTACGGAATGCAACTACAACCATACATCAAATGTTCATCCAATGATTGAAACTTGAGTAATTTATGATATTAACTTTAAAGTTTAAAAATAAACATTAATCACTTGACAGTTGACACTTAGCAGTACAAAGTGCTTTAAATTCTTTTTTTCTCAAAATTGGAACATTAAAGTGACACATCTTACGTCTACTAGTTGCAAATTCTTCACCGTTGATCTTTCTAAATCTAATGGTTATAGGGTGATTTCGGAGGTTTAAGTTGGGAAGCCCATCGCTCTATGCATGTCATTACAGAATGCAACTACAACCATACATCAAATGTTCATCCAATGGTTGAAACTTGAGTAATTTATGATATTATCTTTAAAATTAAACATTAATCACTTGATAGTTGACAGCAGGCCTCGAATTTGATGGTCTATTAAATATTTGACCGCTTTTTCAATTTTAGACCATATATTATAGCTATAAAATTTATTAGACAGTATAGTTTGACTTGCTATATTTTTATTAAATCGTAAAAAATTATTATATAGTATTTTAATTTATAATATATATCATCTTATAATTTTTATTATAAAAAGAAAATAGAATATATCTTTTTTGAATATTTTTAATATGAATTTAGAAACTTTTGACTTTTTTATAATATTAATAGCTATCATTTTTTATATTAATATATGTGATTTATAATATTTTAATAAAAATATATATTAATTTAGAATCTTTTCAAAATAAAACATAATTATTTTTAATTTATAGAATATATTTAACAAGATTTATTTTTAATACGATTTTAGAAACTTTTGTTAATTGTTAATTATAATAGTAGATTTTTATATTTATCACTAATAATTATCATTGTTTTCTAATTTTTCAAGTTATTCCATTTATAAAATATTTTATATAAAAATTTGTAAATTAAACATTTTTTTTTATAGGCATTTAAATGACCAAACCATCATAAAATTTTCATATTGATTGTTTTCTATTGTCATAATCTTAACCATTGATCTTTCTAAATCTAATGGTTATAGGGTAATTTCGGAGGTTTAAATTGGGAAGGCCATCACTCTATTCATTTCATTACGGAATGTAACTACAACCATACATCAAATGTTCATCCAACAGTTGAACTTGAAACTTGAGTAACCATGAATTCTCAAGTGCATATTGCATAGAGTATATTGCTTAATTTCTCAAAAGAAAAAAAACTGATTTGAATATATTAAATTATAAATAGACACTGAAGTTCCGAACTCAGAAAACAACTCTTTACTCTTAAACGTAAATGAATAACGAAGATTCAAGAATAACACAACACAACCATTTATTTTATTGCAACTGAATTTCAATGTCACATTATTACATATCTTTTTACAGACGAGTAGCACTGTAGCTCCTATTTTGTATAAATAACATATGTCAGTGTGTCACTTTAGTACTTTACATAGACAAAATTTAATAATTTATTCCAATTTGTTGCTCGTTACAATGGATTACAAATTGATTCCAATTTCCAAGCTTTGTTGCTGAAAACTTACTACACATCTATCTCTAAAAATAAATGTGGCTCTGAAAATAAATTCATGATTCCAAGCTTTTGCTGGTGGATTTTCCAACCATGCTAGGCAAAGGGGGTTCCAATCAGTCCTAGGGAAATGGGAGCCATGAAGATACAAAATGTACTTATCCCCTTCGAGAACCAGATTCATACAAAAGATGAAATACAAATGTCTCTTTGAAAATAAATGCATGGGGCTTGCCTGGCCAACCATGCTAGAGAAATGGGAGCTGTTAGAATACAGGAGGAGAAACAAATCTACTCCCATATTTTACCTGCAGCCTCTATGCATTGGGATAGCACTTATCTCCATCAAAGCTCCTCATCCTGGTTCAAAACCCATATGAAAATTTAGGTTAACCAAATCAACTTTTTCCCAATTCCATCCATTCTGAGCTTGAAGGAAATTTGTCTTTTACTGACTACTCTGTAACTACATAATTGTAGGTAGGAGAATTTATAGTGTCTCCAATACTGTATCATCTTCTTCATGAATCCTCATTAACCCTAGAAAATAAAAACCCTTATGGCACTATCTACTAATCACTGAATCACTATCCTTATTTATGGGCCACCAGTGCTGCTACTAGCTTGTATAATTAAAATTTTTAATTTGATTGACGTCTTGCTATGTGCCAACTTGAACTCTTCCTCAAGCTGATAAGCTATCAAAATCACTCATTCAAACGATATGAAATCATTACAAATCTTGTTTCATTAAAGCTATGAGTTGTCCAAGAAATTGCTTCGGATGTTCATATCACATATGGCATTAATTGCCGCCACTACCACTGCCAACCACACTTTCTTCAAAAATATTGAGAATTTCAATTAAATGAAATGTACAACATCGAGATTCGAGGCATTGAAAAGAGTGAATGAGTGATGAGCGATGGGCCTTTATCTTGCCACATGTCTGCATCTAACGATTAATGTTTTATTTTGGAGGTTTCAATTCGCAAGTCTAATGCTTCAGAGATTTACTTTCGGACTGCAACTCTTTTTTCTTGTTGGTGTACATATTTGTCACTTTAACCATGTAAGTAGATGCAAAATATTTTAAAACAAATGACACAAAGTCTATTTTTTTGACAATCAGTAAAGAAAAGAAATATTTTCTCTTTTAACAAATGAATTAATCTGAACACAAAGTCTTGGAGATGAAAAAATAAGCATTTTGAATTTGACCTAACACTAATAGATAAACATTGAAAAATTATCATGAAGAAACACAATTCATTCATAATTAAAAGGAAGCATTGATAAATACATAGATTTAGAAATATATTCTATTATCTCTCTAATGCCAAAAATGTGGTTTCACAGACCTGTCACCCCACACCCTGTACAATCAAAATTCAAAAAGCGCTCAAAAGCTAAAACTACACCCTTTTATCATTATGTGTCACAAATTCACAATTCACAAAAGGATTCATGTATGTTGTTAAACTCTATATAGTTCCAACTACATTTCCATAACAAAATTATGAAATTCAGCGTGTTCTTGTTCTTCTTCTAAAACAAAAATTACCCTATTGTACTCAGCATAGCTGGTTTTCTCTTTCCACGCCACTGAACGTAGCTAGGAAATGATGTCGAGTTGCTCTTCTTCGGGACAATTCAAATTTGGTTGCATGACGACCACAATTTCATCTTCCCATACCTTAATATCAGCTGGAAGTACCATTTTGAGGAAACTCTAAGTATGGAGTTCAAAAAGCTACCACCTTTCCTCGTATGCAAGCTCACTTAACTTTACCAGCAGGAAGTGACAATCTGCTACTAAATCCATTTCTCTAAACTCCTTAATACCTTATTTAAGATCTATCATTTTGGAGGATTTACAAGATTACGTTAAATCTATCTATTTGGTGTTTGAGAAGACATCCCTTAATGGCATCGTATAACTCATTAATTGAGTTGTCACTTCAAAATTTGTGCATCTCGTCGAGGTCACCCAATCGCTGAGAAACATAAATTTATAACCATTTGTACGGTAATAAAATCTCAACCATTGATTTCTAGAAATCTAATGGTTCTAGTGATATTCTGGAGGTTTCAAATCACAAGTCTAGTTCTTTAGAGATTTACTTCCAGAATGCAACTACAGTCATCCATCGAACGGCCCATATGATTTTTATTTTTCCACTGGATTTCTTTATTATTTTGAGATTCATTTTAATTCGCCAATGAAAATATATTTTTTTCTTTGAAAAAAGGTTTTAATTGACAATGGAAAAAAAATGTGGTTTGAAAAACGGTTTTATTCACCAATGAAAAATATTTTATTCGATTAAAAAAAATTGCAATTCACCATGATTTTCCATAGACTTCCAGGGATTATAAAAAATTTGCCAATGGGAATTTTTTTTTTCTCGAAAAATGAAAAAAATAGCCAATAAAATTAATATTTTTCATTGAGAAGTATACAGGATTCACCAGAATTTTACACATGTGCCGAGGGGGGGGTTTCTTAAAGTTATCCCTGCTCTCCTTTCTTAAATTAGGTGCACATGGAGGTGCATCAATTCATTGGATTCCTAGATTCAATTTATTTGGACTGATGATTGTGGTCTACTTCTCAAGGGGAGTAGAGAGGTGTATTGTTGCAGTATGTGATGTGGGTGCACTCCTAAGGGGGAGTGGTCAGAGCTTTATATGGAAAGTGTTTTCATGCAAAAAATTATTTTTCCATTGATTTCAAAGGGGGAGAGAAAGTCATGTGAAAGAGTTGAAAAGGGAGAAAGATTCTTGTAAGGAGAGGAGAATAGAAGAAGCAGGAGAATGTGTATTTTTTCCCTGATTGTTTTTCACATCATGTGTTACCATCAATGGAAAATGGGGATATTGTTGCAAGTATCGATGTGTTTGGTGGTGTTTTCATTAATTTTTTCATTGATGTCAACATAATTTAATTTGATTGAAGATGGTACTTGTATAGTTGACATACTGTAGAAGTGTTTAGAGTACATGGAGCTATATTTATGAATTTGTAGTTGTATTTTTGCCAAGTTATTTTCATAAAATTTAAGAAACAATGAAGGCAGTGTTGAGTGTGTGTTCTAAGTGTGTTCTGGTATTGTACTCTGCATTTCTTCTATGTTGATCTTATGCCTGTGTGGATCTATGGTATTGGTCATGAGCTTCAGTGGATAATATATCCTAAGTTTTTGCTTTTGGATTGATGGAAAGTGGAAAATATGTTCACCGATATGTGAACCTGTTTGACAGAACTATTTAGTTATGGATTGGGAGAAATGTTTTTGCTCTGTAGTCTTCTCATGTTTTGTTTCAGATCTTGTGGATTTGGGAGATGATTCATACTGATGTTCTTAGTATTTTGGTAAATGTGCTTGTGATTTGGTGCTCCAGATCCCTTGTGTGATGTCGCTTGGTCCGATTGGGCTGTTGAAGAATGTTTTATGCATGATGATTGTTGCAGTTGTTGCAGATGTACTTGAAGGTTTCTTAGAGATGTTAAAATGTTTGGTGAAGTGTGTTGGGTGATCCACATGTGATCATATTGATGGAGATGTGTGTACTTCAAAGATCATTGGTTTTTTCATTAGGTTTGGATGACCTGGTGTCTACACATTACATAAAGATTTTGTATAGAATTAAGGAAGTGTGTGATTGATCCAAGATGTTGTTTGGGTCCTAATTAAATGTGTAATTGGTCCTCTCTCATTCTTATCCATTGTGGGAATGTTGAGTAGCTGACCTAATTTGAATTTGTAAACTGAAGGATGTATAGCCGACCTTGGAGAATGCTTCTAGGGTTGAAGATGGTATAAAAGCAACTCAAGATGTTACGAATTGAAAGCGAGACAAGAAACTGAAATGTACGAACAAGTGCAAAAGGTAGAGTGTGTAAGAGAAAATGAAGGACATAGTACTTTGATGTCTTAGATTCCTAAAAGTAGTGAGCTGATGGTGTCTACAATCTTCTTATCAAGATGTGAATGTGTGGAACCTTTTGTGGTGGACCTTAATCTATATTTTCTTTATCTATAGACAGTGAGCCTCCTTCTAGATAGTGAGTCCTACTATAAGCAGTGATCCTTTGTAACTGGGTAGTGAGCCCTCTAGAAGTGAGCCTTTTGTATCTAGTATTGTATTATTACTATATTGTGAGCTAATTCTCACCATGGTTTTTCCCTCATTGGGTTTTCCATGTAAATCTGGTGTCTCTGGTGTTTTCTTTCTATTATTTGCATTTCATGTTTACACTTAATAACAGATTGAGTTAAAGTGGAATTGATTACTTGGTTAGAAGTAAAGTAATTTGGTACAACTAATTCACCCCCCTCTCAGTTGTCTTGTGAATTTCAACATAATGAAGTAGAGGCTAAAGAATTTGTTAATGGTTTAAAATTAACTCTCATTTTTAATATCACAAAGATTCAAATTGAAGGAGACTCTTTGTTACTCATTAATGTATGTCATGAGCAACTTTTGGTAAATTGGAAGTTGAGATATATAATGAAATAGATATGGGAATTATTAGGAAAATTTTAATCTTATAAAATTATTCATGTCCATAGAGAAGGTAACACTATTACAGATTATTTGGCCAACTTAGGTTATGATCAGCTAAGTGAGGAATTTTGTCATGATGTTTAGTCTCTACATACTAAATTAGCTAAATTTTTATCATGAGATGAAAGAAACTTTGGTTGAATAGTGGATTAATATGTCATATGGTTTGTAAATCTTTGTTTCCATAGGCGATATTGGTATGTCAGTAGCATTGCAGTCATCTTTTTTCATGGAGTATATATGCAACGGTTGTTATTGTAAGATGTGACCCTAATGGATTGTTTTCAACTTGTTATTTAATTAACGATTTTATTTTCAGGTTGAATAGTTGAGTTAAATTGATATTTTTATTGTGCCAACTTGTTTGTAAAATGAAATAGAATCAAAATATGTATCCTTTTTGTTCATAGAACTGTAGAGAATTAATAATTCCATAGTACATGAATGATATCAATAGTTGTTTGTGTGAAAATTTCTCATTGTGGTCCATACAATTATGTATTTTTGTGGATAGAAAATTGGGATTTGGACTAACAATTATTGTGAACCTGAGGTGAGTATGATACAACATCTTGATTCAGATCAGGCAAAAGGCGTAGAGCTATTCATGGTGTTCGCTTGAGGTAAATGAGTAAGTAAGTTAGACATAGTTTTGATGTTAAAATGCTATGTGAATATGATTGTTAGGATATGGAATTAGTTGATTTCAATAATTATGTTTCATCAAACTCAATCTGTGAATGCTAAGATTGAGATGACCAGTATATTTTAACCTTTGAGAAATGGGTTTTAATTAAGCACTTGGAAATCAGAAAACACAATGAGGTACACAAATTTATTTTCTATTATACCGATAATTGTGTGAATTCTGAATTATCTTGGTCATTATATTTTATAATTATCAAAATACTAACTATTAGGATGAGATGCTAGTCAATGGGAAACAAGAGAGTCCAAAGAGACTCTAGTCACCCTACTTCACATGTTGAAGTTATACGCTTTTTTGTGTCATCTTCAAATCCAAGTAGTTATTATGTGTGCATCAAATACTTTAGGTGTTTTATATTAGTCGTGTTGTAGCCTTATGTATTAGAAATTAATTTTTGGTGTCTTAAGAAGGTGAGAAAAAGTGTAACCCGTATGGAAGCTTGCAGGCTATTTTTTAAAGGTAATAAAAAAGATAAAATTTAAGTTTTAGAACATTTTTATAATCCCAAAAAGGATAATGAGGGTTAGGGCAACAAAAAGGGGGGATATAATATTTTTTGGGGGGGTTCTTTACCTGGTTAGAGTTTTGGGGGAATAAATGGGACAATGCAAGAGGAGAGTTGGTTCATCCGTCCATGGAGGATTATCACCCTGTAAGGTAAGTCTGCAATAGTCAAACCCCTATACATTGTATGTGATTTATTTTTGTGTATGTGGGTGTTGTGAATTGGTTCCCAAGATGATGTAGATATTCTAGCCAAGGTTAAACCTATGAATTTTGTGTGCTTGTGGTATTGTGTTGATGT
Source organism: Sequoiadendron giganteum (assembly GCA_007115665.2). Classification (NCBI taxonomy): domain Eukaryota; kingdom Viridiplantae; phylum Streptophyta; class Pinopsida; order Cupressales; family Cupressaceae; genus Sequoiadendron; species Sequoiadendron giganteum. The sequence continues at coordinate 310,624,767 of CM021107.1, read as the reverse complement.
TCTTGATGCCATTATGAATGATGTGCAACTTGGTTTTGGGGTTATTTGGGGTGTGAAATCTTGACCAAGTTTGTGTGTAAAGTGTGTAAATTCACCAAGTTGGGGTATTTTTGGACATGGCTAGGGGGTATAGTGAGGGCTCATGTAGCTTGATGACCCATTATAGTTGGGTGGTTAGCCTTTTCCCCATTGTCTTAAGATTTGCAAGTTTGCAGGTTGAAGAGCACTCAAGTTTGAAGGAATCTATGTATTTGTTATTCAGTGTGATTGTTTCCTTTTGGTCATATCTACCTTGTTGGGATTAAGGATACAACCATGTAAAGTTTATTGTACATGATTTGTGATATGTCATTTCAAATATATAGTTATTGCATTTAATTTACTTTCATAGAAAATAAGACTGATTCTTGATAAACACTTATCCACTACCTCCTCTTTCCACTATGAATTTTTCTGTGAATAGATGTGATCCTTGGGTTTAATTTGTTTTCAGACAATACCCTATTTACTATTGTAGATGGTTAATACCATGTGTAAATCTCATAATGGCTTTAGGAAAACAAAAAATATGTATAGTGTAATTCTTTACATGTTCAAAATTTCAATTTTTTCTTTATAGTCAAATTAAGAACATTTCTAAGATACAAAATTCTCAATTATATGGTAAATAGCTTTCAAAACATTCCACACAAAAAATTAGACATTCTACTACACATAAATATATTAGGATACTTGTTTATAATATTAATTGATTGTTCGATTGAAACTCTTGAAATAAAAATCTCATTCATTAATAAATGATGCAGATTACAATGAATAAGCAATATTGAGAAAGAAATTTTAAACAAGACAAAAAAAAAAGTAAAGAAATATAATTTCTTTGTTGTTAAGGAAGGTCATGGCCAATGGAGGCTAGTAATTCCTCCTTCCTTGCAATAACAAGCGCAACCACCTCTAAGGGACCCTACCCTTTAGCTCCCTTGTAATATGCTCGTGAGCGAGACAAATTTGTTGGTCACCCTTCAAAAAAATTGCAAATTCCCCAAGTACCTCCTTTTTCTCTCCTACGATGCCTAGAATAGTAAAGAGTTGCAACGAAAAGAGTAAGGGAGAAAGTTAGGGCTGTATAAAATATTGTAATAAATTTCCAAGCGCTAGAAATTAGGGAAGATTTACATTAAAATATTATTAATGCATCGGTATCCCCAACTCCAGGTGAAACATGGCACTAAGTGATTTTTGAGATGGATGCCAGGAAACATTGTAAAATTGCTAATATATTCTTAGTCACGCAAGGTAAAGAATATCATATTGTTAAAAATTAAATGCCTACATTAATAAAATCAAGTTTTTGACATTAATATTATTAAGCATAATCTTCCTCATTGAAAAACCTTATCAGGAGGTTGCAGCTCACCAACCAGAGAATTGAAAGGTCAATTCCGCTGAAGTAGAGTCTAGAGTTGTGAAAACCATGGGGAAGAGGTCAGCCAGGCAAAGGAATAATGGAAAAAAAAAACAAAAAAAAAATGGACAAAATGATGGACAACTGAGATTCGTTTAATCATCTTGCATTGATACAAACGTCAAATAGTTGTTATGCTTTTACAGGTCTCTTCATTCATAGAAATTCTATAACGAACATCATTAGTTGTAAAACCCACTGACATTTGAAAAGAAATCAAATTTTAAAAAGATTGCAAATATCTTGTAGTTATTTCTGTTCATTCTCATCGGAACTTGCAAAAGTTTTGTTTTGCCAGACTTGGTTTGAGTAAAAGTTTTTTTTGTCTATCGCTAATCTTATTGTTACCAACCATTTCAATATTAAAAATATTCGGGGTGTGCCTTTTAACCACCCGCCTCTTTTTTGTGAATTTGTAATTGTATCTTTATTAATATAGATATCTGCCTATGCATCAAAAATAAATAAATAAAATATTGAACATACTCTAAAACCTCGTTGAAAACTTATTATCATTAGAGACGGGGAAAGCAACAAAAGTTTAATTTTAAAACATTAATGATCAAAGTATCTCCATCACTAAAGGTTATTTAAACCATACAATAGCTTCTTGGATCATTTCAATATAAATTGGGTTGCATGCACTACAATTTGTGTTTCTAGATTCTAATTTGATACTAAGATAGGATGTGTGAAGGGAAGATGGGATAGCAATTTGTGTTGGTCAAGTCTTAATCCTCCTTAGCAACCATTTCATTGGTATAAATTACTTACACCCAAATATCCTTTCCTTGAAAGAATTTAAAAAAAAGAATAGCCAAAAAAGAAAAGAAAAAGATGATCACGTGAGAATCTTTAAGTTGGTAGAATTCAAAACTAAATTGCTTGGGAGAGATTTGTGGTAATGGGAGGAGGAATTAAATCCCTTTAAGTTTTGTTTTATCCTCAAGTAATATTCTTAGCCTAAAGTGAGATATAGAAGAAAAAAAACATGACTTAGATTCCATAGTAGATATCTAAACTGAGCCCACCAAACTATTTATAGTATCATTAAAGTAAAATATGATTTTTATTTTTTTATTTATTAACAATGATTCTATTAACCAATTTTAGTTAAAAGAAAGAGAGAAGTTAATATGTTTATAATTTAATTAATAAATTATAATAAAAAGTTCTCATGTTTATTGATTTTAATTATTCTTTCAATAAAACTGTAAAATGATTTAATTCTTAGGAAGAGGATTTTTTTTTTGGGCTTAGTGTACTATTTGAGATATGATTTAAAACTTTAGATTGAAAAAATTATCGTAAATTATTATTTACAATTGGAAGCCATATCAAACAAAAGGTATAATGAAATTTAAAAAAATAACATAGATTAATATACATTGTACATGTAAATTAATTATTGTCATTTAGTGTACCTCCTCGACGGCCTTACAATATTGATTTAAGGATTTATTGAGAAATAAAATAAAAATTGTATTAGAGGAGAACCATAGTTAGGGTTGATGTAAATAACTCAAAATATGAACCTCACCCTAAAGTAAATATGTTTTAAGATGATCATCTAAAGATTTTACAAATAAGGTCAGAATTTGTGATTTAATAATAATTCATCAAGAGAGTCAAGAGTAGTGAAAGTGGTGGTTGGATTTGAGACCCAGTGACATTTCCCTTGTGTGGTTAATCAAAGTTTCATTCAAATGTAAGCCATAATATCCACACCTCACCTCAAGGGATGCATTGAGTTTGAAGGTCACTCAAGAAACATTTCCAAAGCATGTAATTCTTGTCCATGTATGTACATGATTGGTGGAAAACTATATTTAATTCTTATGCAAATTCAAAAAATTTAGGTGTCCATTTGATGTTATATAATGCCAACTTATCAAGCTTAGTAATGTGATAGTTGCTTGTTTTAAAATGGAAAAAGAAAAAATATGCTAAGTTGTGTTTTTCTTGCTACGTGTAAAACTAGGGCATGGCATTAGGTATCAAAGTAGGGTTATCAACACTGGGATCTCTGCATATGGGCATACTTATGCAACAAATGTTAAGTTTGTTTATGTAGGTAAAGGTGGTCATGTATGAAATATTAAACCCTTCCCTTTTTCCTTGTGAGGTGAGGACACCTTGTGTGACAATGACTAGAACTCCATCCTTACTTCTTCTTCTAATGAATGTATTTATAAGATACATATTTAATGCCTAGGTACCCAAATACACTGGCCAAACACTAAGAATATATAAACCCTCTTAGAATATTGTATGTTGTAGAATCTACAATATGTATCATTAATCCAACTTTTCCAATCTTAGGTGTTTCATGGTATTAACTCTTGTTTTAGGAAAATTCTCTATGTAACTCTCAGTTTTGATCTTTTCCAAGTAACCTTCTCATGCAATGCCTTCTTAAAAATGTATTTGATGAATAAGGAGATTAATAAATAGTTAAATAACATCCTCTCCCTCATATGGCTACCCAATTTCATCCACTCCATAAAGCTTTGAGTATTTATATAATTACATCATTATTACATATAATAGTCTTGATGATGTGGAAGGTGATGGAAGGCCTCAAGCATATATGTCTTGCATGATTGCTTGTATGTAATTATTTTATATATTGTATTTATATCATCTATTTCTTGTGTTGATATGTTTTATCTTACTATTTATTAAGGGATAAATATGGTGTATCTATGTGTGTGTTTGAACTATTCAACATTTCAACTTCATAGTTCTCACTATTTCAATATGTGACTGATTATGTTATCCCATTCAAAACCATGTTTACTATTGAGTAATAGTGTTTTCATTTGTGTTTTAAATAATGTGGATTTAAATGATTATTATTTTAGTGATAGCATATCACAACAAATATCTTTAATGTGAATCAAATATATCTAGTATAAAGTAGGTATTCTTGATGATGTGTTGATTGTACAAGCATATGTTTTAACCTCAATAATTTTAATTTGAGATGATCCCATTTACAAAAAACTTATGCTTATCTCCCTATTTCACTCAACTTAAGTTGTAAAATGTATCTTGTGATATTTATGAAGCGTAGTTTCGAATCAAAGTCAAAATTTGGATCCATGTATTGTGAATAAACCAATAGCATGTGTTTATTTCATCTTTTGGTTCTCTCTTATATTTAATTAATTTCCACATTTATGTATGATGGAATTAGCAAATTCTATAATGACTTAATCTAAAAGTTAATATTTAATTATTATTGTGAAATGGTTTTATACATTTGAATATTAAAAAAAATGTTTTGGATTTATGCTTTAGCCTAATTGATCGAATTGAATATGTCAATTCATAAGGGATACAAACTATGACTGCATATAGAAATTTCATAATTATATTTGATCAAAATTCAATTTAATTTGAAAAGGTTAAAGGGAACCCTTATTTAAGTTTTGTTTAATTGACTAACTTTATTTGGAAAACATATGTTGTTGAAACTAGATTTATTTGTAAGAGTATTTTGAAAATATCAGAATATGCAAAACTAGAGAAAAAGAAAAGGACATTTGAAGGACTTCTAAGTATGGGTGATTGCATCTTAAATTTTGGTATCTTTTACTTCAACATGTCTAGCTGGTTGTCATCATATAATGTTGACATGGAGTACAAATGTTGACAAGGAATTCTAGAGTTGAAGTTTTATGACTAAATATTCATCATTAGACATATTGAGGGATACAATTATAATATGAAGGAAGGAAAAAATGAATAAATAAATAACAATTGAGGTGGAATGTATACAATAATTATGTAAATTTCCTTTTAAAAGTTCAAGGAAAACTTAGGAATAATAAAGTAGGGACATAACTTGATAAAATATGAAAATAAAACTATGGTTATGCTGACTAGGAAACAAATCATTTAGCCTAAAGTAATGCTCATTCAATTAGAAGGGGTTGTACTATGTTGGTTATTTTTTAAGAACCAATGATTTCACCAAATATCTATGAGCTTGCCATACTCAATTCTTGAATATTTGAGAGACAATTGGCCAAAGAACAAGATGAAGCCTTGATGCTTCCTCTTCTGCACTTTGGGCTCTACAAAACCTAGGAGGGTGATCCCACAATGTATATATTATGAACTTGTCTATCAAACTATATCATACATTGTATAACAAATCAGATGTATCCCCATCAAAGTCTAATTAGAATAAATCCTTCAAGAAATGGGCATTTCCTTAGAAGAATCAAAAACTAAAGCTAAGAATACGATAACACAAACACAACATAGGTAAGTCAAATTAAAAGATATTTATGAAATATGTTCTCACATTAAAGACTAGAACCACAAGGAATGTGTTTAACATTCCCAGACTAGTGTCTTATCTTAGGGTATGGAGTCAAAACAAAGCATACTGAACTATAAGGTGAATTTAATTCCAAACATCCATGATCCTAGTGAAAATGTATTAAAATTCACGTAGTAGTACTTAAGACTCATGACTACTTATAAAATCCACTTAACATTTACGTAAATCCATGTTCTAATTAAGGTATTTTAACTAGTTCATTAAACCAGAGCCATAATCAAAACATATTTCACAGTGAAAGACAATGAAAATCAATGAAATGATCCTTGATTGAATTTCTCATTAACAACTCACATAAAATGCAACAATGGAGAGACAATGGAATCACAAGATTAACATATTTTTTGTAGATATGCTTGGAAACCATACAATTGACAATGTTAACTCCATCAACTCATAACCTAAGACTTCGACTCAAAACAAAATATCTTTGTTCTTTTCATTTACATCACTTGGCTCTAGAATTCAATAAAAGACCTCTACATATGGTCATGAATTCCCTTTTATAGAAAACAAGGGAGAAAAAAATCTTCAGGCCAACATGTACACATGTCTCATTTCTATTGGACCGCTTATAACATATATTCCTTTTACAGTTACATTTACATTTTAACAAGGAGGGAATACATGTGAAGCATAGTATTCATTCACAGTAGCCAATATAACCACCTTCCAAAAACCACCTTGTAGTATAATGATAGCCTTCATACTATTGTAACCTCTTTCATCCTTCAAAGAATTCATAAGAGGGAGAGTGACTCATCATCTCGATCAATATCAGCAGTAGTCTAGGTCAGCACCAGTCATCATTTGTTTGTCACATCTTGAGTTGAGGAGAAAACACATCTTTATACAGTATAACTTCTAAGGCTAGACCTGTACTATACTTGACCAAGTATATGTATTTTCCTATTCATTTACAACTCAAAATGACCAATGAAAACCTTCTTCCACAACTCATATGTTGTGTCTAAAGGCTAGCTAAACTAAATAATTAGATCCATTTTCTTTCTATAAGGGGCATATTTTATCATCACAGAAGTAGCCTCCTTGTCAAAATCCTAGAAGAAACTGATGATGAAGGATATATTCTCAAGAGTGTTCTTCAACATGTCAATATCAATTATTTTACAAATGTATGATGCTTCAGAAGCAATAGTTGCTTCAATTTGATCCATCCATGCCTATCGAGGTTTGATCCCATCATGTGTATCCTAGATATCAGGTAGAAATGAAGTATTTGCCTCATCAAACTTAGTCTTGAATATTTTATTTTTGCATCCATAGGGGTTGGATAACTCTAAAAAATTTGCTCCTTAATCTCACCAACAAACCTAGAAGTTGGGATAACATTTGGTTATTTATCCTCTTTCTGCCTAGCTCCAATTGCCATATGCTTTAGATTATTTTCCCTAGGAATCCATTTATCCAACAATGGGGTAGCCAATTCTTTGTCCCTCTCAGATAAATTTATTGCATGTATCATTGAAGCATAACTTGAATGAATACTATTTAAAGTATTTTGGATTTTCTTATTCATATGCTTCAAGACCATATGGACAACCTCAGAGTTAGTTTAAGGGTGCTGGCAAGAAGTTGAGTCCACTTTTTGGCCAAAAAGTGGTGTTTTCCCTGATTTTCAGATTTTGACACATCTGACCTTAAATTTGAAGCACTTAGAGATGAAATCTTCAAACAAGTCACTAATCATAAAATGTAGTACTCGGAGTCTAGTTTCCAAATAAGTAATTTATTTCAATACCCACATTGTACAAATTGAGTTACAATAGGCTTTTGTAAAAACCACTATTTAAAAGTTTTTTTTTTTACCATACCATGCACGTGTACGACATCCATATTTTGACTTAAATTATCATATTTTTCTAAATCCTTTTGGGAAAATACTTGTGACTCACTGAAGCGTGCCCTCGATATTTTTTTGTAATCTTTTATTGAATTTTTTTTTTTGTTAATTTTTTATCAAGCATATTTGTCGTTTAGAAAAATCGTCATGTACGACACTCATAAGATGACCTAAAGTTATCATTTTTTGCATTTTTTTTGAAATTGAAAGGAATTGTTTGATGTTTGCCATTGTGCAATCTATTCAACAAAATTTTATGTTGATCAAAAGTTATTAAAATAGTAAAAACCACTGATATTTAAAGTTTATGGACCAATTTCATCATAAGTTAATTGAAAAATATAAAATAAAATCCAATTGTAAAAAAAGTTACATATTTGGAATCTATGTTGTCTCATTTAAAATGGGTTTTAATTAGGTCAAAAAATTCTACAAAAAAAGGCGTCAGCCATATGCCCAAACTCAATATTTTTTGTGACATTGCTAGGACCTTCAACTTGCAGGTCAAACCAGGTCCAAAGCTTAGGTTCGGGTCCCCAAGCCTTTTCCCGAACCGAAAAAAAAAGCAAAAACCCGACCAAAAATTAAAATTTTAAAAAACGGGATCCCGTTTCATAAGAAATTAATTTTTTATGAATTTAAGAAATGGGATCCCGTATTTTAAAAAGTGGGATCCCATTTTGAAAATGCGATCCCGCTTTTTAAAAATGGGATCCCGCTTTTTAAAATACGGGATCCCGTTTCTTAAATTCATAAAAAAATTAATTTCTTATGAAACAGGATCCAGTTTTTAAAAAAACGGGATCCCATTTTAGAACGGGATCCTATTTTTGGCTCGGGGTCCCAAACCTAAGTGGGATTAAAAACGGGATCTTGTTTTTTGCAAGCCGATTTCATTTTTTTTCCTAAGGCAAAAACTTCCACCTTTCATGGACTCATCTTTGTGCTTCTACCCTTAATATATAGCATTTTGAGCTTGTTGGAGAAATTCTTTGTATTCCTTAAATTGGAGTAGTGATTCCTCATTGGTAGGTTCACTTGACGGGGTTTCTCTTGATATGTCTAGTTGTTTAACTACCAATGGCTCTTGGCCTAGATTATAAGGCACAATTAACAATGTCTGAATAGGTGGGGGAGGGGATTGAGTCACAAGGGATGTGGGTGTTGTATGACCTTGACCAACTCATCCTTGAGACTTAAAAGTCTCTATTTTTTGTTTTGACAATATTATCTTTGCTTCAAGTTCAACAACCCTTTGTTGACTCAGGTTATACTCACCAATCAACTCATTATACTTACTCCTATATGTATCTCTTTCTCTGTTGAGACTTTCCATTGTTGCCTTTGTGAACTTGGCAATATTGAAAGTCATATAGTCTGCCTATAGTGTAGGGGTATCAACAACTCTTTTTATAATCAATTGGCCTTTGAAATTGGTTGGTTTTGCTACAATGGGCTTCTTAGAACCAAGAGATAGTGACCATATGGCTAGAGCATCCAATTCTTCACTAAAAGAAGACCCCTGAAGTGTTAATCTAGCCTCCTCCTCAGTTTGGAATAAAGGTCTCTTAGCTTTCCTTATTGTATCTAGGAAAACAACATCAACTATATCCCACTTAGGAAATAACAAAACACCACTCTTTTTTACAAGTTCCCTAGCCTCATCTGGTTTCATATCTTAAAATTTCTTCTTCATCTCACTCCTTACACTGACCTGTACAATATCCTCTAAAAGATCAGGGTGCAAAATTATTTCCCTGGCCACCCTCTCAATGTACTCTTGAACACTTTCCCTCCACACAAAGATTTTGAATGCCTCGGTCTCAATAAATAAATCATCTTCCATGAATTCCCTATAGGCATCTTGTCTTAAATCGTCAACATTACTCAAGTCGCTCAAATTTTCTTTACTTAGCCTAAGGTCACCCACTCAAGAGCTTGATGCCATTTATCCTAGGGGAGAAGGCATCCCTTGATTCATATCCTTGGGGTGATGAAAATATCATCCTCATCCTCATCAGAATAATCAACTACCCTACATACCTCAACCTTCTACTTCTTGGTTGGGGGTTGCTCTGATGCGAGAGAATCCCTAAGAGGTGAATCAACATCAACAATAATAGGAGAAGACCATCTAGGAGGTGATGTAACTGAGCTATGAGGGGAAGCCTCTATTGATCCTTCTGATGCAATAGGAGTTGGCAATGTTTGATGCTTCCTTACCCTCTCCTTCCTTCTAGAATAGATTCTCAATTTTGGTTCTAGCTGATAAGAAGGTCTTTCTTCAAGTACTACCATGGGATATTGCTCCACTACCACTTATTTTCCTTTATGAGCCACTGCACGATCTACCCTTAGAATACCCACTATATCTTCAAATTTTTGGATAATTTACACAATTCTATTGAAATCGTCCATAATATTGGTTATAGGAGCATACTTAGGATCTATCCTTGTAGCTTGCTCCATCATCTTTTGGAAAGCCAAATATTTTTCCTTTCTCTCTTCCTGTTTAGATAAATCTATGACATTTCTAACATGACATCCTTTGGGTAATAAAAATTATGTATAAACTGACCACTCCTATGTAATGCCTTCAAACCAGCAATAAAACCCTCTAGATCATGATTCCTTGGGCATACTATTTTCAGTTGATAGGGTGCCATGAACTTACTCAAATCCTTCCAACCCCCTTTTACCATAACAAAGTCAGAAAATGTTGTCCATTTAGGGAAGAATGAACCCTTCTTTTGTGACTCTAGTAGATGTGATGTCTGTGATGCTCCTAACTGCCTCATGACCTTGATAAATCCTAATCTCAATTAAAATCCCTTGGAAAAACATAAGGGTTCACAAGAGTGCCATATAATCTGAAAATAGTAGTATGAGGGTAAGCAATTATATCACCCTAGTTATGACTCAAATTCAAATTAGGACTCTTCTTCATGGGCCTCAAAAATTCATGGATTTCCTTAGGAATCCTAAGCGACTTATAGATCAAAATTCTCCTCAGCCTTGAGGCAAAAAAATTACTGAACACCACATTGTTAAACTTGGAATCATCCTTATCCAAAATTTTGGTCCAACATTGGACAGGAAAATCAATGTCATCCTCTCTCTTTTTTAGTTTCATATCTTTGCCAAAAACCTTCTCACCCATGAATAAAAAGATATTCATCAATAAAGAATAACACCAAAATCCCAAAAGTTATTTTCCCTCCTTAAGTGCACTCAAGCCTTTATGCATCCTATCTGACAAATATGTGGCATAATCATAAACCACATTATAGGTTGAGTGTTGGAGGTGTGCAACCATATACATGAGGTATGTAGGCATGGTGGATGGTTCATCCATGCCAAGAATTTGGTAGAGAGAGTAAACCATCTTCTTGAAATAGTTAGCAAAGTATCTCGTGGGGAAAGGATCTTTTTCATCTTTGCCAATCTTAATTTTCCTCTTATTTTTTCCCTTCCCGATAGAGGAAGTGTGGATAGGTAGAATTGTTGTTCTGGAAAGAAATTTAATAATCTTATACTCTTCCCAGAAGACATTGAGGTCAATTGGGATCATACCCTCATTCCACTCATGCAAATTAAAAATATTTGCAATCTCCTCTCTTGTTATTTTGACCAACTCTTTACCCTCATATGACCTGACTACTCTTGAAACAGGGTCGTACCTTGAGGCAATATATTTTAGCAAATCAACATCCATGTACACATTTGGTACCACTATTTTTCCCAAATTTAATCTTCAAGGGTTGCAAACAGGGAAACCCAAATTCCTATTCCCAAACCAATTATGAAATAATCGCCACCCAAGAAGCGGAAAATTGGCATCCCTAATACCACACATCTTATCTTCCAGCCCTTCTTGAACCCGATAGCCATAAATCAGAACAACTCCCTCGACCTTCTTGCTTGTGGAGGGTTTTAATTGGTTGATTATATCCTAGGAGAAATTTCTACTTGGGGTTCCTAAACTGAATGCTTGAGCTTTGGGGGCCATAAGTGAAGAAAAAATACTAAACAATCTGAGGTTTTACCAAAAAGATATAAAAAACCTAACGCCTATGTTCATATATTAGGACACCACCTATGGGATACAATTTTATGGCATTCAATAAGGCCTACCCCTTATTAACACATACCCAAACCCCAATAAATAAATTAAAGAAAACACACAAATTCTAACAATAGATGTCTACCCTAATTCAAGCTTTTTCTCCTTTTTTTTAGAAAATGACATAGAGAAAGTGTTTGTTCTACTTACAAATTTCTACTAGTAGGAAATCCCAATTCTGGTCACAACAAACTTTGAAATATGTTTTCTCAATCTCTAGGGCACCTATGAATCACTAGAAATCTTCAGGTGTGCAAAAAATATATCCTTAAATGCACTTATGTCAATGTTAAATGGCTCTAGGTGTACTTACTAAATTTTCTATTCACTCACGTGAAAGGCAATGGCTCTTACATTTGCAATTCTGATTTTTAAATCATGTCCATAGATTTGATCTTAATGTGTCACATTGAACGATCCCAATCGAGCCAAAAACCATTTGAAAACACATCACCGTCATTCACCATCCTATCGACCAATGAAGAATTCACCAATTGGATGCCAAGTCATTTGTTGGAGAGCCCCGCAATCCTTTCCCACCAATAGAAGGATGCACACGTCACAATCACACACACCACACAACAGACTTTAAAATATCATTTTAAGACTTGCATGGTGTGTGCTCAACGACTCAAATTTGATCGCATCACTTTATTATCATTGTTGATTCCCCATCTCAATTGTATCAGGCGCTATGGTGGAAACTAGTTTCCACATCCTATAGAGGGACACATGTCACAAGCATGCAAGTTGCACAACTCTTTGAAGATGGGTAATTTTAATCTTGTGCGGTGTGCGCTCACGACCAGGATTTAATCGTTGAAACCGATAGACCTAATTTATGCACATGCGATTAGCATTAGTCATAAAAAGGGTTCAATAACTAGGCTGATGGACTAGGACCCCGTAGTGAACATATTGAAGACCTAGGACTTCAATCGAATTTTTTTGGCCTGACCATAGAAAGAGTTTTAAAATAATATGAATAAGTAATGACTGATGGGTCTATGCGAAGGGGTCGATAATGGAATGGAAAAAATGAAATAAGTTGCTACTAAAGGGATCAGAAACCTAGTCAAATGGGTCAGTGCAAGAATATAACACTAAGGTTTAAGGCTTAAAATATCAAAACAAGGGTACTTGACCCAAAAACCCTAGACCAAACCAGTTAAGTATAGAAGCAAAAGATCAACTCAAGAATGGAAACAAATCCAAATTAACCTGTATTTTAGAAAATTTATCAATGGCTCCGACTTGGGGACGCATAACCCTAGTGGGTATGGCAAGAATTCAGATCCCAAGTAGAAGCAAATCAACATAGAGAGACAAAACCAGGAACTTGTTCAAATGAGACAATCAGACATAGCAGAAAGGAAACACACCAAACCCATATACAAAATTTACAAGACTGTACAATGTACATGGAGAGATAGCCCATTTCAAGAGAAATAGGGCTTCAAGAACTATCCATGTACTGGAAATTCAATAATTTCACCTGTTAAGGACTACAAGAAATAAGAGTTCTCTCCATGTGTATCTACAACCAAATAAGGACCTAGCCATAGTGGATCAAACTTCCCATGTTTACCCTTTTCCTCCATCCTTGCATTCCATATTGAGACCATGTTTCCCAACTCAAAATTCCTTTCAATGGAACTTCTCTAATACAGGTGCTTAATTTGCAATTGTAGCTTCTCAATCCTCTTATGAGCTTCTCGCCTTGTTTCATCAATCTCGATCAATTCATCCATCCTATGCTGAATTTCATCACAAATATCACACTCATATTCTTGGACAAATCTATACATCTTTTGGAAATTATTATGTGGTATTTTAGCCTCAACCCCATAAACTAGATTGAAAGGGGACTACCCCACAACCTTCTTCACTATAGTCCTATCAGCCCACAATGCCAACTACAATTTGGAATCCTAGGATTTCTTGTTCTTTTCAATACCCACTTAATAATCCTCATCAAGCTTTTATTGCTTGATTCAACTTGCCCATTATTTTGGGTGTGATATGGGGATGAATAAGAAACACTTATACCATACTGGCTACAAAATTCAATAAACTCTTTAGACCTAAAACACATGGCATTATCAAAGACAATTCTTTTAGGAACACCAAACCTACTCAAGATGTTATTCATCAAAAAAATAGTGACCACTTTACTAGTCACCTTCCTTATAGGAATAGCTTCAACCTACTTTGTAAAGTAATCAGTGACAACCACTATCCATGCATGCCCTCCACTGGACTTCTCAGACATTTACCCAATAAAATTAATGCCCCATTGTTGGAAAGGGGCTTGCACTAACACCACCTTAAGTGGTAAAATTCCTAAGAATTTTAACTTGCTAGTGAACCTCTGAGAAGCGCCACATTTCTTTACAAACCTATGTGCATCTTTGAACACTGTGGGGCACCACAATCCTAACCGCGATATCTTATGGGAAGTTATCTTGGCCATGCAATGACCTCCACATGCCCCTTTATACATCTCAATCAAGATATCTTATGCTTGGTCTCCATCCACACATCTGAGTAACACCCTCAACGATTCTCCACAAAAGTTCACCATCAATGATAACATACTTAATTTCTTGTAATTTTAGAGTTCTCTCATTATTAGGTAAACCCTCAGGGAATTGCATGTTTTGTAAGTATTCAACAATTCTTCTATACCACCCACAGGTTTGCATATCACTTATAGGTGCAACATTTTCATACTTAGCCTGATTTACCTAGTTGGCTTCCAAGTTTGTCTCAACCATCAATCTTTCTAGACCTTGGCCTCTTACGAGCTTTGTGATCTGAATGTTAATTTTGAACTCCTAAATTATGTTGACCCACATGCATCGAAGACTTATGGTATCTTGTTGAGTAAATATATCTTTGACTGCAGTTGTAGGGACGTATGATATGACAGTAGCTCTAGTCAAATATGGTCTAAAATTTCTAACAGCCTTAAGCAAGGCATATGCCTATTTTTCTATAATTTCATATTTCAATTCGGTTGACTACAGTCATTTGCTAAAAAATGCAATAGGTTGTTCAAAACCTTCATCATTCTTCTTAAGTAAAGCCCCTGCTATAGCATGCAATGAAGCAAATATGAATAGATGAAAGGGCTTTGAGTAATCATGGGATTTAAGGTAAGGTACTTCCTTGATAGAATCCTTAATAGCCTAGAATGCGTTTGCAGGTTCTTTTGTCCATGTTACTTTTTCTCCTTTCTTTAGCATTTTGGAAATGGGCCTTACAGTCTCACCAAAATTGGTGAAAAATCTTCGTACAAAATTAACTTGTCTGAAGAAAGACTAAATTCCATTCACATTTTTAGGTTGTTGAATCTTATCAATTGCTTCCACCCGTTTATGGTCAATTCTAACCCCATTATTTGAGACAATGTGGCCTAGAAATTTTACTTCTTTCACCCCAAACTAACATTTCTTGGGATTTAGAGAAATCCCATATTCTAAAGCTCTAATAAAAATATTTTCCAAGTGAAAAAAGTGATCCTCTTCCTTCTTACTATGAGCAGTGAGGTCATCTTTAGATATGGCAAGGAAGAGGTCAATAAAATCATCAAAGGCTACATCCATAGCCCTTTGAAATGTGGCACCAACATTCATCAGGATGAAAGGCATTCTTACATACACATATGTTCCCCAGGGTGTAGTGAATATAATTTTGTACTATTTAGATTCTCTCACCATAAATTGATTATACCCCGAGAACCCATCCATCATTGAAAGTAATTCACACCCTATGACCTTTTGTAATATGGCCTCCATGTTAGGTAGAGGATAGTTATACTTCAGGTAATCTATGTTAAGATTTTTGAATTCCACATATAACCTAATGTCACCTTTCTTCTTCCTCACATGAACCAGATTTGAGACCCACAATGAATGCCTGATAGGCTTGATGATCCCAACATCTCTTAACTTGGTAAGCTCCTCCTACATCTTTGGTTGTAATTTAGGATTGATTGGCATTTTTTTTTCTAAATGGTTTCATATCAGGCCTCAAAGGGATTTTGTGTAGGAACAAGTCTTCCTTGTATGCCTTAACGTCATCATATGACCATGCAAAGAAATGCTTGTACTTTCTTAACAAAGGAATCGACATTTTCCTCACATGGGATTTCATATTTTAGCCTATGTACACCTTTTTAAGGGAGTTCTCTATCCCTAAGTTTATCTCCTCCAAGTCCTCTTTATGAGAGGGTGTTTATTTTACATTTTATTTTTCAAGGCCATCAAAGACCCTTTCTAGTGCAACCAATCCTTTGGGAATCTTGTCTATTTTTAACTGAATTATCTCATTCCCAAATAACCTATCTTTCCCATCTACTTCAACCAAAAAAGAGCTAAAATCAATCTCTTGGTTTTCATATATGTCAACAAAATGTAGAAATCTCAAAATTTCATTATCATCATCAAACACTTGCCAATTGTAAATGTTGTCAAGCATTGCATGTTGGGTTTATACCTCTATCTGTGAGGCACCATCAAAGGTGGCATCATCCAATCGGATGGCAATGTTAGCCAATAATTTTTCTCTAATATTTTTTCCTCTTTCTACCTAATCTATGCCAAAGGCATCAAATGCCTCAATAGTATCCCATATTGCATTCATGTATTGCTTAATTCTTTTATCTTTAGCAACAAATCTAAACCTAACTTGGAATACTACCAACTCAAAATCCCCTAATACTCTTAAAAATTTAATGCCATGTTTGGAAGCTAGTTTTAACCCAAGCAAGAGAGCCTCATACTTGGCAACATTATTTGTACAAGAAAACTGTAACAAGAAAGAGTATTTGTAAGTTTTACCTTATGGAGAGATAAGGATAATTCCTACAGTAGAGCCTTCCTTGGAATAGGCTCCGTCAAAGTACATAGTCCAAGGAGAATCTCCTTGAAGGTGATCAACAACTTCCTGATAAACTAATGTAGGCTCCACATTCTCTTTTGGCACTTCTTCTTCAACCCAGAAAGTATCCAAACCAATATCTACAAAATTAATCCTTATTGGTTCCTCTGGCTCTTCCACATACTCTATCATGTGACATATTCTTGGCTCCCTTGCAACCTTAACATCCTTCTAATCAATGGAAAAAGTGGAAAATGATAGGTCACATTGTATACTTCCACCCATGGAATCACTCCATTGTCTTGGCAGTAGCATCTCATAAGTTGGTCGGATATCCACCACTATAATGCTCATAAACAATTCCTTTTCTGGGAAGGCTGCCAATTTATATGGAACTTTATTGATTACCCCTATAATAGGTACTTCCCTTTAATCCATAGCATAGTGTTTCCCATATGTATTTTCCACCTTTAAACCCATTTCCTCCATGATCTTTACTAGCATCACATTATTGGATGCCCTTGAATCAATCATGCATTTTTTGAGCAATTTGCAATCAATTATCAAACTTAGAAAAAATGGATTTATTTGGCTTGGATTGGCAATAATGGTGGTTCTCAGATATATTTCAGGAATTTCATTGATCACTCCTTTGACCTCAACATATTTCTCTTGACTACTGCTTGATCCAGATTGCTCCATAATCATTTTGTCTTTCTCACCCATGGCAATACTGTTGATAAACGCAATAGTCTTATCTTTATGTTAATTTATTCTCATCATTTCCAAGAATGGGATTGTGACACTGACTTGTGATAGCACTTGGAACATATCCACAAGGGAATAATTTTGTAACTCAAGGAACACAATTTCCTTAAGAACTATGTGTTCGTCTTTTCCTAGAACCTTTTTAGCACCAGGTTTCTCATGCTTGACCTTACTAGCTTGAGGCACAATTTCACCTTCAATTTTTCCCTTGGTGCCTTTCTTGGCCCACATTCTCATTTATTTACCCTCCTTGGGTTTTACCTCCTCTTTCTTACTTTATGTTTTCGCCTCTTTGTTTCTTTCTTTATCTTCTTTAACAAACATGCTACCTGGGCTACCCTTGTTACCACTCATGATTCTATTTCTCAAATGGTAATCACTCCTTGCCTTAGCAACCAATGCAATTGTGTATCTTTCAATTTCCTCATTTGAAGGTCTTTGTAAGGAAACATTATCTAACTCCAAATTATACACGGTGCAATCATTCTCTCCATCTTCATATGAGAAGACTTGTTGATTATGCAAACTGGCTTCTTGTCTTTACACATCTACATCACTCATATCAATATAATCACCTAAAGAATACTCACCATACTCAAGGTTTGATTTAATCATGAACACATTTTCCATTTGATCATGGCCCTAGGGAGAATCTAATTCTCCTTGATCATCTTGAGTTTCTTCTAGAGACCTAGAAATAGCACATTATTGTGATGAGTGAGGCAATTAGCACACTTCACACCATGGTAGATCATCAACAACATTAGTGGTATTTCTCTGCAGGGGGTTAGGTGTACCTTGAGCATTTTTCTAGTTATTGTTCACTGGATTTCCATTATGCTATTTGGTGTGATATGGATAGTCCTACAACATGGGTGGCCTATCATTCCTCTAGAACTGAAGCTTTTCAATTTTTTCGGCCTTTTGTAATAGGCTGAGGACTTGATCTAACTTCTCATCGGGAGTTGATCTCTTACCATTTTTTTAATTCTAAACCCTAGGGTTTTTTGAAACCTTAGGGTCATCCCTTCTTCCCACCTTTCTTGATGCTCTCCTATTATTTTCAATGTTAACTACCATCTTATAATCCTCTCTCTGGAACTTTGGGTTCTTTTCTCTAAGTAGATAACACATCTTAGAATCATAGGCATTATAATACACTACTAGACAAGTGTTTTCATTTGGCCTTAGGTAAGTAGGAACTCTAAGAATGGATTTTTGAAACCTTACGTTGTACTCACTCGCCATCTCATTATTCCCTTTAGTGATGTTATTGAAATAATTCAACCTAAATCTAGGATCAGTTTGATTCCCATAATACTATCTTAAAAGTCTATAGAAGGCCTCTTTAGAGTAAATACGCGAGTCAAGAAATCCTCTATACCAATCCGTAGAATATTCAGTCAAGGATTGCATAAAATATTTTGTGGAAACATCTGTTGAGAAAAGGTGTCTCAAACTCACTAGTATAACCCTTTTTATGTCACCAATCGGCTCAGAATTGCATGTGTTACCTTGATGCTTGTACCTTTGTACCGCTAGGTGATTGTGAGAGAGACGTGGTAGCACGGTTACCACCATACTATAGGAGTCTTCTACCTATCAAGTGGTAGTGTAGTTACTACCATACCATGGGAACCTTCTTGTTGTCTAGTGGTATTGTGGTGTATACCACCATACCATGAGAGCCTTCTAGATATGGAGCAATAGTGTGGTATACCGCCACTCCATGGGATCCTTTTGGTTGTCTAGTGGTAGTGTGGTGTATGATGAATAAGTGCGGACTTGGTTGATTGCTAAGGTGTACGCCGAACAGTGGAGGACGTTGTTGACTAGGAGGTGGTCATTTGATGACTGTGAATTTTGATGTTTTCTCAGCAGAGGAAACTGAACTGAACCATCTATATAGAGAATGAATCTATTATGGTTGTTTCTATAAATTGAAACATATAGTAATTGTTATGGGTTCAATGGTTGGATGATTGAATGATCAGTGGGTGTTACTCACTGTATGTTGTATATGCATTGTAACAGTGAGACATAATGAAGTGTGATCAGAATTTTTTTTGTACAAGGTTGATCAGGGAAGTGTTGTTGTTGTGATATTGATTATCCGAAAGGAGAGTCTGTAACTTGTATGTAATTCAATTACTCTAAAATGAGAGATTTTTATTTGGTGTGGTGGGTTTTTCTCCCATAAGGGTTTTCCCACATAAATATGTTGTTCAATTATGTAAGTGTATATTTCTCTATTCTACCATTCCTTCCATGTGCATCTTAATGAATTATAATTGTGAATTTAAAGACATATATACATTCTTCTTTGAGGTTTGACATTAGGAGAGTTTGTTTCGCACCTTTGAATTTTCCTAACGAGTGGTATCAAAGCCTGTCTAGTTGTGTCAGCCTTGTGGGTAGGTTGGTTTTTTGTGTCAATCCTATTTAGTGGGAGTTATGTAGAAGTTTGGTAATTTTAAAATTATATATTAAGATGGAAATGACAAGTACATAAAGAAAGATTGAAATTAAGAAATTCAATGGAAGCAATTTTGAGTTGTGGAAACTCAAAATGGAGGATCTATTGGTTGATCGTGATCTTTGGGTTGTTGTGTCTGGAACAAATAATTCAAACATGAATCAAGAAGAATGGGAATTGGTAGATCAAAAATCAAAGGGGTTGATAAGGCTCTATTTGGTAGACTCTATTCTTCTAAATGTTCATGAAGAGAAGACCGAATCTTCTTTATGGAAAAGACTGGGAGATATTTATCAGGGCAAGTCCTTGGTGAATAAGTTGTTCTTAAGTAAGAAGTTGTACTCTTTGAAAATATAGGAAGGAGTGTTTGTTGTTGATCACTTGAATGATTTTAACATGTTGATTGCTTAGTTAGCATCTGTGAGTGTGAATATTAATGATGAAGATCATTGTATGCTACTCTTATTTTCTTTGCCGGATTCTTGGGATCACTTGGTGATGGCGATTCAGAGCACAACAACCACTTTCAAGATGGAAGATGTGGTTGCTTCTTTTTTGTTAGAAGAAATGAGAAGGAAATATTCTGAGATGGAAAGGGAGGCTCTAGTTTTTCGTGGCAGATCGAAAGAAAAAGGCAAGAAGAAGAATAAAAATTCCAAATGGAAATAAGAAGGGAGATCAAAGTCTCCTAGCAAGAAGTCCAAGGTGAAGTGCAGGAATATGGGCAACTAGGTCATGTTTGAAAGGATTGCAAAGAGGAGAAAAAGAAGAAGAACAATTATCTCAATAATGATTCTTCTCAAAACGATGTAGATTCCCTCATTGCATCCTTGGCAACTTAGGCATCAAATGATGTATGGTTGACTGATTTTGTAGCATCTTTCCACATGACATATCACAGAGACTGGTTCACAAAGTATGAAAAATATGATGGTGAAAAGGTGTATTTGGCAAGCAATTCATCTCTGGAAATTGTTGGCCATCGAAGAGTTAGAATTCAGTTTCCTAATGGAAGAATTAAGGGAATTGATGGCGTAATGCATATACCAGGTCTGGCTCAAAATTTACTTTATGTAAGAAAGTTGAATGATGTTGGAGTGAAAGTCTCATTCTTAGGCAATGGCTGCAAAATGACTAGAGGCTCGATGGTGTTGGCTAGGGGTGCTCGAATTGGTACTCTGTACAAGTTGGTCACACTGACAGTTCAATGTAACAGTGTCTCTGCAAAGTCTCAGAAGGTTGTTTGTGTAGAGAAGGAGACTAAAGTCCCTATAGGGAATTTTTTTTTGGAGTTTAAACTTCCAGAAAAGAAGAGTATGCTATGGCATCAAAGGCTCGATCACATTGGAGAAAAAAATTTGAAAGCCTTGAAAAATAAAAATCTGGTTGAGGGGCTTCATGATTGTAACTTGGAATTTGAATTTTGTGAACATTGTATATATCAAAAACATCATCATGTTTCATTTTATTCTATTCCTCATAAATCTTCTAGTATACTTGACTACATTCATTCTGATGTGTGTGGTCTAATGAACGTTCCTTCATTATCGAAATCTAAATATTATGTTTATTTTATTGATGATTATTCGAGAATAGCATTTGTGTATCATTAAAAAAGTAAATCAGAAGTGTTCAGTCATTTTAAGGAATTTGAAAACCTTGCGGAAAATCAGACTGGAAGAAAAATAGTGTTTAAGGACTAACAATGGTGGTGAGTTTTGTTCTTATGAGTTCGAAAGGTATTGCAAAAACCATGGGATTAAAAGGCATAAAACTACACCTTATACCACACAACAAAATGGAGTTAACAAGACGTTGATGGAGAAGGTAAGGAATATGTTGAGCAATGTTGGTTTGGAGTAGAATTTTTGGGTTGAAGTTGTGGCTACAACATGTTACTTGTTGAATCGGTCTCCTTTGTCAACACTTGTTGACAAAACACCTACAGAAGCTTGGTCTAGTAATAAGCCCTCTCTGAGACATGTTCATGTTTTTGGTTGTGAAGCATATGTTTATGTATCAGATGAGAAAAGATCTAAATTGGAGAATAAAGTTGTTAAGTGTATCTTTATTGGCTATGACATTGGTGTGAAAGGATACAAGCTTTGAAATCCTATGAGTGAGAAGGTATTTTACAAAACAAGTGTAACCTTTCATGAGCTAAAACCTTCTACGATAGATCTGCAGTCAGAGATGAAAGAACAAGAAGAGAAAAATGGTTTTATTGAAGTGACTCTAACTCGTAAAAAAGAGGAATGACACATTGACAGTGTACCTAAAACTAAGGAGAGTTCGAGCATCTCTAAGAGTTCTAAACAAGAAGAAGAACCGAAACCTCAGCCTCAACCTATGATTAGGTCTACACATGAGAAGAAGCAACCTGGTAGGTATGGTTTCTCTATGTTGGATTCTAGTTGTTCCTATGATTTTATTACTAACACGGATGATCCTAAGACTGTAAAAGAAGCAGCTAAAATGTCTGATTCAGATTCCTGGTTGGAAGCCATGAATGAAAAATTGGCATCATTAAAAGAAAATGATACTTGAGATTTGGTTCCATTGCCTAAAGGTAGTAATCCTGTGGGCTGCAAATGGGTATTTAAAAATAAAATTGGTCTCGGTGGTTGTGTTGAAAATTATAAAATGAGGTTGGTTGGGATATTCCTAGGTAGAGGGAATTGATTATGGAGAAAAAAATTCTCTAGTAGAAAATTTGGCATCTATCAGATTTCTTTTGTCACTTGTAGCAGCATATGACTGGGAGATTGAGTAGATGGATGTGAAGACATAATTTCTTCATGGTGATTGTAATGCCCAAAACTTTACACCAAAATACAGTTAAGGACAAAACACAAATTTTAATTTTCGTTCACTTACGCCCACAAAACTCTCAAATTTTGTTACCAAAGAAGGTACTACAAGAAATAATACAACTTTTGACTAGGCGTAAACTATCATCATTTTAGTTAGATAACTAAATTTCTTAGACCATCATGGTCAAGATGAGAGGAGACATGGAATCCACATCTTTGAGGAAGACTTAAATAATTCCATCCAATCCCAAAATTAATATAAAACATTATATAAGTCAAATACCAATAATAACATATATATATTAATAGTAATCATAAGAATAATAAGAGAACAAATCCTAGGGACCAGACCTAGTCCTCAGGGGCTTGTCTCAGATGGCCTTTCCTATGTATATATTTTATAGAGGCATTGTAGTTTGACCATTGGAATTCAATCATCTCACACATGGTTGGATAGCAAGGGATATAAACCACTAAGTTAAAAATATGTCTTAACAACAATCCCAATCATAACATCAACTCACACAACAATGATAATGCTATCAATTCAAAGGAAGAACTTGAAACAAATGAACCTCGATTAAAAATATTGGACTAATGCTAATGGATGACTTCCCAATTAACCATACCTTAAGTAATATTTAATAAAGAATACATTGAGGGAGGTTTTAGATACACACAAATTATAATATTTCACTACAGCAAGAATTACCAATGACACATAAGACCCTATTACATTCATGGAACATATTTTCTATTTGGTTTACAAATCCAATAATAGAAGGGCATCTATCAACTGCTAATTAAAAGCTACAAATCTAGCTAAACATGTTGAGACAAGTATAACAACAAGGCACAAGGACATATGAAATGCCATGATGGTAAGGATGGACAAAAGATTTACATTATAAAACTTTTTAAGTAATTGAGATATATGAAATGCCCCTTGCCCCGCTAGTGACTACCACCCCCGAGCCCCTACTTCAATATTTAAAATAAAAAAAAAAATGGGGGAACTACGCCGACCAACTATGCAAATTTTTAAATCAGAGATTCACCATTATAATTAATCATTTTAGTGATTATTCACTAGTATTCGCCACTTTGATTTTTTTTACCAATTATTCATTAAGATTCACCAAGATTTTACAATTTTTTGAATAATGTGCATAAGATTCGCCAAGCAAAATTACTAATTTTTTCAAATAAAAGGAAATATTCGCCAAGATTTTACACCTTCACTGAGGGGGTTTCTTAAATTTATCCCTTCTTCCAACCCCCTTTTACCATCACAAATTCAAAAAATGTTGTCCATTCAGGGAATAATGAACCCTTCTTTTGCGACTCTGGTAGATGTGATGTCTTTGATGCTCCCAACTACCTCATGATTTCAATAAATCCTAATTTCAATGGAAAATCCCTTGGAAAAACATAAGGGTTCACAAGAGTGCCATATACTCTGAAAATAGTAGTATGAGGATAATAAATTGTGTCACCCCAGTTATGACTCAAATTGAAATCAGGCCTCTTCTCAATGGGCCTCAGAAATTCATGGGTTTCCTTAGGAATCATAGGTGGGTTATAGATCAAAAATATCCTCAGCCATAAGGCAAAAACATTGTTGAACACCATATAGTCAAACTTGGAATCATCCTTATCTAGAATTTGGGTCCAACATTGGACAAGCAAATCAATGTCATCCTCTCTCTTTTTTAGTTTCATATCTTTGCCAAAAACCTTCACACCCCTGAATCAAAACATATACATCAATAAATAATACCACCAAAAGCCCATAGGTTCTTTTCCCTCCTTAAGTGCACTCAAGTGTTTATGCATCCTATCTAACAAATATGTGGCATAATCATAAACCACATTATAGGTTGAGCACAAAAGTTACTTACCACATTCAGTCTATGGTTGAGGTATAAGGCTTAAGAGTTCATTCTCTTTTACAAAGGTAGGAGTATCAAGGTGGTACATGACTCTCTTAGGGGTGAGGTAAGACCACTTTGAAGAAATGTACCTATACTCCTTAAGGTTGTAATTAACTGATCTTGTTTGAGCTATACCAATGGATATTATGGAAGAAGGTTCATAAAATATCACCCTTTCCCATTGAGTTAGTTATTTGCATACTTGTATCTATTGTGTGTATCACTTACTATCAAACACATCTCCTAAAATATCAAATCAAAAACATTCAAAGTGGGAAACTTATCAAAAATGGTCACCAAACTGAAAACTGTCAAAATTGGGCCGCTACTATGCATTTTACCACTCTTGTTTTAGCATTTTAGCACTATCATCCTAATATTTCATCACTATTGTTCATCCATTCCCAACTATCAATTATACTTACACAATTCACTAAATTAAATAAAGCTCACTCTTGTCATAAATTACCACAATCATCCTTCAATAAGTTTGTTATTGTCAAATTTCTCACATTCATCCTAGATAGCAACCACTATTGTCTCTATTTTTTGTTTATCTCAACCTTCTCAAAATCTAGTTTCAAACATTGGCATTAAATCCTACATAGTTTTCAAAAAACACTCACCTTAAACCTGCATTTTTACACATTCACCTTACACAATCCATCATAACCATCTGACATTTCAAACTTGGTTTACCTAGGGCTTGTAACTATCACCTTTTTGGACAAAAATAATAAATCAAACTTACATCATACCTTGTCAAAAATCTTGGATACCTTTTGGATCACCATCACCAATCAAACATCCACTTATCCTTTGAACACACATTGAACACGAATCACATCATCTTGGTATTGTTTCTATCCAAACAAAATATCATCTAGTAGTCTTGTCAAAATTTAGTGGAAATTATCATCACCCTAAGTTTCTAGACTATTAGCATCCATCTTTACTTGCAACTCCAAAGCTAGTTCAAGAAGAAAAATCAATATATCATCCATCACCATCCTTGATACGTGAAAAAGATTAAACAAAATCTTGTTCATCTTTGTGTCCCTAGACTAGTACCATATCAAAAAAAGATTAAATCCACTCACACTCTCATTGTAGGTTTGATCATCCACAAACATGGCATCATTTTTTTAAAATCATCCAAAATGTACTCATCTCCTTATCATAGAGTTGGGCACCAAAATCTCATCATTCCTAAACATTCAAGAATCTCACATCAAACTCCATCATCAAACTATTCCAACATCCACATCAATCCATATCAATAAATCAACATCCTTTGTCCAAATAGTTTACAAACATTCCCTTTGTATGTCAATTCACAAACCAAAATTCCAAACCACAACATCAACACATTTCCATAATGTGCAATCTCCCATTCACCAAGGTTTATTGGGCACATTTATGACAGCAACAAGGTCACAACATAGAAATAAACTGGAAGCTAACAAAAGTAGCTCTAGTGGACCTAGTACCACCAATATTGAAGCTTCAACTCCTCAACCATGGGGTTATGATCCTAATGCAGCTATGATTTTTTCAACCCCCCAACCAAAGTTCAAAGCTCAACCAAAACTTAATCCAAATCCACCACCAAGTGAACAAAATCTACAACTCCAACATCAAGAAATGCTTGCTAGACATCAATTAACCTCCTAATCCTAATGATGTGATCATAGAAGACAATGACAGTGATGAGTAAATCTCTGAAGATAAACTTTTATAGTATGCCCAAGATCCTAAAATAATAGATCTAATGGAAAAATTACTCAAATTGTATCCTAACACATACATCTTAAAACTTACACAAAGTGATGCCAAGCTACCTATGGACTTTAATGTCGAAAGCCTCAAATATCCATCTCTCATTTGTATGGATGATCAATTGGTTGTTAGGAAAATCCTAAAACAAATGGTGGATCCAAGGATACCATCTAACTTCTCAAAACAAAAAGAACCCATCCATGACCAATCTTATGGATAGAAAGTGGATAATCCATTATTTATACCTCCATCATAAGTAGAACAAGTATTGGTTGCACAAAAAATTCAAGGGAATCTAATCACTATGGAAGATCAAAATTTTCCTCCACAATCAGAAAACCCCTTCTCCACACCACTTACAACATAAAATGTTGAAACTAACACATGGAGACCAAATGTATCAAGAACTCTATATGACGCATCTTTCAATCCACTTAAATAAGACCCTAATGTCAACATACAAAATATGGTTAACCTACTACCTACACAATAACTATATGTAGCACCTCAACAAACCAACATCCCCCTATAACAAAATTTGAATGCTAACATTCCACCACAAGAACAATATGTTCCATCACCCATTTGCACAACACAAAAAAATAATCCACCTCGTCAAACACAACAACCACCCATATACCAACAAAAACCACCATACTATGATCCTTCAAACTAGCAGTATCCATATGGATCTTCATCAACTCAAAAACCTCAACATCAAGCTTTTATTCCTCCACCACAAAACACAATCCCTTAACATCAATTTTTTGTTCCACCACCACAAAATAGCTATCCTCAAAATAAAATGCCTAATCCCCCCATCCCAAAACATTGATACACAAAAAACTCCTAATCCACAACATCAAACATATACACATCAATAAACACCACAAAACAATGTACTTCCACAACAAAATCATAATCCAAAACACCAAAATCCTAATCCACAACACCAAAATCCTAACCCACAATACCAAAATCCTAATCCACAACATCATACCATCAATCCTCACTACATGCACACTAGTTCGCAAGAACCCCATCCCTCATCATACACATTGATTCAAAGAAAATAGGGTTCACCAAAATGAAACATCAAATCAATGAACCTAATTTCCTAAGATTCATTCAAAATGTGTGTTATAAAGTATAAATGAAGAACAATAATCAAACCTAACATAAATAGTAATCAAACAAAAGATCTAGAAAGGGGAAAACAATGTGTACCTTTCATCAAGTCACCTTTTAAAGCTCACTAAGGACTCATTCACCCTATGGTGAATGGGTCTTGGCTAGGGTTCCTAAAAATTAGTTTTTGGGTTCTCTTCAGCTCTATATGCAACTCCAAATTCCAGTTGCACACTATTGTAAAGCCATAAATAAATCTTTTAGATCAGTTTTTGTGATTTGATAACTTTTCTTGAAAATTTTACAGCTTTGCAACTTTCTTCAATTTTTCTCTTCAAGTAATCTTCAACCTAAAACCTGCAATCACACATCAAAGAGAATTTTTTTTTGTTTTGTTAGCGAATGGGGGTTTGCCTTGGTCAAACCCCATTTTGGTAATTAAACCTTTAAAGAAAATAGAAAAGCATGAAGGAATGATGAATGAAAAAATCGATGTAACAACTCACCAAACCTTATTGAAACCTTGGATAACAAATTTGTAACTAACATGAAGTGGCTGCAATGAGTGTAGATGTTGATCATGAAACTTGATGTGATATGGATCACAAATGTTACATCATCACATTAGATCAACAACATGCATGATGCAAGACATATTTGATATGACAATGGAATCTTGATTGCTACAATAATATTCAATAAATCTACCCTTGAATGCCTTTAAATTCTCTTGTAAAATTTATCTCAAATTTCTTAAGATCTTCTTGTAGGTGAAACATAGTGTAATAACCTTGTATTTATACATATGTTAACCTTAATTCTCGAAATTCAAATATCACAAGCCGACATGTGAATATACATTTGAAAGCATTAAAATCTTTTCAAAGACTTATTTCAAAGAGGGGTCCTAGGTCTAAGTGAGGACCCATTCACCATAGGGAAAATGGGTTCTAGGCCACTTACCTAGCACACACATTGGGAAATGTTAAACATTATGTAAAAATAGGGTCCTAGAAGTAAGTGATGACCCATTCGCCCTATGAAAAATGGGTCCTAGGTCACTTACCTAGAACACACATCTTCCAAATTTAAGTGTCGTGTAATAGCATTTATGAATGTCGGGTTTTATCCCTCAAAATTTGAATTTAATTAGGCTTGGATTTGAATTAAAGGGGTCAATTAAGGAAAATTAACCTTGATTAATTAATAAAGCCCTAGATTAATGTGAAAGTGTAAAGGTGTACTTTACAACTCCAAAAATATGGCACAATTAAATCCATTTTATTAAAAAGGGCCCTAAACATAAGGTGAATATGAAAAACATATTACAACACTAAATCAAGGAAATATTAAGCTCATTTTATTATTAATTATTCCCAAATTAAGTGTGGAAAAGGATACTTTTTTTTGACACTACACACACATAAAACGGCCCAAGGGCCTTCATACACAAAAAACCTACAATATAGCTCACAATACATTAAAAGGGAGTAAGGTTATGGTATCCCTAATCCTCAAACGAACACACCTAGTGATGACCTAAACTTGCAAATAAAAAATCTTAACCAAAGGATATCAGATATTCAACTTGGAAAACCCAAGAAGAATTATTCATTACAAGAGATATGTACATATCCTTTTGATTGTACAATATCAATGATCCCCTCTCCCAATAACTTCAAAATTGCTAAATTTGATAAATACAAAGAAAGAAGGGATCCCGTTGAACATGTACGTGAGTTTCTAGTGACTTGTATAGACATTGCAAATAAAGACTCCTACTTATTGAGACTCTTTCCAAGAAGTCTTGGAGGTGTGACTATTGAATGGTTCTCTCCTTTACCACCTGGTATTAGAACCTTTGACGAACTATCTGACAAATCCATAAACCACTTCTCTTACAACATCAAACAAGACATAATGGTTCTTAATATATATAAAATCAAAAAAAACCAAGGGGAGTCATTTTATTATTACTTTCAAATATGGAGACACAACGATAGTATATGTAAAGGGCGAGTTCTTAAGAAGCCACTAGTCAAAATCTTTGGCTCTACCCTTCACAAACATTAGCTATCAATTAACCATGTTATGTCCTAACAATTTTGAATAAATCATTGAGAAAGGTCTAGTTATTGAGATAGCCCTTATAGAACAAGGTGTCATAAAAAATTACAACAACAAAAATAGAGACCACGCATCAGGATCCAATGATAAACCTCAAATTTGGGAAAAGAATAAAAATGTTAAAAATGATGGAGTGGTACATACCAAGTTTGTTAGAAACATACAACCACCACTTAACAATACCAAAAGAAATGTTCATAACACTCAACTCAATTACCCTTAAAATAACCAATAGACAAACCAAAATCTAAACAATCAAAGAGGGCCACTGAGTAAAAGCACAAAGTTGTGTCACACTTTTAGCCAACTTATCAGCGTAGTTGAATTTAAGTATTTCTAACTAAAAATCAATTTTGGTAAAACATATGATCTAGTAAGATTCATTCTAGCTAAGTTAGATACTTCCACAACTTTTTCAACTAAAATTGTTGGCTAAAAGTATATGGAGCACCACTTTGAGTCCAATTTGCAGAAAAAATAAAATAATTTGAAAAACTTGAAGTTTCAATAACTATTGCTAATGTAAATAACATTTTTTTTAAATATGATAAATACCCTTTCATAGATCCATGAGTGTAGTTTTCAAAAATATATTTATTTTAATAGTTTAATTATTATTTATATTTTAGTTTTTTATTTATACTAAAATTAGGTTTATCAGCACAAAATATTAGATTGATTAATATGCCAAGGAAAAATACTAGAACTTATTAAAAAAAATTGATGAAAAATATGATGCACTAGATAAAAAAATCTATTTCAAGATGATATAATTTTTTTATCCATTTCAAATAAATATTTAATATGAAAGTTGATGTTCGATGGAAAAAACTATTTTTTGATTCATGCACATTCTATTATTTATTTAAAAATATATATTTATCAAAACTAGAAAAAAATATATCCATGCACTAAAATTTCAAGTTATAAATATAAAAAAAAAAAAAATTGAAAGAAAAGTAATAAAATTTACTATAAAAAGTTTGACGTCCCATGCAATTTCATTTTTCAGCATTTCATCAACTAAATTATAGTGTTAATTTATTAAAAACTAGTTTAAAATATTTTTTATATTTTTTTAAATACAAACATAAAATAACTAAAAAATACATATTTTACTAGTTTACATCATTTCAAAAATCAAAACATATATGCCACTTTTTAGTGATTCAAATTTAAAAGTTGGATTAGTGTTGGTAATTTCCTTTATAAAGTGTGACACAAATATGTGCTTTTACCCCACCAAGACAAATGTTTACAAAAAATAGTAAGTACACACCATTGGGGGCACCCATGTAGGTTGTCATATGTAAGCTCATCCAAACGAATCTTATCAAACTACCCAATCAAACAAACTGCGAGGACCAAGATCTGAACCCCCATGGTACAATGAGAATGACAAATGTGAGTTCCATTGAATCAAAGGAAATAAAACAAACAATTGTCAAAAGCTAAAGAAAATCATACAAGACTTGATAGATAAAGGAGGGGTTGACATTGAACATCATCTTGGACCCTCTAAAAAGAATGATATGGTATCATTCTAAGGGAAATAATAAAGGTAAAGGATAGGATTATCAGAAAGCTAATTACACCTATGACAATGTTGTAGGAAACATCCATAAATCTAACAACAATATCCATGTAGTAATAATAGCTAGAAAAAAACCCAAGTGTAAAGTCACTACACAAAGAGGGAAAGTCAGAATCCAAGGAGCTTTTCCTCCATCAAGAGTTACCACTAAATCTTCAAGTGAATATAACATTATTGACCAATTAAAGAAAAATATAGCCTTAATCTTTATCCTTGAGCTTCTCAAGCTATCCCTTGTACATAAAGAGATTCTAGAGAAATCTCTCATTGAATCTTCAGTTCCTAATGATATCAATATGGATCAGTTTCAACCTATGGTTGGTACCATCACTTCTACCCATCACTTGGTCTTTTCTGAAAAATAACTTCCACAAAGATCATTTCATAATCAAGCTCTATATCTTGAGGTTTGCATCCATAAACATAAAATCAAGAGAGTCCTTATAGATGGAGGTGTAGGCTTGAGCATTTGTACCTTGAAATTGGTAGAGTAGTTGGGATATTTTAATGACGTTATCGATAAGAAAAAAAGAATCACCATAAGGGCTTATGATCATAACGAGAGAAACTCTAAAGGCATAATAAAAATTCCAATTCAAGTGGGATCAGCTATAGCGTAAATTAATTTTCAGGTACTGGATCTTGAGCTACCCTATAACCTTCTCTTGGGACACCCTTGGATCCACACAATGCAAGTAGTCCCTTCAAACTTCCATCAATGCCCTAAATTTCCTTATAATGATACAAATATTACCATATACGTCGATCCTAAACCCTTCCATTACTACAAGAGATTGGAGGAAAAATATAGGAAACTTCTTCAAATACCTAGCAATGACATATCATTCCATTCATTTTCCTATCTAGATCCATCATCACTTGCATCATATTCAACTCCATCTTCATCAACTAATCCACCTAAATCCAACCTTAAGATCTTGGTGCTTGAAAATGGTTGTGGAGAATACCATTTCAATCAATATTTTTACATTGGAAACCAACCCCTATCACCAAGATCCTATGGGAGACCAAAGGAAATAAAGCACATTCAAGTTCTCACAATGGAGGTCAAAATTATAATATTCACCAAGCAGAGAGACATGAAGGAAGAAGTGATATGTGAAGAAGATCTCTCTACATGGATTTACAAAGAGGAACAAGAGGAAGAAAAACAACTACCTCCCATCCTTGTTGATCCTAATAGCAAAGGATACCAGCTAGAAAAAGGTATGGGATTCATTAGAAAAGGTGTCCTTGGTCCAAACAAACAAGGTATAAGAGAACCCATTATCATGGAAAAGTGCAAGAAGAATCTAGGATTAGACTATGGTTTGTTAGACATTGTTACTCCAAACACCAAAAATACCTTTTGTGAGGAAAATTATCCTTCTACCACGATTGATATAATAGATGAGTACAATATTATTCATGACAATTTAACCATTGCATAACTATTTGGAGATGTTGTCATAAACACCATCACTACCCATTCTTTTAATCCTACATCTGAAAAATCAAACTCGTTTACTCATAGTTAATCGATTTGGATCAACAACATCACACACCTACTATGAACATATTATACAATTACGAAGCTATAGCCAATTTTATGTGACTTCACAATGGTATTGTTGAATGCACAAGACAAATGAGAGGGGGGTGAATTATTTGTATCAGATCCTTTACTTCTTAACTTAATCAATTCCACTTTATCTTCAATATGTTATTAAGTGTGAACATGAAAATGAAAATAATAGAAACACAACACTAGAGACACCAGATTTATGTGGAAAACCCAATGAGAGGAAAACCATGATGAGGATTAGCTCACAGTATAGTAGTAATACAATACTGGATACAAAAGGCTCACTGCAAGAGGGCTCACTTCCCAAATACAAAGGCTCACTACATAGATCAAGGGCTCATTGCCTTAGGATTCATCGTCCAAAAAGAGAGGCTCACTACCTACTAAAAATAAAAGGATATAGATAATGATCCACCACTAAGAGTTCCACACACTTTGAAACTTGATCAGAAGACTATGAATACAATAAAGTATTGTTGTCATGGTTCGCTCTTCCACACTCTACTTTTTGCACTTGTTTGCACACTCTTCTCTTTCTCAAATATTTGAAGGATGGATATGAAATTATC
This sequence comes from Sequoiadendron giganteum, assembly GCA_007115665.2. Classification (NCBI taxonomy): domain Eukaryota; kingdom Viridiplantae; phylum Streptophyta; class Pinopsida; order Cupressales; family Cupressaceae; genus Sequoiadendron; species Sequoiadendron giganteum. Next base: position 310,591,304 of record CM021107.1, on the reverse strand, counting down.
TACAACTTAACTTGTATTTATACCATCTTCAACCTCAGGAACATTCTCCAAGGATGGCTATACAATTTCATTTTACAAATTCAAACTAGGTCAGCTACTCAACATTCTCACGATGGATAAGAATGTGAGGGGACCAAATGCATATTTATTTTAGGAACCAAACAACATCTTGGATCACACACACACTTTTTCAAATCGATGCAAAGGCATAATTTAACATGTAAACACCAAGTCAGCCAATCCTAATGAAAACACCAATGATCTTTGAAGTATGCACATCTTTAGAAAGATAAACACACATGGATTTCTCAACACGCTTCACCAGCCATTTTACCATCTCTAAGAATGTCTCAGATACATCTGCATCAACTTCAACAAACTTCATTTGTAGAGAACATTTCACCAGTTCAATCAAGACAACCAGCAAAAACACAAAGACTCTGGAGCAAGTCTTTCGGAGTGCCAAACCACAAGAAAATTTGTCAGAACACATAAATAATTAGAAAGATTAATCTCTCAAATCCACAAGATCTAAGGCCAAATATCAGAAGACTGCAGAGCCAAAAAATGTATCCCAGTCAATAACCAAATAACTCTAAAACACTAGTTCACACACCAGTGAATAAAGATTTTCATCTGGATTGAACTAGAAGTTGAAACTCAGAATATATAATCCATTTTAGCTTATCAAAACACCTATAAATCCGCATAGGCATTGGATCAACATAGGAGAAATGTGGACCACAATACCATAGCATGCTTAGAACACACTTCAACACAACTCTCATTATTTCTCAAATTTTCTCAAAAGCAGTTGACATAAACCTACTTACTCAACCTATATAGTGTTGACATCATTGAAAACAACACCAAACACACCCATACTTGCAAAAATCTCCACCTTTTTCATTGATGGAAACACATGACGTGAAAAACCATCAAAGACAACATACATGATTCTTAGAAGCAACAACCTGCCAAGCATAAAAGTTTCACATGATTTTATCTCGTGCATCCTACATGATTTTTAGAAGTGACAACCTGCCAAGAATAATATTTTCACATGATTTTGTCTCCCCCTTTGACATCAATGAAAAAGGAAATTCTTTCCAAAAAAATCTTTGTTCACTCCCCCTAAGGAGTACATCCACATCTCATTCTGCAACAATGTACTTCTCTACTCCCCCTAAGGAGTAAACCTCAATCATCAGTCTAGAACAAAGAAGGTCTATGAATCCAATGGAGTGATGCACCTCCATGTGCACTTAGTTCAAAGAAGGAGGGGCGAAAACCCCTAACTTCCCTTTGAGATACTCAAAAGTATCCTTTGGAAGGGATTTAGTGAATGTCTACAACTTGTTCTTTTGTAGGTACATATTCAAGTCTAACTTCATTCCTCAATACCTTCTCCCTCAAGAAGCAATAAATGATAGATATATGCTTTGTTCTAGAATGCATCATTGGGCTCTTTGAAATGATTATAGAACTTGTATTTTCACAATATATAGAAGTAGGTTCATCACTCACCACACCTATGTCCATCAAAGTTTGCTTCATCTAAAGTACTTGTGTACAACAAGATGTTGATACAATATATTATGCTTCTGCAGTGGATAATGAAACTGACTCTTGTTTCTTGTTCAACCATGAAACTAATCTTCCTCCAAGAAATAATGCTCCTCCACTTGTACTCTTCCGGTCATCTAGACATCTAGCCCAATCATCATCAATGTAGGAATTCAAAGTGAAATCATTGTCCTTTGGATACCCCATCCCATAGTCTGGATTTCCTTTAAGATATATGAATATCCTCTTTATAGCTTTAACATGTGCTTCCTTTGGTCCTGCTTGAAATCCTGCAACTAAAAACACTCCATGCATAATGTCTGGTCTAGTAGTAGTAAGATACAAAATTCCACCAATCATGGATCTGTACATGCTTTGATCAACTTTAGCAGATTCATCATCCTTACTCAACTTGCATCCAATTACCATAGAGGTACACACCAATTTAGAGTCATCCATCCCAGTCTTCTTTAACAATTTCTTAACATACTTAGATTGTGAAATGAATATCCCTTTTCCAATTTGATTAACTTGAATTCCAACGAAGAAAGTCAATTCACCAATCATATAAATTTCAAACTCTTTTTTCATCTCTTCAGCAAACATCTTAAACATACCTTCATTTCCACCAAAGATAATGTCATCAACATATACCACAACTATCAGTATCTTATCTTTCTCAACCTTGAAGTAAATATTGATGTTTGTAGACCCTTTGTTGAATCCTTGCTTAGTCAAGTAGCTATCCAATCTAGCATACCAAGCTCTAGGAGCTTGGTTTAGATGATATTATTCTTTCTTTAACTTACAAACCATATCTGGTTTATTTGATAGTGAAAAGCCTTCTAGTTTCTCCATATACACTTCTTCCACTTCTCCATTCAAAAATTCAGATTTGGCATCCATCTAATATACTTTTAATTCTTTATGAGCTGAAAATGCTAAAAAACTTTGAATGGCTTCCATTCTTGTTACAAGTGAAAAGGTTTATTCAAAATAGATTCCTTCAACCTGTGAATATCCTTTAGATACAAGTCTTGGTTTATTCCTCACTACTTCACCATCTTCATTCATTTTTTTTCTGAATACCCATTTATAACCAATTACATTCTTTTTTGTCGGTCTAGGGATTAGTTCACATGTCTCAATCTTCTCTATATGTTGTAGTTCTTCTTTCATTGCTACAAAACAATTTTAATCATCACGTGCTTAATTCACAGCCTTAGGTTCTATCTTAGAAATTAAAAACAAGTTTACCTCAACCACTTTTCTTCTTAGCTTCACTCCTTCACTTTTGTTTCCAATTATTTGTTCCTCTGGATAATTTTTCTGAACATATTTAGGAGTCTTGGGTGCAAGTTCTTGATTTTCTTCTTCTTCACTTTGTTCTTTCTCTTCCTTTTCTTCTTCTTTTATTTGCACATAGATAGGCTCATCAGGTTCAACTTCAATTATTTCCACTAGTCTATATAAAGATTCATCAACCTTCACATTAGTACTTTCAATTATTTTCCTCAGTCTCTTATTAAAACATCTATAAGCCTTACTATTATTTGAATATCTCAGGAAAATTCCCTCATCACATCTAGCATCAAATTTTCCAATATTTTCTTCATACCTTCTAATGTAACATCTACTACCAAATACCTTAAATTATTTCATTGTGGGAGTCTTACCAATCCATAACTCGTAAGGAATCTTAGTGTTGTTACCTCTGACTTGAACTCTATTAAGAATGTAAACAACAATGCGAATGGCTTCTCTCCAATACATATCAGAAACATTTTCTTCTTTCATCATAGTTCTAGAAGCCTCTTGGATAGTTTGGTTCTTCCTTTCTACAACTCTATTTTGTTGCAGTATTCTAGGAGCAGAATAATTTCTTTTTAAACCATGCTCTTCACATAATGCATTTAACTCATCGGATGTAGATTCTCCACCTCTATCAGATCTCAAAAAATTTATTCTTAGGATTACCTCCTTTTCCAACCTTGCCTTAAACACCTTGAATCTATCAATATATTGAGACTTTTCTCTAAGAAATGTAACCCATGTTATCATATATTAATCATCAATTAAAATCATACAATACCCATCACCATTCAAGCTTCTTGTTCTTGTAGGACCACAGAGGTCCGTATGGATTAATTATAGCATTCTGGTAGATGATTCATCCTTTTCTTTAAAAAATTTCCTTGTACATTTTACCATCTGAAAAATTTTGCAGATTGAATCTGAAGGCTTTATGATTCTAGGCAGATCTCTCACAACTTCTCTAGAACTATTCCTATCAAAATTCACATGGCCCATCCTCGAGTTCTAGAGCCAACTCTCACTAATCTAGGAAACAAAACATTGACCATCACCACCTTTGAGTTGATATATGTTTCCGTGAGTTCTTCTTCCAGCTGCAACCATAGTTCCAAATCCTTTTCTTATCTCATAAGTGTTATCCAGAAATACAAGCTTAAAACCTTTGATGCACATTTGTTCAACACTTAAGAGATTATGCCTTAAAATCTTTCCATAATAGACATCATTAGTGTTATTTATTCCATCAAGTCTAATTAATCCTTTACCAATAATCTTAGCACTAGAATCATCTCCAAACATGACTATATCTCCATCATACTTCTCAATTTTAGTGAACTTACTCTTATCTCCTGTCATATGATTTGAACATCCATTGTCAATTACCCAAAATTCTTCATCCTATCTAGCATGAAAAGAAGCTACCAGAGTACGTTCTGATTCATTCCGGTTACACTCTAGACTAGGTTCTTTTGCACATTTATTTTCCAAGGCTAGAAACAAACATTCATCTCTGTCTTCCTCAAGGTCTGATTCATCATCAAAAATTCCTACATCTTCCTTAACATAATACAAATTTTTGAACTTCCTATCCTTCTTATCCTTCTAATTATTTTTATTATCCTTATTCTTCTTTTGTGTAGCTCTATTAGGACCTCTTGATGCATAATGACCAATATTTCCACAACTGAAACACTTAAAAGGTAACTTACCTTTGTATTTAATACCAATACCTTTCTTCAATCTCCTTGTGAAATTTGCTTCCAAATCTTCTACATCATCATCATCTTCTATCTTTGTGGCTTTAAAGTTTGTTTCAGTCTTCTCCTTATCTCTTACAAATTTTATCATTTCGAATGCAGTCAAGACACCAAATAGATGTTCCTTAGTGAATGTCTTTGGATCATACCGTTCTTCACTTGCAAATACTTTGTCACTATAATTTTTTGGTAAGGCCATCAATATCTTCTCAATTATATCTTCATCCTTCATGTGACCACCTTGATTCTTGATTTTATCTGCTATAGTTTCAACTCTATGATAATAGCTTACAATGTCTTCTACATCTTCCATTCTCAGATTCTCAAATTTTTTCTTAGCAGTTAGTTTCCTTGACAATTTTACTCTCTCATTTCCTTCCTAAATATCTTTCAATTTTGTCCACATTTCATTTGCAATAGCTAAAGAAATAACTTTTGATCTTTAATTTTTAGATAAAGCACTAAAGATAGCAAACCTTGCTGTTTCATTTTGTTCAAAAGTTGCAACCTCATCAGCAGAGGAAGGTCTAGCTTCTAGAATCACATACTATGTCTCCATAGTTTTACAAGTGTTAAAACTGAGTGAAATCACATAACTTCTCATTTGCTCTTTCTAGTCACTATAATCAGCTCCATCAAAAATAAGAAGTTGCAACTTGTGTGCCATCTAATCTACCTCAAGTGGTTTAATCTTTTCATGAAGGAACCAGAGCTCTGATACCAATTTTTGAAATGCACAAGACAACTGAGAGGGCGATAAATCAATTGTATCAAATTCTTTACTTCTTAACTTAATCAATTCCACTTTATCTTCAATCTATTATTAAGTGTGAACATGAAAATGTAGATAACATAAACACAACACCAGAGACATTAGATTTACATGGAAAACCCAATGAGGGAAAGCCCACGGTGATGATTAGCTCATAGTATAGTAGTAATGTAATATTAGATACAAAAGTCTCACTGCCAGAGGGCTCATTGCCCAAATACAAAGGCTCACTACCTAGATCAAGGGCTCACTACCTTAAGATTTACTGTCCAAAAAGAGAGGCTCAGTGCCTATAGAAAATACAGAGAAATAGATAATGATCCACCACTAAGAGTTCCACACACTTCACAACTTGATCAAAAGACTGAATATAATGAAGTACTATTGCCATAGTTCGTTCTTCCACACTCTGCTTTTCGCACTTTTTCACACACTCTTCTCTTGCTCAAATCTAATGATGGATGGACATGAAATTTGCTACAACTAAACATGTATTTATACCATCTTCAACCTCAGGAACATTCTCCAAGGTCGGCTATACAATTTAATTTTACAAATTCAAACTAGGTCGGCTACTCAACATTCCTGAGGTGGATAAGAATTTGAGGGGACCATATACATATTTAATTTAGGACCCAAACAACATCTTGGATCACACACACTTTCTCAAAATAGATGCAAAGGCATAATGTACTGTGTAAACACTAGGTCTACCAAACCTAATGAAAACACCAATGATCTTTGAAGTACGTGCATCTTTAGCAAGATAAACACATGTGGATTTCTCAACATGCTTCACCAATAATTTTACCATCTCTGAGAACATCTTAGATACATCTGCATAATATTCAACAAAATTCATTTGCAGATAACACTTCACCAGCTCAACCGAGACAACCAACAAAAACATAGACTCTAGAGCAGGTCTTTTGGAGCACCAAACCACAAGGAACTTTGTCAGAACATGGAAATAATTAGAAAGAGTAATCTCCCAGATTTGCAAGATCTAAGGCCAAATATCAGAAGACTGTAGAGCCAAAACATTTATCCCAGTCAATAACCAGATAACTCTGACAAACCAATTCACATAGCGGTGAACATAACTTTTCCTCTCCATCAAACCAGAAGCTGAATTGTGGAATATATAATCCATTTTATCTTATGATAACACCTATAAATCCGCATAGGAATTGGTTCAGCATAGGATAAATATGGACCACAATATCGGAGCATGCTCAGAACACACTTCAACACAACTTTCATTATTTCTCAAACTTTCTCAAAAGCAGTTGGCAGAAACCAACTTACTCAACCTGTACAATGTTGAAATCAATGACAACCTTATGGAAAACACCACCAAACACATCCTTACTTGCAACAGGTATACCATTTGGGGACCACAATTCTAGCTTTGAGATTGAACTTGAACAAGGATCTTGTGTCTTCCAATCGCAAAAATGAAATTGAAAATATAAATATCAAAATAAGATCCAATGGTGAAAACCACAATGTGGCACTATCAGATAATTAAAAATTTAAAACAAAGGATGCATTTGAGGGTGAAAATATCCCTAAGGCACTTGAAGATGGACGATTCAATCTCTCAATCACAAAGTATCAAGAAAGATCAACAATTTTAGTTGAAGATTTTGATCCCACTAATGTGGGAATAACAGATGTATCAAAGATAACATATCATGTAGCTACTCTAGATCTTGAAGAGAGAAACAACTTTGCAGCATTCATAAATGAATGAAAGATCAAATTTTCTTGGACTTATGCAGATATGCTATCTTTGGATCCATCTCTAGTAGTCCATCATCTCATGATATTTTTGGGAGCTAAACCAGTGAAATAAAAGCTTCACAAAATGCACCCACATATAGCGCTTCTAGTTAAGGAAGAGCTCAATAAACTACTTGCAATCATATTCATAAGAACTATAGATTATCTAGAGTGGGTATCTATTATGGTACCAATACTAAAACCCACTAGGGGCATATATAGATTTGTATATATTTCAAAGATCTTAACAAGGAATTCCCAAAGGATGAATTCCCCCTACCTAACATTGAAATGATAGTGTGTTGGGTCTCAAAAATGTAGGTTTTAACCAGAAGAGTTTGCCAAGATCTTACTACAAAATTGGCCAACGTACAAGGCCAATTGATGCAATTGTACCTTCTACTCTTCAGGCTCTCCAAAACCTAGGTGGGTGCACCTATGTGTATGTTGCAGATTTAAAATGTATTTCTTGATGTAATAATCTACCCACCATGGAAAAGGTAGTGAATAAACATAAACACTAAAACTACTCCTACTCCTACTCCTACTACACAAATGAAAGGATTTGAAAATATTAATTGTATGAAATCTGATCCCTGGGTTGAGGTAGATCAGTGCCTTCTATCCACGTGGGCAACGGAGTCAAATTATTAAGAATTGTGTATTTTTCCCTTTATGTCTTAATTCAAGTTGCTAGGCACTTTTTAAAATGAAATTCTAATGACTTGCATATGACTTCATTAATTTATGGCTTGCATAAATAGTGCTGGAATGTTTTCTTATCAGGTTCTACTTCAACAATCCAAAAGAAATACTAAATCACTATGACTTGTTTAAAAGGATTTTAATTCTGACTTGCAAACACTAATCAACCAAATCATTTAGAGTGAAATTTACACTGTGATAAATCAAACAGATACTTGATACATTGATTTAAATGATTTAAAACTTCAAGTTGGAGACAACCCACATAAGAAATATAAATTATTATATCACTACAACTGAAAACAGAAAAAAATTCACCAATTTAAAATATTCTCTCCATTGATCATGCTTCAAGAAAAATGTTGTCATTCTTTACATTGCCCAGTCCATTTTTGAGAAAATCAAACCCCTACTATCTAACTACTTGCTTCTTTTCTATCTCCTTTATAATAGATTTATACAATAAAATTCGAAGAGTCACAACCCTTTAGTTTTCTGCTACAACCGTTTGAATTTTCTAACAGGAAATAAAATATTTGATTAATTTCCTTATCGACAAATCAAACATTTTTTACATAGTTCACCTTTGATTTATTACTTTATTTCCTTCATACTTTTCCCACCTTTAATATTTAACTTTATACATTTATCACTCCTAACATTTCATTTCCATGCAGCCTTTATTGTTTTACCACCTTGACTTTGACCGGCCCCATACTACCATCTCGGACTATAACCCCTTACTGCCACCACCACAGTCTCCTCTTTACCCTCCTGTAGTATTGTGGTGGTTGTTCTACAAATTGCTAGTCATTCTCCCCCATGCTAACTCACCGCCTATCCTTATCCACTGTGCTACCGCGATCACTGGCTTGACCACTAGCAGTACCGTGGTAACCGCTTTGTTGTTTACCTCCCTTTCACTTCCTTACCATGGTTACCTTCTTTGATGGCTATAGTATTACGGTATCTCCTAGCCAACAGCTCCTTGACTGCTACCGCTATACCGTGGTGACTATGTTGACTACGAGTGGTTACGCAATAACCATCTTGCACACCTTTGCCTCACTGTTGACAATTGCAACTCACCGCCATAGTGACATTGTAGTCAATGAATTGACCACGTGAGCTGTGGCGGTGACTATTCTTTTCTCGCTGCAAACTTTTGCCGCTATACCATGAGACCCTTTGTGGGAGGTCATGGTAAAGTGGTAAGTAATATAGAATATGAAATTAAAGGCAGCGGCAAAAGGAACATAAGTACTTGAATATTTTGATGGGGGAGAATGCATTTTCACAAAAAAGGTAGTGAGAATATTAGGTCCAAATGGGAAAAAACCTTAAGGTTTAAATGGAAAATAATGGAAAAACTTAGGATTTTTTATTGAATTTTTGGGTTCCATCAGTGGCTCCTGTTTGGGATGAGTGATTTGCAAATCACTAACAGAATCTAGAGTATCTACTAGGAGAGCAGACCAAGTGAAGGAAATGATAAATGAAGGAAATAAAAAATGGAGGGAAAGAACAGATGAATGATATAAAAGATGGAGCAAATGGAGAATGGAAAAACCTAAGCTACTGTGCATGGAAGATAATTTTTAAACAGGCATTGCTAAAAATTGTTCATGCACTAGAAATCCTTAATCCTCTATACCTACTTTGGTTCAAAAACTCAAACCACACGGAATGGCCCCAGGCCATCCCAAAAAGAAAAACTTGCACATTCCTCTATCATAAAGTTTGTTCTGATTAGAGCTCATCAAGTTTATTTTGAAACTATCCATTCCACCTACCCTGCAACATGTACTTCCACTGAAAACCTTCAGGAAATCATTGAATTCAATCTGATTCATATTCATTTTACCATTCTACATATCATCATTCTCATTATCATATAAAAAATACTTATCATTTTCTGCATACAAAGTGTACCCAAACTCAACAAAACATTCATAGGCATGCTCACTGTCATATGTTGTTGAATGTGCCTGCAACTGCACAAGGACCTGAAAATCTGAATACTCTTTATCACAATCAAAAAATTCTATCCCATTAATATTCTCTGAATCAATCAAATCAGAAATACTCTCTAGTTCTTTCCCATCATCAATTGTTATTGACACATACTCTTGATCCAGACAGTCAGCCTCACACATACTTGAATCAACAAATGTTGGACATCCATCATCAATAACATGCAAACCAGTATCTCTATATTACAGGGATAAATCATTCAATTCACATACCTCTTCCTGGACACAAACAAATTCATGATCAGCTTCAATATTTTCATCACTATGAGAGATGGACATGGAACCATTTGAATCACTACACACAGTATCTTCATTGTCAAAGCATATATAGGCTAGGACCAAAGTCTTGGAACCATCTTCATGTGCATACTTTTGGTATTCCAGAGTTAACAAATCTGAAACTTGCTCACTGCTGAGTGAACAAGTCTCTACTTCCATATCTTCTACCATGTCTCCAACCTCTTCTTGATCTTCATAATAGCTTCAACAATCATCCTGTTGAAGATCAATATCCACTATTTCATCTTGACAATTTGACTCACAATCTGTTATGCAAGAGGAACTCTCCACATCTTCACTATTACACAGAATGATATCTTCTTCTATTGTAGCTTCTGAAACATTACTTGTAGTATCCACATCCCTTGTCCCAAGGCTGGAGTCAATAAATTTATTTACTACATCAAAGGCTTTATATTTTAATGATTCTGACCAATAAATTGATTCAGGCTCTGATGCTCTACAAAATTGTCCAACAAATGTGGGTCTTGTGGGCCTAAAATGAGGAGGTAATTGCATATAGACATCTACAATCATGTTGTATAAAAAAACTCATAGATTCTCTCTTATATCTCCTTATATAAAAAGAAAACATCCACAAGATTTTTGCCTCTCTCTTCAATTTGAATATACTCATCAAAAGTACTTTGTTGTGAATAGAGTACATTACCTTTGTTTCCAAAGTTCCCCTCAGTTGCATCATAGGTATCTTGTGGTGTCCAAGATCTCTTGGCACTTGTGTCTTCATTCTCACTGTATGATGGCCTATTTGGTGATGTATTTTGAGAAACTTTGACTCCTAATTGCAGAAATTGTTGGTTCACTTGTAGCCTTTGTTGTCTCAATTCCTTCAATTTTCTTATTGACTGTTGTCTTCTCTCTTCTTCTGACATCTTGAAAAAATGTGACTGTTCCACAATATCCATGCATTATTTATCAAATATAAAATAGAGTCTCCACCTACTTTTCAAAAAGTAGGAAAATGAAATGGATTTCTTTGGTTTGCCCCTAGCGGAATCTCCAAAAAATATGAAATCTTTGTTGACTCTAAAAACGGAAAGGCTGAAAATATTCCTGAGTAATCCCTAGCAGAGTCACCAAAATATTGGGTCTCAAAAATGCAGGTTTTAACCATAAGAGTTTTCCAAGCTCTTACTACAAATTTGAATAATGTACAAGGCCAATTGATGCAATTGTACCTTCTACTCTTTAGGCTCTGCAAAACCTAGGCGAGTGCACCTATGTGTATGTTACAGATTTAAGATGTATTTCCTGATGCAATAATCTACCCACAATGGCAAAGGTAGTGGATAGACATAAACACTAAAACTACTCCTACTCCTGCTGCACAAATGAGAGGATTTGAAAATATTAATTGTATGAAATATGATCTTTGGGTTGAGGCACATCAGTGCCTTCTATCCATGTGGGCAACGGAGTCAAATTATCAAGAATTGTGTATTTTTCCCTTTCTGTCTTAATTCAAGTTGCTAGGCACTTTTAAAAATAAAATTCTAATGACTGGCATATGACTTCATTAATTTATGGGTCGCATAAATAGTGCTGGAATGTTTTCTTATAAGGTTCTACTTCAACAATCCAAAAGAAATACTAAATCATTGTGACTTGTTTAAAAGGATTTTAATTCTGACTTGCAGACACCAATCAACCAAATCATTCAGAGAGATATTTTCACTATGATTAATCAAAAATATACTTGATACATTGATTTAAATGATTTAAAACTTCAAGTTGGAGACAACCCACATAAGAAATATAAATTATTATATCACTACAACTGAAAACAAAAAAAGTGTCACCAATTTTTAAAAAATTCTCCATTGATCATGCTTCAAGAAAAACACTGTCATTATTTACATTGCCTAATCCATTTTCGGGAAAATAAAACCCCTACTATCTAACTACTTGCTTCTTTTCTATCTCCTTTATAATAGATTTATAAAATAAAGTTTGAAGAGTCACAACCCTTTAGTTTTCTGCTATAGCCGTTTGAATTTTCTGATAGGAAATAAAATATTTGATTAATTGCCTTATCAACAAATCAAATATTTTTTACATAGTTCACCTTTGATTTATTACTTTATTTCCTTAATACTCTTCCCACATGTTGGTGTTTAAAATCCACATAGAGATTGCAGATCTCTAAGAGGTAGCCAACCCCTATCAAGGATAACTACAACCACTAGTGACCAACTTACAAGAGTCAGTTGAGGACTAAACTCTCCTACACTTTTGCCTCTATAGGACCAAGGTGGGTAAACGTAAATGTGTTCATAAGAATGCCTCATGACTGGTAAGAACACTTCCCACATACAAATCACAATTCCTACACACTCAAAGGGATATTCATCATTTCATGGTATTGGCAAACCAGAGAATGATTACCAATGCCAAAGAGCAACGGAATTGACCCACTTACTACAAGGAAATACCTCCCAAGGGAGGACAAAATTTTAACAAGTGTTTATGTTCAGTATTTGGATTACCATGCTTTGAGCTTACAATCTTAAACCAAAAAAAAAAGGCTACAAACATTGTTCAGTACCTCATCCATTGGGCAACGAAGTCATACAAAATAAAATCCCGATACTATGAACTTATCTTCACATAGCATTACTCTCATGATATATTTTAGTACACTAAAACAATACTTCTTCAAGAATCCTAAGCATATACAACCATGAACATGTAATTGACTCTTCAAGCATTTGATTAACTCCTTAAGTTAAAGCAAGAGAAACTAACTACACTTTCAATTAATTGTTGAAACTAAAAGGAGGAACCCTTGATAACTCCATTCATAATCCATGGCACACACACAGGAGAGTAAACCATCTTAATTTTATAGATTTATTTCGATATCAGTAATTAAAAAAAAAGCATATCATACTAATTGTATACAAATCCCCACCTGAGATGATTTCCTGAACAAAATATTCATAACACTTCAATCATAAGATTGACTGTACAAACTTCAAAGCTTCAGACCCAAAACTCCTGACCACACAATGAGACGTGAAATCTCCTTTATATAACAGGAGAGCAACAAGCATTAGGCTACATTGGCGATACAAAATTGAATTTCAACTCAAAGTGAAATTCAAATTTGCATTCCTTATCATTAGATGACATCGTGCATGATCGAAGGACTAAAAAATGGTTACACAGTAACCAACCAGAGAAAAAAAATTGTGCAAAGCACGTGCACATCCACGTCCACAAGAGAAAAAAAAAAAAAGCAGGAGCAAACATGTCCAACCAACTCGCCACCACTCACCATCAAGAGAACACACGGCCCCGGTATAGGCAACCGCTTCGAGTCCACACCTGTGATAGCGACGGAACCACCTCTCCCTTACTAGCCTTGCAAGCACCACCCCTAACAACTGGACCCGGTGCCAGTGCAATTATTGGTTCAATTGCCAGAAACTCCTCATCAACTCCTAAGAGTTCAGTTAAAGTGGCCAAATAACACCGATAGTCTGAATCAGTGTCAGATTCATCAGAATCTGAAATGATCACCGGGGATGAATAGTGTACTAGCCGCTTTCCAGTATTTCTTGTAGCACCCCTAGGCACTGTGGGTGTAACAGGCTTCATCATGACTGGCAACCCATGGGATGCCAGCCTCACACTCCTACGCTTAATTGATTTGAAATAAATAGAGCTCTGTAACACATAGGAGAAGAAACCTTCATGTACACATATACAAGAAGATGCAATGTTGTTTGTATACAATTCAATCAGCATTTATAGAATAGTCCAGCATGTAGGGTATGATTACTTGAAGGAAATTCAAGCATTCGAACAATTAGTGACCAAGATAACCATGAATACTCCCAGTAGAATGGCACTGTTCACATGCCAGAGGAAATCAATTGGAGATCCTCTGGAGAAGGAAAACCCATGCCATTAGTGACACGAGCAACGGCCAAGAAATATATGCCACGCGGACAACTCACACACCCCCTTCTTGAAATTGAACCACCGATTCGAACCACATAGTGACAAAATAAAGGGCAAAGATCAAGTCCATGGATGTTGGCAATCCACCTCGACACCCTTGGAAAACATACCCAATCAAAACCCTCAAAAATAGTAGATCTGAACCACAGTGGGATCCACATAGTCCCATTTGTAGGAAAAGAGAAGCCACGTGCCATGCCCTCATAGACCTCACAATACCCTCTCAGATATTTACTTCGCTCATGTGAGGTGTGCGAGAAACCATAATTAACCCTATTATTAATGGCCATCACCAGTGAAAAGATGCCCCCACGTCATATCCAACACCTCGGGAAGAAAACCAACTCATTCATTCACGCCAGATGGAAACATCTTGCAAGCCTCACTCCACTTTGATGACGCCAGTATGAAAACCCATGAGGTCGGCGAGAAGTGGCCAAGATCCACTCCTGCGATCGGACGGTTCATCAGACTTCAGATAGAACATTGAAGTGGGGCCCGCATTGAAATTCTCGACGGTGTAGAACATAAGCCATCATGCCAAAAGACCGGCGAATCAGGTGAAATGGGGCCGGTAAAGCACGACCTGAGAGGGATAAAACCTCACTTAAGTGATAGGTTCTCCCTAACAGTAGGTCACCATTGAAACATGACAAGAGGTTTTCAGAAGGTCAATAATCAAAGTTACCATGAGTAACTTTGAAACCCTAAAACCCCAGCTCAATTCTCTTAGAAATTGAAGTCCCATGAGTGGCTCCGACTGGGGATGCATGCCCCTTGTGGGCGTAGCAAGAATCCAGAACCTTTGGTTTCACAGACCAAATTACTGAATTACACAAGCCTTTCAACAGATATATTGCCTTGTTCTGTCAAGTGACCTATGTATACAAACATGGTAGCCCCAGGCTACCAAACAAGAGAAATCAAGGCTTACCTCTATCAAAAACAAAACTTTCCATTTCTTGATAGAAAAAGAACTTGCAACATTCACCATTTGATGTTTTGAAGTGCATGGGATGACCAATACCTTTGCGACTGTTATGGAGGCTATCCCCACTCGGCCCCTGTATTGATTTAATCAATGTTATGCCCCACCAATTTAAGAGCAATATATGACCATGATAATATTCCACCTTATCCTGCTCCTGGTCATATTTTATAGGGTGATTGCTCATCTATTCCAGGAAATGAAAACTCTCATAACTTACCTGGTCTGCAACATCATCCATTATGTTATCCTTGGTTTGCATATTGAACTGAAAATTGTCATATAGAACAGTATGCAAAGTACCCTTATTTCCATTAGCTATCCAAGATGATACATAGCTTGAGGAAATTTTCTCCTGGCACATCTTTTCTTGTACCTCTTCATTTATCTCAATATAAAAACCCTCAGGGACAGGTTTAAAAACATCAACTTCACTTTGATCAGAAAAGATAGAGCAATACATACTGGCTTTATTGTACTCAACACTATCTGTTGAATATGTTGATTTATAAGTGAATAATTCTGCATAATCTAAAAACCCCTTACTGACTACATCGATGCTAGAGGGTAGTAACACCTCCATCTCCACTTTACATAGATAGTCAGGGAAAACCATAGGGCCAGTGTATTCACCACAATACTGGCCGCCTCTGATTGTATATTTCTGATCACAGGTATCAATATCCTTTGATTGTTCAACATTTATATAACTCCCCTGTTCCAATGCTAATATATCTGAGGTACACTCCAGATATACACCATCTGAAAAAAAATTCTTTACTTGGGAACAAACATGGGGTTCTTCATTCCCACATAACTCTGGTAAAAATAATATTTATGTTGCATTCTCATCACTGCAATTGTTACCCCTAAAATCATAATCATTAGCTTACAACAGAAACTCAGTAATATTAGAATCATAATTAGGATTAGGAAACACAATAGGTGTCTCATACAATCCTACATCATCTTGTCTCTCAATTTTTTCATTACTTATGCAAACATCTTGCAATGAATGAGCACCACCTTTATTTTGTGTAGATGCATTCCTGGCCGAATCTTCAATCTCTATCCATTGAATCACCTGAGCCAAAATAGTAGGTTTGAATTCCTCTGGTAAGGAACTCAGTCCCGATTCATATAGTTCACAAAACAAATCAATGCATTCATAATCATTAGGTCTTTGCTCTATGGGAATTTGTATTAAGATTTCCAAAAATCTCAAAAAAAACTCATATGATGATTTCTTCTCTTTCCTTCTCATATCATACAGTTCTGATACACAAAAAACCTGATCATCTTCACTCAAATCAGACTGGGTTTCAACTTGAATCTCATTATCATCAAACTGCATTTCTGGACTTATAACACTTCTAGCAAGAATTTAATCATCAATTCTTTGAATAACCAGCTCAGATAATATATTAGCATTGGTTAGGCAAGGGTAACCAATACTTGCAGTCAAATACCTGTTCATCATTGAATATTTCATATTATTTTCAATTTCCAGAGCTAGCCGGTATGCTTGAGGCAGAGTAGTAGGTTCTTTATCCCTTAATTAAAAACTCATCCTCTTGTTGAAAGCACCTAGATATACAATCAAGCTTTCAGCCTCATTTGGTCTTATTTCTTTAGGGATCTCCCTTAATGTTCTTGAAAACCTAAGATTAAAATGCGGGACTAACTCCTCCTCTTGTATGTGAATTCCCATAAATCCTTTTCTCAATGTGTTGGGATTGACTCTTTCACCGAATTGTTCCATAAAAGCAATCACCAACTGATTCCATGAGTTAAAAGAAAAAACAGGTAGATAGGAAAACTAGTCCCTAGCATCACCTTTTAAAGTTTGCATAAATAATTTCATGACAACATCCTCATGATCAATTTCATAATCACCCATTACATCGACAAAATGTTGTAAATTTTTTGAAGCCGATTCTGCAACTTGCCCTGTATATTGAGGTAAATACTTCCTAATTTTCCTTAGGAATTGAATTAGGGTAATTACTGATAGCACCAAACATAAAAGGCATATACCTTTGAGTTACAAAACTCCCAAAAGGGCTTAATACAATGTGTTCTTCTGGCATATTTATGTTTGACCTTACACACTACAGACTATTCAATAGCATATACTTATCAGGCACATCACTTGTCAGCTCAACCAGGAGTTTGTTAATGATGGACAAAAGTATTCCTTACTTTCCAAGATTTTATGCAACACAAATGTGTTTCATAAATCCTTTTACATATCGTATTACTTGAATTATGGTAAAACAAATCCTTGTTCCCTTGTATATGCTTGACATATAAATTTGGAACCATTTTTATCTTTACTCAAAACACCCATTATCATTAAAAGTAGGGAACTATTTTAGTTTTGGTGAAATACCTAGTAGTTGTTTGCAACATGTATCAACATCTTTTCCAGACTATAAAGAGCACAAATCTAGAACTATTCCTTCATTTATCACTGGTTCTTCAGTCAGAGTCGCCACCTCCTTTCAGAGGACAATATTTCAAAAACTTTGAGAGCCTATTTTCTAGGTTCTGTCAAATTATGGGTTTCATTACCCATTACTGAGTCGCACCATACCACCAGTAATATCTCTCATAGTCATAACCCATTACCACTGGAGTTTATCACTTATCTTTACTTTGAACAACAAGTTCTGGATAAGCACATCCTATCCCTATGGTTCCTTTGTCTTCTTTCTCCCTCTTTTTCTTTAAATTTCTCAAAATTTCTCCCCAAATAAAACCATCCTTCAATGAATAACTCTTGAACTCCTAAATCCATTGCTTACAGGACACCATAGACCACAAAATTATCAGGATTATTTTGAACTACCACCTTTCGCTTAGTTTGAAAACATTCGCTGTGTACATTCAGAACAACATATCATTTAATATGACTCTATATCAACACCATCAGCAACCAAAACTTACTGATTTTCTCCCCAGTGGAGTCACCATTCTATTGGTGTTTAAAATCCACATAGAGATTGTAGATCTCTAAGAGGTAGCCAACCCCTATCAAGGATAACTACAACCACTAGTGGCCAACTTACGAGAGTCAGTTGAGGATTGAACTCTCCTACATTTTTGGCTCTGTAGGACCAAGGTGGGTAAACCTAAATGTGTTCATAAGAATGCCTCATGATTGGTAAGAACACTTCCCACATATAGATCACAATTCCTACACACTCAGAGGGATAGTCATCATGTCATGGTATTGGTAGACCAGAGATTGATTACCAGTGCCAAAGAGCAATGGAATTGACCCACTTACTACAAGGAAATACCTCCCAAAGGAGGACAAGGTTTTAACAAGTGTTTATGTTCAGTATTTGGATTACCATGCTTAGAGCTTACAATATTAAACCAAAAAAAAAAAAGGCTACAAACATTGTTCAGTGCCTCATCCATTGGGCAATGGAGTCATACAAAATAAAATCCCAATACTATGAACTTATCTTCACATAGCATTACTCTCATGATATATTTTAGTACACTAAAACAATACTTCTTCAAGAATCCTAAGCATATACAACCATGAACATGTAATTGACTCTTCAAGCATTTGATTAACTCCTTAAGTTAGAG
Organism: Sequoiadendron giganteum; assembly: GCA_007115665.2. NCBI lineage: Eukaryota > Viridiplantae > Streptophyta > Pinopsida > Cupressales > Cupressaceae > Sequoiadendron > Sequoiadendron giganteum. The sequence goes on along the minus strand of CM021107.1, from coordinate 310,572,512 downwards.
CAAGAGAAACTAACTACACTTTCAATTAATTGTTGAAACTAAAAGGAGGAACCCTTGATAACTCCATTCATAATCCATGGCACACACACAGGAGAGTAAACCATCTTAATTTTATAGATTTATTTCGATATCAGTAATTAAAAAAAAAGCATATCATACTAATTGTATACAAATCCCCACCTGAGATGATTTCCTGAACAAAATATTCATAACACTTCAATCGTAAGATTGACTGTACAAACTTCAAAGCTTCAGACCCAAAACTCCTGACCACACAATGAGACGTGAAATCTCCTTTATATAACAGGAGAGCAACAAGAATTAGGCTACATTGGCGATACAAAATTGAATTTCAACTCAAAGTGAAATTCAAATTTACATTCCTTATCATTAGATGGCATCGTGCATGATCGAACAAATCAAAAACGGTTACACAGTAACTAGCCAGAGAAAACCATTCATAAAAGGCAAACGCACATCCACGTCCACAAGAGAAAAAAAATCAAGAGCAAAGACATCCAACCAACCCGCCACCACTCACCATCAAGAGAACACATGGCCCTGGTATAGGCAATCGCTTCGAGTCCGTGCCTGTGACAGTGATGGAACCACCTCTCCCTTACCAGCCTTGCGAGCACCACCCCTAACAACTGGACCCGATGCCAGTGCAATTATTGGTTCAATTGCCAGAACCTCCTTGTCAACTCCTAAGATTTCAATTAAAGTGTCCAAATAACACCGATAGTCCGAATCGGTGTCAGATTCATCAGAATCCAAAATGATCATCGAGGATGAACAGTGTACTAGCCGCTTTCCATTATTTCTTGTAGCACCCCTAGGCACTGTGGGTGTAACAGGATCCATCATGACTGGCAACCCATGGGATGCCAGCCTCGCACTCCTATGCTTAATCGATTTATCCATGAAAGAAATAGAGCTCTACAACACATAGGTTTAGAAACCTTCCTATACATAGATACAAGAAGATGCAATGTTGTTTGTATATAATTCAGTCAACATTTATAGAATAGCCCAACATGCAGGGTACAATTACTTGAAGGCAATTCAAGCATTTGAACAATTAGTGACCAAGATAACCATGAATACTCCTAGTAGAATGGCACTATTCACATGCTGAAGGAAATCAGGTGGAGATCCTCTAGAGAAGGAAAACCCATTCCATTAATGACACGAGCAACGGCCAAGCAATATATGCCACGTGGAGAACTCACACACCTCCTTCTTGAAATTGAACCACTGATTCGGACCACATAGTGACAAAATGGAGGGTGGAGATCAAGTCCATGGATGTTGGCAATCCACCTCGACACCCTCAGAAAACATACCCAATCAAAACCCTCAAAAATAGTAGATCCGAACCACAGTGGGATCCACATAGTCCCATTTGTAGGAAAAGAGAAGCCACGTGCCATGCCCTTGTAGACCTCGCAATACCCTCCCAGATATTTACTCTGCTTGTGTGAGGTGTGCAAGAAACCATAATTAACCCTATTATTAATGGCCATCACTAGTGAAAAGACGGCCCCACGTCATATCCAACACCTCGGGAAGAAAACCCACTCATCCGTTCACGCCAGCTGGTGACATCTCGCGAGCCTCACACCACTTTGATGACTCCAGTAGGAAAACCTGTGAGGTCGGCGAGAAGTGGCCAAGATCCACTCTTGCGATCAGACGGTTCATCAGACTTCAGATAGAACATTGGAGTGGGGCCCGCATTGAAATTCTCGGTGGTGTAGAACATAAGCCATCATTCCAAAAGATTGGTGAATCAGGTGAAACGGGGCCTGTAAAGCACGACCCGAGAGGGATAAAACCTCACTTAAGTGATCGGTTTTGCCCGACAGCAGGTCACCGTTGAAACATGACAAGAGGGTTTCAGAAGGTCAATAATCAAAGTTACCATGAATAACTTTGAAACCCTAAAACCCCAGCTCAATTCTCTTAGAAATTTAAGTCCCATCACCACCTTTAATATTTAACTTTATACATTTATCGCTCCTCACATTTCATTTCCATGTGGCCTTTATTATTTTACTACCTTGACTTTAACTAGCCCCATTCTACCGTCTCGAACTATCACCCCTTACCGCCACCACCATGGTCTCCTCTTTACCCTCCCGCATTACTGTAGTGGTCGTTCTACAAACTGCTAGCCGTTCTCCCCGTTGTTAACTCACTGCCTATCCTTATCCATCGCACTACCATAGTCACTGGCTTGACCACTAGCAGTACTATGGTAACCACTTTGCTATTTACCTCCCTTTCACCACTTTACCATGGTTACCTTCTTTGACAGCTACAATACTACAGTATCTCCTTGCCAACAACTCCTTGACTACTACCTCTATACCGCAGTGACTATGCTGACTGTGCGCACTTGAGCGGTAACCATCTTGCACACCATCACTTCCCTACTAACTGTTGTCAACTCATTGCCACCACAATACCATGGTCAATGAATTGACCGCATGCATGTTGGCGGTGACTATTCTCTACCCGCTGCAAACTACTACCGCTATACCGCGAGCCCCTTTGTGGGAGGCCATGGTAAAGTGGTAAGTAATATAGAATATGAAATTAAAGGCAGCGACAAAAGGAACATAAGTTCTTGAATATTTTGATGGGGGAGAATGCATTTTCACGAAAAAGATAGTGAGAATATTAGGTCCAAATGGGAAAAACCTTAAGGTTTAAATGGAAAATAATGGAAAAACCTAGAATTTTTTATTGAATTTTTGGGTTCTAACAGTGGCTCCTGTTGGGGATGAGTGATCTGCAAATCACTAGAAAAATCCAAAGTATCTACTGGGAGAGTATACCAAGTGATGGAAATGATAAATGAAGGCAATGAAAAATGGAGGGAAAGAACAGAGGAATGATATGAAAGATGGAGCAAATGGAAAATGGAAAACCCTAAACTATTGTACATTGAAGAGAATTTTTAAAGAGGCATTGCTAAGAATTGTCCATGCACTGGCAATCCATAATCCTATGTACCTGCTTTGGTTCAAAAACTCAAACCACAAGGAATGGCCCCAGGCCATCACAAAAAGAAAAACTTGCACTTTCCTCTATCATAAAGTTTGTTCTGATTAGAGCTCATCAAGTTTCTTTTGAAACTATCCATTCCACCTACCCTGCAACATGTATTGCCATTGAAAACCTTCAGGAAATCATTACATTCAACCTAATTCATATTCATTATACCATTTTTCATTTCATCATTCTCATTATCATATAAAAAATACTTGTCATTTTCTGCATACAAAGTGTACCCAAACTCAACAAAACATTCATAGGCATGCTCACTGTCATATGTTGTTGAATGTGCCAGCAACTGCACTAGGACCTAAAAATCTGAATACTCCTTATGGCAATCAAAAAATTCTATCTCATTAATATTCTCTAAATCAATCAAATCAGAAATACTCTCCAGTTATTTCCCATAATCAATTTTTATTGACACATACTCTTGATCCAGACAGTCAGCCTCACACATACTTGAATCAACAAATGTTGGGCAACCATCATCAATAACATGCAAACCAGTATCTCTATATTGCAATCATAAATCATTCAATTCACATACCTCTTCCTGGACACAAACAAATTCATGATCAACTTCAATATTTTCATCACCGTGAGAGATGGACATGGAACCATTTGAAACACTACACACAGTATCTTCACTAGCAAAGCATATATAGGCTAGGACCAAAGTCTTGGAACCATCTTCATGTGCATACTTCTGGTATTCCAGAGTTAACAAATCTAAAACTTCCTCACTACTGAGTGAACAAGTCTCTGCTTCCATATCTTCTACCATGTCTCCAACCTCTTCTTGATCTTCATAATAGCTGCAACAATCATGTTGTTGAAGATCAATATCCACTATTTCATCTTGACAATTTGACTCACAATCTGTTATGCAAGAAGAACTCTCCACGTCTTCACTGTTAGACAGCATGATATCTTCTTCTATTGCAACTTCTGAAACATTACTTGTAGTATCCACATCCCTTGTCCCAAGAATGGAGTCAATAAATTTATTTACTACATCAAAGGCTTGTTGTTTTAATGATTCTGACCAATAAATTGATTCAAGCTCTAATGCTCTCAAAAATTGTGCAACAAATGTGGGTCTTGTGGGCCTAAAATGAGGAGGTAATTGCATACAGACATCTACCATCCTATTCTATAAAAAACTCATAGATTCTCCCTTATATGTCCTTATATCAAAAAAAACATCCACAAGATTTTTGTCTCTCTCTTCAATTTGAATATACTCATCAAAAGTACTTTGTTGTGAATAGAGTACATTACCTTTGTTTCCAGAGCTCTTCTCAATTGCATCATAGGGCACTTGCAGTGTCCAAGATCTCTTGGCACTTGTGTCTTCATTCTCATTGTATGATGGCCTATTTGGTGATGTATTTTGAGCACCTTTGACTCCTAGTTGCAGAAATTATTGGTTCACTTGTAGCCTCTCTTGTCTCAATTCCTTGAATTTTCTTATTAACTGTTGTCTTCTCTCTTCTTCTGACATCTTGAAAAAATGTGGCTGTTCCACAATATCCATGCATTATTTATCAAATCTAAAACAGAGTCGCCACCTACTTTTCCAAAAGTAGGAAAATGAAATGGATTGCTTTGGTTTGCCCCCAGCGGAATCTCCAAAAAATGTGAAATCTTTGTTGACTCTAAAAATGGAAAGGCTGAAAATCTTCCTAAGTAATCCCCAGCGGAGTCGCCAAATTGTTGGGTCTCAAAAATGTAGGTTTTAACCAGAGGAGTTTGCCAAGATCTTACTACAAATTAGGCCAACATACAAGGCCAATTGATGCAATTGTACCTTCTACTCTTCAATCTCTGCAAAACCTAGGTGGTTGCACCTATGTGTATGTTGCAAATTTAAGATGTATTTCTTGATGCAATAATCTACCCACAATGGCAAAGGTAGTGGATAGACATAAACACTAAAACTACTCCTACTCCTACTGCACAAATTAAAGGATTTGAAAATATTAATTGTATGAAGTCTGATCTCTGGGTTGAGGTATATCAGTGCCTTCTATCCACGTGGGCAACGGAGTCAAATTATCAAGAATTGTGTATTTTTCCCTTTCTGTCTTAATTCAAGTTTCTAGGCATTTTTAAAAATGAAATTCTAATGACTGGCATATGACTTCATTAATTTATGGCTTGCATAAATAGTGCTGGAATTTTTTCTTATCGGGTTTTACTTCAACAATCCAAAAGAAATACTAAATCACTATGACTTGTTTAAAAGGATTTTAATTCTGACTTGTAGACGCCAATCAACCAAATCATTTAGAGTGAAATTTGCACTGTGATAAATCAAACATATACTTGATACATTGATTTAAATGATTTAAAACTTCAAGTTGGAGACAACTCACATAATAAATATAAATTATTATATCACTACAACTGAAAATAGAAAAAGTTTCATCAATTTAAAACATTTTCTCCATTGATCATGCTTCAAGAAAAATATTGTCATTCTTTACATTGCCCAATCCATTTTCGAGAAAATCAAACCCTTACTGTCTAACTACTTGCTTCTTTTCTATCTCCTTTATAATAGATTTATACAATAAAATTCGAAGAGTCGCAACCCTTCAGTTTTCTGCTACAACCGTTTGAATTTTCTGATAGGAAATAAAATATTTGATTAATTGCCTTATCGGCAAATCAACTATTTTTTACATAGTTCACCTTTGATGTATTACTTTATTTCCTTAATACTTTTCCCACCTTTAATATTTAACTTTATACATTTATCGCTCCTCACATTTCATTTCCATGTGGCCTTTATTGTTTTAGCGCCTTGACTTTGACCGCACCATACTACCGTCTCCGACTATCACCCCTTATCGCCACCACTGCGGTCTCCTGTTTACCCTCTCGCGGTACTACAGTGGTCGTTCTACAAATTGCTAGTCGTTCTCCCCATTGCTAACTCACCGCCTATCCTTATCCACCGCGCTACCGTGATCACTGGCTTGATCACCAACGGTACCATGGTAACCACTTTGCTTTTTACCTCCCTTTCACTACCTTACCACGGTTACCTACTTTGATAGCTATGGTACTGCAGTATCTCCTTGCCAATAGCTCCTTGACTATTACCGCTATACAGTGGTGACTATGTTGATTGTGTGCGGTTGTGCGGTAACCATCTTGCACACCGTTGCTTCCCTGCTGACTATTGTCAACTCACCGCCACCGCGGTCAATGAATTGACCGCACGTGGTGTGGCGGTGACTATTCTCTGCCCGCTGCAAACTGCTACCACTATACCATGAGCCCCTTTGTGGGAGGCTGCGGTAAAGCGGTAAGTAATATAGAATATGAAATTAAAGGCAACAACAAAAGGAACATAAGTGCTTGAATAATTTGATGAGGGAGAATGCATTTTCACGAAAAAGATAGTGAGAATATTAGGTCCAAATGGGAAAAAACCTTAAGGTTGAAATGGAAAATAATGGAAAACCTAAGATGTTTTATGGAGTTTTTGGGTTCTAACATAGTGGACTTAACATATGGTCATGAAATGCTTTCCCTTATGGATGGATTCTCTGATTACAACTAGATCAAAATAGCACCCAATGATCAACATAAAATGACATTTGCTTTCCCTTGGGGAACTTTTTGTTGGAATTTAATGCAATTCGTCTTAAAGAATGTAGGAGGGTAAAAGCACAAAGTTGTGTCACAATTTCAGCCAACATATCAGCACAACTAAATTTAAGTATTTCTAAATAAAATTCAATTTTGATCAAACTTATGACCTAGTAAGATTCATTCTAGCTAAGTTATATACTTCCACAATTTATTCAACTAAAATTCTTGGCTAAAAATATATGGAGTACCACTTTGAGTCCAATTTACCAAAAAAAAAAATTTGAAAAACTTGAAGTTTTAATAACTCCTCCTCATGTAAATAACATTTTTTTTTTAAATGTAAAAATACCCTTTTGTAGATCCATAAGTGTAGTTTTCAAAAATATATTTATTTAATAGTTTAATTATTATTTATATTCATATTTTTATTTATACTAAAAGTAGGTTATCAGCAAAAAATATTAGGTTGATTACCATGCCAAGGAAAAATACTAAAACTTATTAAAAAAAATTGAAAAAAATATTATGCACTAGATAAAAGAATCTATTTCCAGATGGCATAATTTTTTTTCCATTTTAGATAAATATTTAATATGAATGTTGACGTCCGATGGAAACAGTTATTTTTTATTCACGCACATTTTAATATTTATATACAAATACATATTTATCAAAATTGGAAAAAAAAAATATCCATGCACTAAAGTTTCAAGTTATAAATAAACACACAAAATTTTAAAGAAAAATAAATAAAATTTACTATAAAAAGTTTTACATCCGGTGCAAGTTCATTTTTTAGCATTTTATCAACAACTAAATTATAGTGTTAATTTATGAAAAACTAGTTTAAAATAATTTTTTAATTTCTTATAAAAAATATAAACATAAAATATACTAAAAAATAGATATTTTACTAGTTTACATCATTTAAAAATTCAAAACATATATGCTACTTTTTAGTTATTCAAGTTTAAAAGTTGGATCAGCATTGGCCATTTTCTTTATAAAGTGTGACATAGCTTTGTGCTTTTACCCAGGAGATACATATCAAAGAGAAATGACTACTATATTACATGGCATGTTGTACATCACCATGGAGTAATATGTAGATGACCTTTTAGAAAAATCCATCAAAAGACAAGGGCATCTAGAGAATTTGGCTAAGATATTTGACAGGATAGAAGAGTATAGCTTGCGTCTAAATCCAAAGAAGTGTGTATTTGGCATAACATCAGGGAAACTATTGGGCTATATTGTATCTAGAAGAGGTATCAAGGTAGATTAGGATAAGGTTAAATTTATCCTAGAAATGCCTCCCCTGAGGACATTGAAAAATTTGCACAACTTGTAAGGGAAAATTTAGTCAATCAAGAGATTTATAGCCCAATTAGAAAATAAATCCCATCCTTATACACACTTGCTCCATAAAGATGTAACTTTCAAATGGGATGAAAGGTGTGAAGAGGATTTTCGATAGGTTAAATACTATTTGAGAAATCCTCTTGCACTTATGCCACCCATACAAGATAAATCCATGATCTTGTATATATCAGGACGACTTTAGAAAATTTAAGAGCTCTATTGGCACAACTTGATGATAAAAACAAAGAAAGAGCAGTGTACTATAGTAGTCACCCTCTAGTTGTTTATGAGCTTAATTACACACCTATTAAAATAGTGTTCTTATCAATTGCCTTTGCAGTCCAAAAGCTTATACATTACATGTTAAATCAAAAAATATAGTTGATATCAAAATTTGATCTCCTCAAATATCTTTTGGGAAAAGAAGCTCTCACAAGAAGAATGGTGAAGTGAAACATGATACTTAGCAAATTTGACATAGAGTATGTTGATAGGAAATCCAACAAAGTGAAATTTATAGTAGACCAACTAGTTGAAGCACCTATAGAGGATCATCAATGAATAATATCATAATTTCTCAATGAAAACATCCTTGTTATAACTCCATCAATTTGTTGGACTCTATACTTTGACGAATCTCATACCCAGCATGGATCAAGGGTTGGTATCTTTTTTATCACACCTCAAGGAGAAAATATACCCAAAGAATATAGAATTTCCTTTCCTTGTATGAATAATATAGCCAAGTATGAAGCACTAATCACATGGTTAAGAATGGTCATGGATTGGAAGATCAAAGAACTACAATTCTATGGTGACTCTTAGCTAGTCATAAGACAAGTGAACAATGAGTACCAGACCAAGGATGATAATTTGATGTCGTATAAGAGAATGGTGGATAATTTCAAGCAATACATTTTTGTCATCCTCTTTGAATAGATCATCGAAATAAAAAATAAAGTTGTTGATGCTATGACCACTATTGGTTCACTTTTGGATATACCACAAAACATTCCTAGGTATGAATTCCTCATGGAATAATTTCTCAAACTAGCATTTCATATCCCAAAATCTAAACTCATATGTGATGTTTTTGGTCCTAATTCACCTTGGTACCAAGACACATTCACTTATATCCAACATGAAATCATACCACCTCACCTAAGAAGAAACCAAAAGAAAACCTTTATCCATTGTGGCGAAGATTTTTGTCACCTCTTGTACCTCTACGGTTTTACACCTAAAGGGTAAGGGACAAAGATCAATCACTACATTGAAGAAAAAACCCTTGATATTCCAATGTAATAGAGATTGGAATCTATCGAAGGATATTTTTCCTAAGGCTGAAAATTATAAAGAAGATAAACTAGGGATGTAAAACTAAAGAAATTCAAAGTATTTGAAAACATGTTGTAATATGCAAAAACAACTAGAAAGATGAATAGAAATGTAAATAAAATAGAATAGAAAAGTAAAATGGAAAGCATGCACCTAGAAACTTGCAGATACTCAAATGAAGGCTGGAAATGTTTTTGATTCTAAAAATTTGGCCTACTGGGGCTAATTCGCCATTCTGGGCGACTTAGTCCCAGATCTAAAAAACTGCACTGAAGCCCATTTCAGCCAAATGGGTGTCCAAATCTACAAAAAAACTCTGAAAAACATGTGTAGTGGGACTAATTCACCACTAATGGTGACTTAGTCAACTTTGGCATTTCTAAAATTCCAAAAGTGGAAACGAAAGTCCTTGATCTGCACTTTCTGCTCCTCTAGGTATCTGGTTTTGAAACTTTGATTTTTAGCACTGTAATGACTTTTTGTGGATTTTTTTCCCTAGCCAATAAGGAGATTTCTTCAAAAAGCTTTCAATATATTCTTCAATGATCTCCAAGCTTCCAAGATACCTAAATTTATGAACGCATAAGGAAAGAGAGATAAATGTTGAATGTAGGGCATGGGGGTTTGCTTTGGTCAAACCCCTTTTAGGTAATTAAACCAAAATGATGAAATAATATAATGAAACATGAACATGAAAATAAAAGAGTTAGAAACTTTCCATGATGATTGATCTGGGATTTCTGCAACAATGGTTGAAGAATTTTCCCTTGAATGCTTCTTGATGACCTAGAATGCCAAAACCCTAGCTTGCTTGAGAAGAATGATGAATGTGTGATGAGTGTATTAATTAGCCCACTAGTTAGGGTGAAAATGAAGGGAAAACCCTTTATTTATACATGATTTTCCCTAATTTCCTGAAAATACCTCATCACAGGCAAACCTTAGGGTTTAGAGAACAATATCCTGCCAAAATATTGAAATAATTTGGATTTTTAAGCCTGATGGGACTAAGTCGCCCAAGGTGGCGACTTCGTCCCACTAGGGAAATTTTTCTAGTTATCAGGAATTAAAATGTGTTTAAAGATCTTTATCAGGATTTTTCTCCGAAACACAATTAAGTTAAGGGGTCATTTAAACATAAGAAAGGGTCAAATTATTAATGAAAAGCTTAGGAAAGTGTGAGATTTTGTTACAAATCCTTGAAACACTTTCCAATAAGGTTTGGTAAGAGGTTATTTAGGTGAATTATGCTAGAGAGGTCCTAGAAAAGTGTGAAAGTGGGTTACAACACTTCTACAAGACACCATAGAATTCTTATTTATTCATAAGGGTTCAAGACCTAATGTGAATATGTTGACCATATTACAACATTAAATCTAGGCAAAACTAGACCAAAATCCACAAGAAAGACCCAAATGAGTGTAAAAATTTCCAAGGATACATTTTTTTGTGACACATCCACCAAACTGCACACTTTACCATCCTTGGAGATACTTTATACCATCAAAGTCTAGATGGTAATTTACTCTGATGTCTCAATACAAAAGAAGCACAAATTTTCTTGCAAGAGGTACTTGAAGGTGTTTGTGGGTCCCATTCTAGCAGGCCTAATCTATTCAAGAAGTTGCTAAGAATTGGGTACTATTGGCCCTCAATGGAGAAAGAAGTTATACACTATTCAAAAAATTGATGTAAATGCCAGCAACATGGTGATCTTGTCCATGCACCTGCACAAGAGTTACACCTAATCACTACACCATGGCCCTTCTCATAGTGGGGACTTGACCTAATAGGAAATATATCCCCTACTTCATCCAATTGACACAAATTTATTATAACGGTCATAAAGTATTTCACAAGGTGGATAGAAGATATACCTCTAACTTATATCAAAGGAAAACAAATAGAAAAATTTATTCTTAACTATTTGATTTGTCAAAATGGTATCCCCCAGACTATCATTACAAATAATGGAACTTCATTCAAAAACCAAGATGTCTATGATCTTTTCTCTAGATTCTCCATCCAACATTGCTTCTCTACCTTGTATTATCCCTAGGGAAATAGTTAGGCGAAAGCATCCAGTAAAATGGTCATGAAAATCCTAAAGAATACCATTAATGATTTTGGTAATGATGGGAACCTACAACTAAATCCAACCTTATGGGATTATAGAAAAATCATCTGCACACCTATGGGTGTGACATCTTTTTCCTTGGTACATTAATCTGAAGCTATCTTGCCTATAGAGGTTGAGATTCCATCCTTGAGAGAATCATTGAAGGATCTTCTTAACAACGAAGAATATTGAGTATATATACTCAACAAGATTGAACTGCTAGATGAAAGATGTTTGAGTGCTCTAAACCATCTCCAAGATTATCAAAATTGTCTCAAGTGAAGCTATAATAAGAAAATTAGAAACAAGAACTTTGAGGTTGGTAAATTGGTCCTAAAAGGAAAATCAGAAGATCCAACTTAATCAAGATGGGAAAGGTAAATTTGAGTTGAACTGGCTAGATCCTTATGTCATCAGAACAAGCTACAACTCTGGCACCTATTAGTTAGCTACCCCATAAGGAGAACCCCTAGAAAAAACACTTAATAGCAGCCATCTCAAGAATTTCTACACTTAGTGCATTAGAATATCCCAAGAAAAAAGGAAACAAAGGAAAAAAAATAAAAATTAAATCAAGAAAATAGTAAAGAAAAATAAATCAGCCTTTAAGTGAAAACCACCTTGTGGTGCTTTTAGGGTAAGTACCATAGTGAAAACCTGGTAAACAAACACTATGTTTGAATAAGTCTTGCATCCCCATCTGGTTGAACTTTCCATCCTTCCATCGCATTTGCTCTATATTATATCAATCCTACTATCACATCCACTTTATTCAATCCATCACATAATAAAACATGTACCTAACCATGGTTTGATAACTGATCAAGTGTTGAACCCTGCTACACTATCTCTATCCACCATTCATTTTATCTACCTATCCATAATAAGCATAATCATGTTCTAAATTGGGGGGCAACTTCCTAGACCCAGTAGATGGATTGGATCTTTGTTCATCCCATAATTCACAAAAAAACCTATCAAAAGTAAAAACATCCAAATAACCTATCAAAAATAAAAAAACATCTAGATAACCTATCAAAATAAAAAAAGATTCATAAAACCATCAAAATCCAAAAACATTTTTAAAACATCAAAATCCCAAAAAACATTTTAGTCAAAATAATGTAACTATATTGTCTTTGTATGTATAGCATAGTCAAGGCCATCATTGATGAGCCCCCAAGGCACTAGGTCAATCCCTTTAGGTCTCTATATCAATCCAAAATCCAAAAAAAACTCAAATATCCTTGAAAATTCCACATCCCTCTAAATATTTAGAAAAGGCCAAAAATAGTGTCAATCATGGTCAGTCAAACTATGTTGCCTCTATGCTTACGTAGGAAAGGCCATCATTGATGATCCCCCAAGGCACTAAGTCAGTCCCTTTAGGTCCCCCTCTTGGTCTCTAAATCTATCAAAAACACCAAAAAAATCCAAGTATCCTAAAAACATCAAAAGCACAAAAAAAATCAGAAAACCTCAAAAATCTTATCTATGTCATCACCTATCTACAATAAACTATCCATCCATGGTAAAAAAATATTCATCCTCACCTCTTTGACAATACAATCGACAAGCAAAACAAACATCATTATATTTTGTGATTTTATCTTTTTTATTTATCTTATTGTCTCATTCTCAAGATCTCTTGAGGATTTCCATAAGGATTTAGAGAGGAAGAAATGGGGGCATTGATCATTGATTTCATTTTCTCTATTTTTTAAATATTTTTGTAATATTATCATGGTGAATACTTTCCTTCTTGTGTGTTTGGAAGTTCTTTTGAGTATTTCATGTAGTAGTTACATGTTAGGTTCCTCACACCTCTCTCTGCAACTAGTTTTAAATGTTTTGAATGTCTCACCCATACACTCTAGCAAGGTTTTCATATGTCTAGTATGAGAACAAATACTCCTTGTTTTTGGAGTAAAATTCCATGCAGTGGATACAAAGAAGCCTTGGTAATTAATACCCTGGTGCACTGTGTCTATTTGCTACATTAATAAGGATTGCTAAACATTACTTAGTCTCCATGAAAGAAAAATCAAACTCATCATGCTTTGCATCATTATCAAAAAATCATCAATGCATATCATCAATCAAATCATAATCTATGGTTTTTTGGAAATTAGATCAAAATCATCTATTTTCTTCTATCATCTAATCCTACTAACATTTATTCTAACTAACATCTCCATCCTGCATCAAAAAATAATTAGTATCGTATGCCTCCTGCATCCATAAATTCATTATCATATCATATCCATCATATCATGGAAAATCATACATCATACAACATCCAAATCCATCACATACATGAATCATCATAAATTATCCATATCATCCATATCATGAAAAAGAATCGAAAGGCATAGAAACATGAGAATATTACCATTCATCTATCAACATATCATAAACATAAGCATCACATAACACATCATATGCTGCATCAAAAATGGTATATCTCATATATCATCAAAATGGAAATATTAAGTACATCAATGTCATCAACATCATGTGTGATACAATATCGAATGAGATCAAGAATATACATAAGGCCTCAAACTGGCCAATGAATGTATATACAAAATCATGTCAAAGTTTGTAATGAAACAATACAAATATTAGATCAAATCATCAACCCTATTGTCCATCTTACGGTGGAGACCTCGACTGATCCTCTTTAGGAGGGGGCTAGTCTCCGTCATGCTAATATCTCTAGCTATGAGCAGGAGACTAATGAGGTTGAAGGAGTGGACCTATAGCCTATCTCAAAGGCCTGCTAATTGATTGTCCCCCTAAAGGCTCTGCACCTATGGCAATGCTTGGAACCCCAAATTGAGGATGTATCTAACCTCTCGACACCTAAGACTCATATAATGTCCTATAATATGTCACCTTGGCTATGAAATGATCCCTCTCGGCCTGATACTATGCTCAAGGAATAAAAAAATTATATGCAATCTCTAACTATATCCTTTGAGTCCTATCTGTTAGTGTAATTAATATTTAATTAAACCTGCATAACTTTACTTAGGTTGAGCTATTTTTAGGTCAACATTAGGGTTGCATACTTTGCTTTTATAAAGCAAATCATCTCATTATAATATTGAATTCTTGAATATATCATTTTGCACATTACATGCAAATCTCTACTTTTCTGATGTTTTCTCTTTTGTGGAAGGTGTTTAGGTTTGCATGTTTGATCTAGGGTTTCTAACACTATCGACGTCTCTCTCTTAACTCAATGCATCTTTCTCATGTCTAAGAGCATCTCTCTCAGCCTTGGCTATGTCTTGCTCTATAGTGAGGATAACAATCTATGTGTCGATATCTTATCTATGAGCAATCTTAAAATCCCACTCTTTAGCCCTAGCATCTCTATCTTGTATGATCTGATCCCTCTTTGTCATAATTTGTCCTATTTGTGCAGCCAAGTCTCCTTGAGGGGGAGGTTCCCCATTGGAATCTGACCAAATACTTGTTGTTGATGTTGATCCCCATGATATTGGGACACCTAACCATCATGATGCTCCCCATCATCATGGCCATCCTAGGCCCTTTGATGTTTCTCATGTGTGATCCTCTTTCATTGTTGATCTGCTCTACACCCAATTATACGACCCCTCCTCTATTGACCTATCACTATCCCCCTTGTTGCTACAACACATCCAATAGGGATAGTAAATCTCAACAGTTGTTTTTGGGCCCACCATGTCTCATAATCTTGGGACATTCTAGAATCATGTGGCCTGACTACCCATCCCCAACCAAAAGGAGCTAGTGCTTTGAAATATTTTATAGCTCTTTATGAGTCTACTCTAGGACCCACACATTAACCTCTATGGCCATGTGTGTGTATCATGCATGATAGTCATCTCCTGGTCTAGTTTGTCTCTCACCAAACTAGCAGAGAACCTTATCAAGGAGATAACTCTCTAGAATAATGTCTACCTTGTTGATAAAATAACGAGTTTGATGAAAGTATACCAAATGCTCATGGTCATCTACCCATTCCTCACAACCCAAATATGGGTGCCATATGAAATCTATTGAATATCATCAAAAATAACTCTCCAAAATGGCAATAGGTCGGTTGTGTGTAATGAAGATATCTATACATGAATAAGGATCATCTAGATCCCTCTAATCAATACCCTCAGTCTTGGTGATAGCTATCCTCTCCCATGCCCACACATGTAGAAGAGACATGCCTATTGATATGCTACTTCCATCATGGTAAATTTCCTCATGCATGTCCCTGTATAAATGAGCTACGACACAAGGGCCAATTGCTTACATAGTCATGTGCTCCATTTTCATATCAAAGAAAATACCCCATCCAACCAAGAATCCTCGTGATCTCCTATTAGGCATCAATGGCCTGATGATCAATCCTTCTAGCACTATAACCATCAAATATGCATAATCTAGAAATAGAGTTAGATCAATCTCAAAGTTGACAACCTGTAGTTTTTGTACACCAAGTAGTCTCTATATTACCAAAGTCCCCCTCCTAACATCACAAGTGATGAGCTCTCCATGGATCAAGATGTGAAGGATCCTCCATGCATCCTCTATTATGACAGTACACTCCCCTATTAGAAGGTGGAACATGGCAGTCTCTAATCTCCAACACTCAACCAAGGTGGTCATCATCACTTTATGTGCCCAAATCTTAGGCATGTATGTGATGTATCTCAATCTTATGGCATCCAAGAAATCCCGCTTCAACTCCTAAAATCTAGCTATGCCATCCAAAATTTGAGGCCTCCACTTTCTTGGATACAAAGGATGTAGAACGGTCTGCAAACATTCAACCCATAGTGTCAATTTTTTTCTAGAAAATCAAGTCAGGAACCTAAATTTTCAACTAAAATAGCTTAATCAATCATTTTTAACAATAGTGAGCTTCTTTTGGAAGGATTTTAGCCCTATTTTATAATAGTGGCCCTATTTTAGGATGATAGTCGCTCCCTGCAATGATAGTGAGTCTGTTAAAGCTATGATAGTAGTCAAGTTTCATGATAGAAGACTTTCCCTAATTTTTTCTACTACATAGTCAAATCCAATGATAGAAACCTTACAATAGAAGTCGTGTTTGATGAAAATGGCCTAGTTTTACACTAGTGATAATATTTTACAAAAAAAAAATTCTTCAATAATACGTTAGCAATAATATCGTGTCAATAGCAGAAAAAATAAAACATTACTGCTATCATCTATTTGAACTTTGAGCATTAATTACAAGAACAAACAAAATTGAAAGCATAAACTAAAAGGGTACATACCACAACCCCTACACGGTTGTTTTTTGGTACTAATGGACCACATCTTCTCAGTGTGGTGCACTCGAAACCCTTGCCATCATCAATGCATGTTTGTAGATGGAAAACCTCAAAGAGCCATAATCACCTAAAGTTGAGTATGCAAATGAGGGGTGAATGAACCCTAATTTCCTATTTAACCTCCCCAAACCCTATTTTTTACCCTTGGAAACCCTCCTAGGTTAAATTTTGAGCACCCAAGATCATCCAAAACCTTAAACATGATGCCTAGGGCCTAATTTTTTGTCCGCTATGCATCTAAACTACTCCTAAACCTTGTCGGAAGCCCGCACTGAAAAGTAACTTTTTTGGCTGACCTCTCAAGGGGGCAACCCAACGTCTTATCATATACTTTCGCTAACCATCAGGGCATAGTGGGCTATCATTAAAAAAAAACAATTTTGATCTAAGTATTGAATTCTTTGAAACAATATAGAAAGTACATTGTGTCAAAGAGGGGAAAAATGTAGACATGTCAAAATGACTTAACACACACATTTGGAATTGTATTTTTCCATCATCAATATTGTTTTCATCATCATCCTTGAATTTCACTTCATTTGTATCATTAATCCCTTATTAACATCATTTTCATATAATTAACCCTATTTCTCTCTATTAATTAAATAATCTTTAATTGTTTAATTATTTCATCCATTTCATCACTAATATCCCCCTTTATCACCCTAATTAAATTACCATCATCTAATATTTCCTCCAATCCCACATGATTAAATAATCTTTATTATCTAATTATCCTATCCTTTAATCTTCTTGTCACATGAATTAAATAATTCCTAATTATTTAATTATCCTATTTTACCTCCACAAATCATATTCTTGAGGAATATTCCCTTTTAAAATATCTCAACTAACTTTTCTCAAGCATTTTTGTCCCTTGATCTTGAAATAATTTCTCAACCCTTGATCTTAAATATCCTAACCATTTTCCTAAAATAGTGGAGCTAGCTTGAGTTCTAACCGATGTGATTTCTTGATCTTCCTTGATTCACTCTTCTTTGTGGGTGTTGAAGATCAATCTCAACCCTTCTTTGTGGGCATCCAAACTCAATCCTATCCCTTGATCTAATTTTTCCTAATCTATAAACTAACCCTCATCATTCTCATAATTCATCAAGAGAATTTATGGAGAGATCATTTCCAAGTGATTCTTGAGAAAATTGAGCATACACCATTGCATTCTAGGTCACCATATCAAGCTTTTGCAATCATGGAGGCTTTTTCTGAAAGGAAATCCAATATATCTCACCAATACAAATACACTCCACCATGGGATAGTAAGGTTTTCTATATTTTTGAATTCATTTGTGTTCTTGATTAATTGCCTAATCCTTGTTGTGAATTCTTAGCTTTACAATTGTATTTGATTAGTTAGTGGTTTTTTATATCAAGCTTTTGCAATCATGGAGGATTTTTCTGAAAGGAAATACAATATATCTCACCAATACAAATACACTCCACCATGGGATAGTAAGGTTTTTTATATTTTTTAATTCATTTGTGTTCTTGATTTATTGATTGAATTCGTTGCTCTAATCCATGTCCATTTACACACCTTACACCAATCAACCACAATACTTAGTCACCCATCCATCTCTCATCCATACCAACAACCCCCAACATGCCAACCTACTTACCAACCCATAAGTTCTAGTCACCTATCCATCTACCCTCAATATCAAAAACCAACTAACACAATCCATACCATTAACCCCCAAAAAACATACATTAGTCATCCTTATTCTAACCTTGATAAGGGAAACCAATCTTCCATCCAAATCCTTCCTCAACAACAAACCAAATTGCAAATCCTTATCTCCCATGCATATCCTAAATTGGTATCCCCATCACCAAACCAAGAAAGTATTATCCTCTCACAATCCTTTCATCCAATAAGCCATTTCAATCCATAAATCTATCCAATAAAAAGAAAGTTATTGATGTTCTCATAGGAATAATAGGAAATAATTGTGAACTTTGATATGAAAACAAAGTAAGAAAATCCCATCATATTGCTAATCCTACACCATCCAACCATCTTCCACTATCATTCCCTCCATCTCCTATCAAGCTAATTCAAGAGTTTCCTATCTAAGACTCCAATTCCACTCAAGAAAATCATATCATTATCCAAAATCGCATTCCATTGTCAAACCCATTGGATCTATGTCAAGAGAAAATTCCAAAGCATGATGAAATAAACTCCAAGAAAAATCAAGATAAATTTTCCCAAAAATTCCTTATAGATGGTCATGATATGAAAGCTAATTCAATCCTTGATCAAGATCTTATTTAGAGCATCCATGATAATCCAATCCTCGATCATGATTGTATCCTTGTGTCTACCCAAAACTTCCCTCTAGATGATCATTACATCCATGATAATTCAATCCTTGATCATGATTATATCCTTGAGTCTATCCAAGAATTCCCTCTAGATGATCATGATATCCAAGTTAATCCAATATTTGATCAAGATCCCATTCCTAATCATGTCATCCAAGATAATCTTATAATTGATCAAGAAACTAATAATAATTTAAAAATATATATTTGACTCTTGATTTTCCCTTGTCTCAAGCTTCAAAATGAGTATATTGTTTTTAGAGTTTACTATAAATATCATTTCAATCTTTTGTCCAAAGTCCAAAACCCTAAATTTATAAGTCTAAGTTGTCTGCCTGCACTTTTATTACATTTTCACATTGACCGCATGTTGCTGTAACAGTTGCCCTTAGTCACAATATTGAGTCTCTTGTTCATCTTCATACCAGCCCCTTATACCTAAAGCCACCGCTATAACCCGCCATTTTGAAATAATTTATTAAAAGGTTTAAGTTGAGTTTTTGCGTCATCATTTTATTATAAAGTGGCCCCTTCATTTCCTAGTGACTTTAAGTTGTTTTGAGAGCACATGAATTTATCTCTAATTACCCATGCCCCCTCCTTGTATGAATATTTTACTGAGAATATATCCTCCACAATCAATCAAATATAAAAAATGGCACCTTTCTAGCGGTTTCCATAATTCTGCGAAGGGTTTTATATTAAAGAAAGCAAAGGTTTCAAAATCGTGGAAATAGCAACATGTGGCATGTTGAACATTTCTCACTACCATAAGACCTTTTTGAAGGCCCACCAGCTCTGTGTGGAAAGTTTTGAGGTATTTCTCCATTCCATGGAACACCTTGAGGCGAACCTATAAGCACCTTGTGGAAGTGCAAAAGAGTGACACATGGCATTTTCTTGAAGGTGTTTCATGAAAGCCATTTTGAAAAGGTCACCGCATGGTGTGGTTTCATTGGATTTTCACCATTATGTGGGAAATTTTCATGAAGAATTATATGAAGCTTATGGAAGCATAGAAAGGGAATAGGTGTCAAGTTTTAAAGCTATCATAGGGACACATTCTTGTTTCTCATTATTCCCAAAAATCTTATATAACAAATGAGGATTCTAAGGAATAGAAATTAAATGAAATGTGGCACAATATTAATACATTATATCATTTTGCAAGCTCTTTCCAATGGTTATATTTTGAGGCCGCGGATGCGTAGAAGGTCGTCACATGGTCAAAAGTCATTGTCGCTTTGTTTTCTCTTCCGATGGTGCATCTTATGTTTAGCTGTAAAGAAAATATCATATGGAGAAATTCTATTGAATGAGGATATTTTCAACACATGTCAAAAATATTTAAATCAATCAAATCAATAGCAACCATCAAATCTTGTCTTTTTCCCAAGGATGAATAACACATGTTCAAACTTTGAAAATAGGTAGTTGTGTGCTCTGGCCCGTGCGAGCTAAGAGTAATGGTGGAAGAGATGGCTTTCAGCCAAGTCATAAATGATTTTATTTCTATAAATGTTGTAATCTAATCAATTATATGATTCACTTATCATTTTTAGCATTCGACAAGAAGAATTCATAGCATCCAGGAGCATTCTATGATAATTATGGTTTTCAATAGTGTAGAAACAAGTACATCTATGACTAAAAATTCATTCAATTGGTTGTTCTAGGGTTTATAATCATGAAGAAATGAATTTTATAATTGAAATTGAGTTAGGGTACACGTACTATGTTGCCTAGAATTATATTAAATTATCCTAAATTTTTGTTTGAAATCCTTTTTAGAAAAAATCTTAGAACCTCTCCTCGAAAACCCTAGTTTTCAAAACAACCAAAATCATGAGTCCACAAAAGAGCCAACCCTCTTTCTCATCCACAAAAAGAAAATTAGATGAGGATTTAATTTCATAATTTATAGGGTCATCCTCAAAGATAATCAAGGTCCATGGTCCTAGTCTTGTAAATGGTATAGTACATGATTCGTGTGAGTGTAGGGATGCAAAAATTCACATGGGTGGCTGGCAATTATTTACTCATTTGTATGCGAAAATAAATTAAAAGGTCCCAATTTCAAATGTGTGGACATACGACCTAGGAAAGTTGGTAGTACCAATGTATTCATAGATGTGGATTTTCTTAAAGCTATTACAACCAACTATGATGAGAATGTGAGAGTAATCAGGGTTGCAACTGGTAGTGTACTAGTCAAAATCGACAAGGGCTCTATCTTTGAAGTGTTTAATTTAAACTTGGTTGCATGTTTAAGGAAATTTATTTTAACTCCTTCAAGAAAAATAACCAACAAGATAGAATTAGTTCTAGAGATTTATGGCTACATAAACATGGGGTAAAAGGTTTTGATAGGAAGCCTATTAGAATTCCTCTCGATGAAATGAAGCCCTTCAAGCTTGAGACTTTTGAAGAATATTTTGTTAGAACTTATTATTCTTTATTCCAAGTCCTTGAAGGGTATAAATAGGATAATATTTCAGTCCCTCTCATGCACATGGTAGAAGACATACAAAATATCCTTGTCAATGAATAATTTGACTATGCAACTTATGTTGTAAATGTCATTCACAAGCAACTTTTGGAAGTTAAGAAGAAATGAAAGATGGTCTCATTTAGATGGTACTCCCTACTATGCCACATGTTCCTATGTGCAAGAAAGGAGGAGTGGAGTCCTGTAATACAAATTCATATAGATTATGGTGAAGGAAATTCATACCTAGTCTAATACTAGACACGCGTTTGGGATATGAATTATGAACAAGAAAAAAAAATTATTTTTGAAAATTACTTTGCAAGAAAGGTGCTCTCATTCTTAGGAGATATAGAGGTCATATTATAGAAGGAAATCCTATATTTATTGAGGCCAATGGAAAGAAAGTTTGAGCTAGGAATGTAACATAATTGAGGAGATTTATATCTCTATTCAGACTGCACAATGGTGAGGATATATGAATGCCCTATTGGACCTCACATCCTGCCAAGGTTTATGCCTTAAAAGATAATAGTTTTGGAAATTATATTTTAGTTGAGTGAAGTAGACAATTTTCACCTTGGTGGGTAGAAGAAAGGATCCTTCTTCCCTTATTTGATATTTTTTCCTAATTTCAGTCTAAAAAAAGAAGGATTAGACAAGTTATACCATATACTGAAAAAGTATAGGATGGCTCAGGAAACTGCAAGAGCCTTTGATCCTATAAGATTTATAAATCAACTAAGGATAAGAATAAAAAGGTCAGAATAGGTGCACCAACTACATTTCGATGAGGATGTCATCAAGAATTGTAGAGATGACAAGGAGGTGAATGAAATCAAGGTCAAGTGGATAGCTTTTAGAAAAGTTGAATAGGAAAAGGAAAAAAAGATTTCAAATTATCAAGGAGAATATACAAAGATAACTAACCCAATTGCAAGGATCAAAATGATTCTAAAAACTATAGATAAAATAATTGGAAAATCCCTTGCTTTAGAAGAGAGGCCTTCCTATCAGCCTCCCATTGATCTATTTGTCTATATTTTTAAGAGAGGGCCTAAGGGGATTGTAATAAGAGTACCACCCCAAAAATCTCCCCCTCATGCACAAGCTCTACCTTCAACTCTTCAAGCCCAATTTCCTCCATCACCTCCATAAGCACTTCCATCCCCTCTTGATGTAGTTATTTTCTTTTCTCCTCTGAGGGAGTAGCCAAAAAAGATGAGGATTAATTAGCCACAACTGGTTTATCATCGCATTGGTCCTAAGGAGGATGATGAAATTAAGGTGAAAAATGAGGAAGTGAAAAAATAAATTCCTTCCCCCCAAATAAATAAAGAAATAAGGTTGCCCCTAGGTAGGACCTTGGTGCAAACATCATAGGGGGAATGGATAATACAAATCTACTAGCATGCCAACAATTCATGGATGATAGTGAGTTTGTGAAGAATAAAAAAACTTAGAATTTTCTTGAGGTCTAAGAGAGAAGAGTATCATGCAAGGCTTGAGAAATAAAAGGCTAATTTTCCTAGAGAACAATATGAGGAAGTTCCCCAAAATTTTCTTATAGAAATGTGGGTTAATGTTAGAAATATCACCCCAGAGGAGGGATGAAGAATGGTGAGAGAAAGTGGGGTATTTCTTCTTCTTGAATGTATTGTTGCTTCAAAATTACATTTTTATACAATAAGGAAGCATGATCAAGAGATTTTCTCATCTGAGGATCAGAAAGTGGCAGTACTATCAAGATCAAGGTTCAACCTTAAATGGGAAACCCTTGCCATTTGGGCCCTTTCCCCCAATACTAATAACCCTCTTGTTGTAGAACCTACTCAAGACTTAAAGGGTGGCCTTGTACTAAAAAAAATTATGATAATTTTAATATTGAAGCTACCACTTTGGCAGCTAACACTACTAAATTTAGCAAAGCTACTGTAGAGGCATTACAAAATAAGTATAACAAACTATTACAATATCACCTTGCACTTACCACTAATTATAATAGGTTAAAGGTGATGGAGATCTAAGAAAAGAATCTTCTTCAACAAGTGAATTAGTACCAAGTTCTAGTGCATTGGTTTCAATCTCTTCTTTAGCACCACCACCATCATATTTGAGTAGAGAAAATGAAGAGATCAAAGAGAAAATACAAGCTTTGGAGGAGATTTTAGGAGAATTCTAGAGTGATCAACATGAGAGAATTTATCATGTTGTGTTAATTATTTTGAGACACTTTATGTCTAAGGTTTTGAGAAAATTGGAAATTTTCAATAGGGACTGCTCCAAACTTGTAACAACATTCAAGAGGATAACTGAGGATAAGGAGAAGGCTAGAGAACTATTAAATAAATGGGTCCCCAGGATAAGCACATTACAAGGAATGTATAAAGGGTCTACTAATGAGAAAAATCCACAAAAAGGAATTTTTCCAACCTATAAGATGGCTAAAATGGTAGGGGAGATACAAGGATTTATGGATCAATTGGCAGAGAAAGCAAAAAAAAGGTTGGAGGAGTTTGAAAATAGTGATATCAAAATAATGCCTGATATCAAGAATGAGAATGGAGAGATAAAGGATTACCTTCAGTGGGAATCCCAATGTGAAGAAATAACTCCTACCTTGTCTTTTTTCATTTATGATGACAATAAGATTGATGTGGAGCTCCTAAGAAGTTATATGGATGAACTATTGGATAGTAATCATCTTCTATAAGAGTTTCAAAAGTAAGTTGATTCAATTTAGTCCAAGCATCATCGCTACACATATAACATGGATCAACTCCTTGCATATCAATGGTCATCAAAAATATTTTATCAGGCCTAGGATGAAAAGTAAAATCATATTCTAGAGTTATAAGTCATTTTTCCACGCAAGTTAGATGTATTAAATGGCATCACATTTAAATAGTTATTTCATTCTTTATTCGGGTGGTTTAGTATTCATTTTTATCTTTTATGGTTTACTCAACATCAACTACAATCGATTACAACAAATTCAAATAGAATATGCTTTCAATTCAAGAGATAAAGCCTCAAAGTATAATCGTTCTCTCTTTCAATTAAATAATCTTTTGTCTTCTAGTGAACCTTATTATTGTCTTCCTTAGGAGGTTTTGTCTTCTTTTTTTTTAGGAAAATATGGTTTAACAAAAATGTGGCATTTGACCTATGGCTTGAAGTGTGTTCACTACATTTTTTAATGAAAGGGAATTCAAGGCCATTTTGTAAAGATCTTGAAAATTTTGTAAGAAAAGGAAATGTTGTATATCAATCTATATATGTCTGATTTAGGTCTTGTTAGGAAAGAATGCCAATATTATTGGCAATTTGTTATAGAAATACTAGCATTTAGAATCCAATACATGAAATTTTTTGCAATAAAATTATCTCCTACATGTATTTACCTTCAATATTTATGAATAAAATTGATCAAGGATCTATTTATATTCATCTTTGTAGTATCTCTTATGTATGAACATTTAGATCTCATTGATTTTACTCAAACAGTAAATTAAATATGATTTATGAGAAATGTTGAATGTTTAAGGTATATACATGGAGTTGTAAGTAGAATTAATTGCAAAATTCTAAAGGGATGGTAGTGTAATGCATTATCATTAATATTTTATGTTAGAATCCATACTATTATAAGGTTTTTTAGTTTTATTTCCCTTGACTCCGTGACCTAGGATTAAGGCATTAGTCTATGCAAAGTTTTGATTATAATCTTCATGATCAACAATTTTAATGAATAAATTTATAATTCAAGCAATATTTATTACATAATATTATTTTCATACTCTTAGACTCATAAGTTGAATTAAATGCAAAGATCCTAGCCCTTTATGTTGTCTATCTTACAAATATTGGTCATAAGAAGAGAGTATATATATTTACAACAATATCTAAAGTTAATTGTATGAATTATTAAGTGCATAGGATCACCCTCCAATGTTCTATAGAGCCTAAAGTGCAGAGGATAAAATTACAAAATCCTTCTCCTTTTCATTGGCCATCCCCTTAGGAAAATTAATTATAAGAATTGTCTATCCTTTAGGTTGTTTGAGAATTAATTGGGACATTAAAAAACACCAACAAAACCTACCTATGATCAAGAAATCCAAGATGATCCCCTCACCGACCTCTATACCATCCATGATCATGAAATTGAAGTTAACCCTATACAAACCCTACCCACCTTCATTTCCCAAGATGAGACACTTGACTCCCTTAGATACATAGATAATCAAATAAATGACATGGATAACATCAAACAAGAATATACAAAAGCTACTATGGATCAAATCAAACAAGAAGATACAATTTAGCTACTACATAGATCAAATCAAACAAGAAGATACAAAATCTACCATGGATCAAATAAAAATGCCAAATGATCAAGAAGAAATAAGATTCTGTGCAAATAGTTGTTGCACCATATCAACTTGTTAATTCTCGATACAATCACCAAAGTTATTGAATCCATGGGAGGCAGTTAAGCCATATCACAAACCCAAGCATTGTGTTGCACAACACAAGGAGACCAAGGGAACACACCTTGCAACAACCCCCCCAATCCAAGAAAGGGGTTCAAGCCTATGACCTGGGCTCTGATACCAATTATTGCACAGATTTTTGTCATTGCACCAAAAGATCAACTTGTTAATGCCCAATACAGCCGCTAGAGTTAATGAATCCACATGAGGTGGTTAAGCCATGTCACAAACCCAAGCAAGCACTGCACCACCCAATACAAGGAGACCAAGGGCAGAAACCTTGCAACATAGGCATGATGAAGGATAAATCCACAATATCCTATCAACTAGGATCATCCACTTTTATCAAATCAATTTTTTTTATAGATGATAAAATGAAAAACATTAATGGTTTTCAGCTACACATTGATGGGTTAGTATCTTGCTTCCAAAACAAAAAATACCCCATCACAAATAGAATATGTCAGAGTATGAAATATCAAGGAAGAGAATTAGGCCTACATGAGCAAGGCATTCTAGAACCAATATTGTTTCATGAAAATATTTGACATTAAGGTCGTGGCTATTCTCCAATCAATAAATATAATGATATTAGTGATACCTCCATGATATTAGGGGAAACTTCATCCATATAAATATCAAAATAGGGGTCATTTGTAGTCCTTATCATAAGGTTTTTTCCAATACTCCTCCCATCCAAACCATAAACCATCATTTACAATTCCTTAAAACCACCAATTGGAACCAACAAAAATAAAATTCTTATAGATTCAAAGTCCAAAATCAAATGTCAAAATCCATTGGATCCGAAAACCTAAGTGGACAAATGAAGTTAAAATAGATCCCAAATAAAAATAGATCAAGAAAGGAAAGTATTCCAAATCCAATATCCAATCAAAAACTGGAGCCACAAGAAAAGAGATCTCCCACATATAACAATTATCCACCTCCTTCAAAATGGTCATCACACAAGACATATAAAAGTGTAGGTTCCAAACACTATCCCAATCTAGAATCTAAACTCCATAATCCACTATCCCAAGTTTGGAAAATAAAATTCCTACATCCAAAATTCCAAATAATCCATCCACATCTACCCTCATCCATCATAATTTGAAATCTCGCCCAAAGTCCAAAAATATTATATATCAAAAATCCATCACACCTTAGAAACAACACTTTATGATAAGGACTCCCATGGCACTCTATCATGATGTACACATTTCAATAAGATCGACTCTAGTATAAATAAGGATCAAAATGATATAAATGGATTATATGCAAGCACCATGATCCTGGAAAGGAAAATCCTCCATAGAGGTCACTATTGACATATCATGACACCATAATCTAAATCAAAACCATTAAATAATTCAAAAAAATTAGTGATAATTTCTAAAACATTAAGTCCATCTAGAAAATACCAAAAAATGTAAGACATAGAAATGTAAAAAAAATAATAAAGTTAAAAATTTGTCCAATAGTGAAAACCATTCTTATGAAACTAAATAGATAAGTACCATGATGAAAACTTGGCAAACATGCATCATGAGTAAGACCAAATATCTATGTGGATTTCATTACACTTAGGGGAAATTTGTCTCATATTCCATACCTTTGCAATGACATCTCATCTATACATCCAATCCATGTTGTTTACATCCATTTTCCCTACCTACCTTGATCTTGATAAGGATTGGGGCACAAACTTAAATCATGCTTTGGAAATATTTTGACATGTCCATCCTTTAATCATATGATATCAAATATCATGCCATTGTCTACATAAAACTATCCAAATCCATATCTTTGAGAAAACAAAATTTATTCCTCTACGAAATAGTCCTTGGAGATCATATCCTAAATCCTCCATCCAACAATCCTCATGTCTCCTATCCTCTACCAAATAAATCCCTAATCCTTTCATACCTATCACAAGACTTTTTTTCCCTCATTTTTGGTTCAAGGATTCTAATCCACCTAGCCAACATCCCTCCATAGTCCCATCTATTCCTAAGAGTGCTCCTTCCAAGTGCAACAATCCTAATCTATACAATCTTGTTTTACAATCTAGCTTGTTATCCAAAGCATACCTTGGTTTTGTTCCCAACCTTGTTGCAAACCTTGATCCTTTGGTCACATTATCATCATTAGGATATATCTTTCCTAGTCCTCATATTTATTTTGAGATGTGTCCTTACCATAGCAACAACAACATCGTTGAATCATCATCAATCAATTGGTTTTCATCTTGACTAGGAGAAAGATCATGTTTGTTTTTGTATCCTTGTGTGTACTTTCTTACTTGCTTGTGTGTATCTTTCATTAATTTTTATTTTTCATGATCCCTGTCATATACCATCCATAACACACCACCCCATAAATAAATAAATAAACACAAGCAAACATCAAACATAGACATGTGCTTCAAAATAATCAAACAACACACTTGAAAAATGTGCTTTTAACTTAAAATCTTAGAGATCAACATCAACCTAGATAACATGCAATCAAAAAAATCATTTTTCATCATGAATAATTCTTTATCACCCATCACTTGTCTTATATAGGATGTTTTTCTTTCTCAAAATCCAACATTTCTTATATGAGATATTTCCTTCCTGAAACTAGACATGATCCAAATTCATCCTTTAGTCCTTCCATGCCTTGGAAAACGAAAAAAAAAGTTGTGTATCTATTGATCATTGCTTATATTTTTCTTTGGTTTGTCTTTTAATCTTTTAATCTTTATCTTGATTTATCTTTTGACCCATACAGTGACTACTGAAGGTCACCATGGCCATTCCATATCACATTATTCTTTGATATGACATAAATTTCCCAGTAAGGTCTATTATTTCTCTATGTCGTGTTTGATAGTTGTCTCATCATAGATCCACCAAGAGTGTCATATGCCTAGTGAGTTATGAGGAATCCTATTGTATGTTGTTTTTTTTCTTGAGAGTCAGTCCATGCATTAGATGCATTATTACCTTGGTATTCTATACCCTGGTGCATAACATCTATTGCTATATCAAATAAAGGTGGCTAATATGAAAATCAACATAACACTTCATCGTCATTTCATTCATAATATTTTTTCTTGCATCCATATTTTAATCTTTTTCATCCATCATTTTTCATATTTCATGTAACATTTTTTCTTCTTCTCTTCTTTCAAAAGATCACCCATGCACTTTATGCATAGTTAGTCTCTCAAGGGGGCATCAATCATCCCATATTTTCTAATTTTTTATTTCTCATCAAACTCGGGCATATCATCATCTTCTTCATCTCTTCTATTTTTTCTTTTTAGATACTTTTATTTTCTTTTAAACAATGTTACTTTGAACATTGCTTCAAAGAGGGATACAATGTAGACACCTAAATTATTCCACATAGCCCTAATCATCACCATTTAATGCACCTATTATTAATCACATTAATCTTTAGTAATCATCATTAATTTAGTAGCATTTATCACATATTAAATTTAATTATTTAATTATTTTATTTATCATCTATCACCTAACTAATTAATAATCATTTATCACATCATATATTATTTTTATTAAATAATAATAATTTTCTATTGAATACCATTATTCATTTAATTAAATAATATTTTATTATTTAATTAAATGATATCTTATTATTTAATTAAATGATATCTTATTATCCATTTATCACATAAAAAATCATTTATTACTTAATAATTTGTATTTATCTATTTAATTAAATAATATTTTAATATTTAATTAAATGTGATCTAATTTTTTATTTTATAATAATTTATGTTTTCACTCATCACTTAAATCCTATTTTCTTGTCATTCAACTCTTCCTTCCATCATCATTTAACTCTTCTTCAATTAACTAAGAATGCAATTAGAAACTTCATATACACATTTATCCAATTATTTTAAATCAAATAATTCAATATTATCTCTTCATGAATCGAAATAAAAATATTATATTTTTTAGTTGAGTTGACTCTATTCACTTTTTAGTTATCTCAAGTTTTCATCCTCATCCTCATCTTCCATTGGATTTTTCCTTGGAAAATCTATAAATAATATCATTTCATCATTTTTGGATCTCACATCTTATGCAAATGAACTCTGTCAAAATAAATCATCAGTCAAAATCAATCAATCATCAATCAAGTCTATTTCTATGCTATTAAGATTTAACATACACATCTAGAGGAAAAGTACCATTGTTGGAGTAATTAGGATAATCACTCGATAATTAACGAGCACTTGCACCTAGAGGAGGTGCAAGGAATATGCCAATAGAATTATATAGTTACTTGGAAATTTGAAGGTTTTTATTAAAGATTTATCTGTTTTACATTGTGAGTCTTCTAAACCATACATATATGAAGGGAACTGCACATAAATTTTTATGATAACCATTGCATTTACAACATCAACAGTAATTGAAACATTTGTCTATTTATAATTCTATAATATTTAAATTTGATATTAGTAACAATACTTCTAGAAATTTAGAATCAAATTACATCTTGAGCCTTGGAGAGATTGCTTCAATAACAAAAAAATAGATTTCTATAGTTATACAATGGAAAATAAAGAAAAGCTTACAAGCATAGAAATATGAAAACCAAAAGGATCATGGATACATCACAAGAGAAGACAAATATGATGGATCACAGATGAAGTCAAAGATACAAAATTTGATTTATAGTACAATAACAATCAACTTGAAAGGGATCCCTCCAAAAATACAATATTATTATTAATGCAAACAGTAAATATATTCAATTATTTTATCATGATAAGCATAATTATATAGTGTTGATGTAATTAATAACGCTAGGATTAATATCCAAGTGATAATTGCAATTTGTTATGTCCATTGTAATTTATATAGAATGTCTTATAAATTTGAAAATAATATCGAATAAATGTATATAAGTCAAGAATTTTATTAAAGATCTTAAAAAATATTTTTGGTACATGCTAAACTAAGATAATATCTCAAAATTAAACTATTTTTGAATAAATTCTGGACAAGGATGCTTACGGGAGCATGACTATCATCTAAATTATTCAAAATTAAATCATTAATAAGTAACTGTTCATTTTTATTTTTTTGGCTAGAGGTTTGGGTTCTCATTGGTTTCACTCATAGGAGTGGTTGTTCTCCTAACAAAGTGGCAAGTTTTTATCAAGTGTCAGGTAGCACTTAATTGAATCTAAAGACATAAATTGAAGCATCATCTCAATTTGTATTCCACGATAAGAGAAACAATAAAATTGTAGAAGGATAGAGGAATCACACATGATGGAAATGGATTCTTTGAGTTCACAATACATTTTATGGTTGTAAATTGGCAAATTATGATAAGGAATAAACAAAGATAAGATTGAGCTATATTCACATGTTGTAAACAGCTTCTTTGAGCACAAGACATTCTACTATTCAATTTTTTCAACTACATTGAAATTATATTTATACCATTGAATTTTTCATTTGTTTAATTTTATCATAAGAAAATGGTAGAAATCAAATCTTTACAATGAAAATATTGTGAAATTTTATGAAATGAAAGAACATTATAAAAAAAAAAAGCAAGAAAACTCCAAGGAGGGCTTCTTCTAAAATGAAGTAGAGTTAAAATGATAAAACAACAAGAGTAACACAAATTTGGGCAAGATATTAGTTAGATGTCCACATTGAAATTGCTTAGTGGGAAAGAGCATCATGAAAGACCTCGATGAGAATGTAACCTACAACCCATCTAATGAATGAGAACATTGAAATTGCAAGCCCAAGAGGGAAATAGGAGCATTCATGGATCATTTCTTATTGTTATTAGCAAGTCATCCAAGCATGAGTTTGCTACTACCTCTTTACCACATTAATTGAGAAATTCATGTCACCACATGCAATTTATTTGATATTCAATTACAAATCAATGAAAGGGAAAACAACCAAGCATTATGAAAGCATACATGTGGTTGAAGAGTGACCAAAAAACCAAATCTAAACTAAATATATTCATTGTAGGCTTCAATGTGTGATAAAAGGAATCTTATAAATCTTTCAAAATTGGAAGTAGTTACTATGAATGAGCTTAAAATGTGTTACATTTAAAAAAAGGAATATAATATCATTGTTTTAAATACTTAATATTCTCTATTAATAGAAAATATAATAATAAAGAATTCATTTTTTCTACATTGATTGAATCTCTGTCTATATTAGATGACAAAAGAAGATTCCTTTTGTTAGATGAAAAAATTGAGGCATATAAGAAGAATATAATTGGTGGCTAATTTTTATTAACTTATGAAAAGAACAAATTCAAAGAAGAAAAAAAGTATTTTATACCATATTAAAGTGAAGAAAAGATTAGAGATGCTTAGTCAAAAATATACATCTTTGTATATCATTATACTTCTACTCCACCTCTAGCACTTTGTCACTTACTTTTTCATTAAACTATTCAATTTACAATAAGCATAGACCATAATAGCATATCACGATGGTGGTCCCAATCTCAATTCCTTCCCACCTACTAATTTACTTCTCACATATACAAATAGCCATTTAAATTGAGGTGATTATAACCAAACGTTCACTACAGGGAACCAATTCAAAGAAAACCTAGTTAACAACTAAATAATGTCTAGCATCTACAAATGACCATTTTAAAATTAGGCAAAAAAACTAAAAAAATTACCTACATAAATCGACTCAAAGACATCCCAAATAATAGTTCTTAAAAACCCCATCCCAACAACTGGTTGACTTAAGCATAAAAATTTGTCCCAACATAGGGTCTTCATGGTAGGGAAGTTCAAGCTAAATAAAAAAACCAATATATATATAAGGGTTTGAAATGAGACAAGCTCAAGTGTTAAATGAATTGGGGATTTCCTAATAGACTTCTAAGATCAGATCTAAGGAAACATGATGAAGTGCAATGTTTTGAAAAAATGCATCTAACAATTTAGAAGCAACATATGCAAACTTACAAGGTTGGGCATATGTGGATACGCTCCATGAATTTGATGGAATAGTTCTGGTTAAGAGCACTACCATCAAGTGCTATGTTCAAAGATATTCTAATCAAATGAGATAAACAATCGCTTATATATATTTGCAACAAGAAAATACATTGCTTTATGTCAGCTTCAACACAAAAATAAAACAATAAAGATTATCAATGTGCATCAACCAAAGTTGGCCACAACATAGTAGAGACCCAAAAAAATTTCCTCGAACACAAAACACGTTCAAAGATTCTTCCTCGAAGATCCACAACATGCTTCAAACACATTGTCGGCCATGAACATGAAAAACATGAACACGCAAGAGAAGGTCCTAGATCGCGAACACAATGGTCAATGCGGGCATGCAACACAAATAAAATATGATCTAGAAACATCCACAAACACTTCAATAACATACACAACAACTCATATTACCATAATCACATTATCTTCTTCCATGAACACCATTTGTTGTAACAGAATACCTCTCAAAACACAGAAACTTATACCTTGTTCAAATCTTCATGCGCACCTCTGAAAATTTCAAAGTATAAACTAGATAGGCTTGAGAACAAACCCTTTGATGTGCAACACCTCACTATCAACATATTGAACTTTCTACCATACTGATATTCACTGCTTCATAGACAACCTATAACATATTTATTACAATTTTCTCAATGTCCTCAACATATACAGTCTTAAAGACCTTAATGCTAATAGTGTTGACATCAATGACAACCACGTATCAGCAACAGAACCACAACATCCAAAAAATAGATGCCTCCCTTGATTTTTTATATGAAATTCAGTCATTTGCTTTAATGGGTATGCACTAATGACATCACAGTTCAAAACAAAATATGTGCTCCAAATCCATCTATT
The DNA here is from genome assembly GCA_007115665.2 of Sequoiadendron giganteum. Classification (NCBI taxonomy): domain Eukaryota; kingdom Viridiplantae; phylum Streptophyta; class Pinopsida; order Cupressales; family Cupressaceae; genus Sequoiadendron; species Sequoiadendron giganteum. The sequence continues at coordinate 310,538,434 of CM021107.1, read as the reverse complement.
ATTTTGTCTCTTGCAAGAGCTAAAGGGTCTACAATAGCCATGGGTTCAGTTTCATGAGAACATGTAATTTAAATCTCAATTTTTTATTCAAAGTTCTTCAAGAAGCTTAGCATGATCTAAGCCAAACAAAAAGTCCTTAGTTTTCACCATGGTATTATCTTTAGAGAAGAGGAGATCTTGCTATGAGAAAAATAAACCTATAATTTACCCAGGCTGATAATTGATGGCTAGTACACCTCATCAACACTAGTAGCTTTGAGTGCTTATATCTGGTCAAAATTTCTATTTCAATTTGCCAGTATTTTCATAGGCGAAGAAAACATATTTAACCAATCAAATTGATAAAAGTATATGAACAAAACCTAGTGTAAGATAATTAGTTTATTTGCAAATTCCACAAGAGTCTTAGGGATGTTCAGTGTCAAGGGGTCTGCAAACGAGTCCTAAAACCACAAACCAATATGAGATACATGAAATATACAATCCTCTGTTCAGAGGATAGAATTTATCTTGATGGCCTAGTAAATGATTTATCAAATGGCCAAAATGTGATTTGGTGCCAATATTACAAGTTTTCCCCTGTATTAGGCCTAGTGCCATCATCTAGCTTTAAGCCTTAAATGAGATAGTTGTATATGCCACCCAATTTTGAACTCTAATCATGATCAGTTGGGATGGGTTCTGATATAATCTAACAGTGAGTTTCAAAATATGAATTACACCCAAAAAATCATGTAGACATATGGAGTTTAAAATTGGTAAAACAATAAAAATATGGCTTACAAATGAGCTCCAGCCAGCCAAAATTGGATAATGGTGACCAATATAGCATAAAATTGAAACTATTAATAAAACGATTATGGTTTGAAATTGTGAACTTACCTCAAGATTCTACATAAATTGTATTGCCCTGCCAACTCCAACTCCAAATCCCTGGTTATCCTCCCTTTCACACATTTTCCTTTTCCATTGGATGCCAGATACCTCAGTCTTACAAATTTGTGTGATGGTAAGCATAGCCATCTCCAAAATTGAATAAAGAAGAGAAGAAAATGAGCATATGATCTAGTGGTGTCACACAAGTGCAATGGACAGGTATAATGTCAGATTTCACAACCTTTGCCAACATCCTCTTTGCCTACACCAAAATGAGAGCTCTTCAATAGGATATGGACACCCATCAAGAATAATAGATGGGCATATATTTCTCAAGTTATAGTTGTTGATTAGAAAAAAAGGGCAGAGTTTGCAAGAAAAATTTCAAAGACCGCAACAAATTTTTTTCAAAATGAGACGAACCAAAACCAATTTCCCTATAGCTGCTACTTCAATCTATTCACAAGAAACAAAAAGTAGATCTGAAAATAATGGAATTTTAGAGGGACAATATTTCATGTTGATTGAAATCTGATTTGATTCGTAGATCACATATTAAATGCGAATCAAACTTTATGAAAATATTTTTGCAAATTTAATCTAAAATTTGATTTGATTAGAAGATCTTTGAACATAGCACAATGGTAGTGCTCTTAACATAAGATAAAGGCATGTGAAGTATAGTTTTGGAGGCGTCAAATTAAGGAATGAGCGGCAAGAATTCTACAATAATTTTATTTAAACACATCTGAGACAACTCTGGTGTCATGAGATAATTTATCTGTGAGACAATTCCGGTGGGAAAATCCCATAGTAAATAGTCTATTGTCTAATTAATCATTAATTAATTATTAAGTCCCTTATTACTTTAGTTCACTTAAGTTAAACTTAAGAGTATTTTTTTATTAATTAGATTGGACTAAATATAGGTCAAATTGTACTATTGCATGAGATTAAGAAACTTGTCACAATCTAATGCAATCCTCATCTAGGGTTTATTTTTTCATATTTTTATAAGCATGTGCATTTATTGTAATCATTAATCCATATAAAGACAATTTTATTCAATTCAATTACAATTACAAGTTAAACTCAATATGAGATGCTTGTTTGATACTTGTGTGGATTCAATTTTTTCTCTCAAGGTTGCATAGAAAATCAATTATTTTAATATCTCATTTGTGATAGGTGTTTTGATTGCAAGGATTTTTGGGAACTGTGGGGTTCACTATCAACTCCAAATTGGTATCAGAGCACTAGATCTGTGACTTCTTGTCTAAATTTGAGAGATCCAGACTTGAGAGAAAAATCAGCTCATCCTAGGGCGAGACAGGAATCACCATTATGTCTAGAATGATTGAAAATATAAGAAATGCCTAAAAAATTCTCAGATCTGAGTAGTTGCAAAAAAGAAATTTTTTAAAGGGGTTGCATAGATCCAAACAAATTCGTACGACTGTACCATCTAGATCTATGTGCCCCTGCGAAAACATTTGTAGGTACTATCCTTTAAAATCAATCTAGTTTTTTCAATTTTCTACCATCGATCAAAAAAAACATTGTAGGTTTTTCAATTATTTTTCATGCAAATAAATTTATTTATTTTTTGAGAAAAGGAAAAATCAAAAGCTTTTTTTGAAAAATTAAAAGAAAACAAATAAAGATTTTTTTTTGGCTTTTAAGCTTGCGATAGCTAGGGTATGTTGTACCCAACAGTGGCAGCCCTAAATCTTATCACCAACAGGGCGACGTGGGCTCTAGTGGTATTGCCCAAACAATTTCGACAAAAATTGAGCCAACTGGTTGGCCAAAAAAATTGGCAACACACTCCATAGCAGAATATTCCACTTAGTCAAAAGATTATGGTGACCCAGTCTACAAACTTGACAGTAAAAGAATCTAAAGAATATTCCAAGAATCGTGAATATTCTAGCCTTTCAGAGCATATTCTGATCAATAATCTAGTTTTTAAGGCAACTAATTTTTTTATAAATCGAAAGAATATTCTAGAGAATATTTGTTGATGTCAAGAGTTGTACGACCCCTCCAAGCTCCCCTCCTAACCCTTATTTACCTTGAAAGAGTAAATTTTTTCCTCTTTTATTTTCTTATTTTATTAATTCTAATGCATAAAATCTTAATTTATTTAATTATAGAAAAAATGTTAGCTAATAATAGTGGACCACAATTAATGTTGGAAGATAAATGATAAATTAATTAAATAATTAATTAATATAGATATTAAAAAAATGAGATAATTAAATAACTAATTATTGTAGATGAAAAGAGGAAATATTAACTTAATTAAATAGATACAGGAATTGATGAGGAAATGAGAAAATGAAAATATGGAAATGCACTAGTCATTTTTAGGTGTCTACATATACTTATTATTGGCACTCAAAATATATATGAATGTACAAAAGTGTAAATTAGACATATTAATAAGAAATCAATTATCAAGCTCCATGAAAAAAAAATTGTCCTTCAAAAAAATACATTATTTTTATGATGGATTTTATCTCATCCATGAGTTTATTTTTCTACTCAATATGGGAGCATGAGCATATCTTGATACCTCTTTAGCTTAGAGTTAAGGACTAAGAGGAAACCTCTATTTAAAACAATTTTAATCTTTTTAAGAAACACTATTTTTCTTTGTATGGAATTTTTTATATCATCCATGAGCTTATTTTGCAACTCAATATGGGAGCACAGATGTATGTTGATACCTCTTTGGTTGAGAGAGAAAAACTAAAGGATATTCATTTTTCCAAAATCACGCATGACATGATCTTAACATCATCCCTTATATTATATCTCAAGAATTTGAACCTTAGTGGATGGCATAATCAAGAAACATACCATCACCCTCACTAATTGTACTCAACCTTTTGATAAATATATTTTTTTAAATATTTAATCCTGAAAAATAGCATCACCCTCACTAATTGTACTAAGAATAAAAACCAATAAGTAGTTTAAAAAATTCAAAACTATGGCTTTGGCTGCGAGATAAAAAGTAGTCAAATAATCATAGTTTGCCTGAATTTCAGTCTAGGTTATCTGAACAATTGGAATTGAGTCATCATACTATGGGAAGAGGTTGGATGACTATATAATCCTACCTCTAGTGTAAAGAAACCCCTCAGAATTCAAGTTGGTGGAAGTGCAACTGAATGTGTGTTATTTATCCACCTATGCAAAGAATATCCAATTCAAACCACACCATATCTAGATCACTCTAACATAATTTTTCTGAAATCTTGATGAAAATTCAAGTGAAAAAGACCTAGAGCTTAACATTTTATTGATCAAGCGAACATTGTTTTGACATGCTTTTCAATTTTTAACTGATTGGCAAGATAAAACCCATCAAGGTGAACATATTTTTCATTCATATATATATAACTAGGCTTTTTTTAATAGCTAATTTTATTTGGATTAGATTATATGAAACTTTTTCATAACACAGTATTTTTTCTTATTATTTTATCCTAAAAAATTATAGAAACATGATTAAAAAAAATCCAAAATTTTACAAACTATTGTCATAGAGTGGAAATTTTAAATCTCACAATTTTGTGTAGTCTTATAGAAAACCCATTGAACTGAAGAAAAAATCCAAACACCTATGTTTCTACTAGTTTTTGTTGTTAGCTCTATGTAGATCTCTCTTGTTGTTGATAAAAGTCCTTCCTCTAATGTAGGCCTAGAATTTGACAATCACCCATACCTTTCATATGCAAATTTTATGACGATTTGGTCATTTAACTACCTTTCATTTGATATTTTAAGAAAAATATAGATTTTCAAACAAAAATTGTTTAATTTATGAATTGTTTATATAAAATATTTTATAAATGCAATATCTTGAAAAATAGAAAAACCAATGATAATTATTAGTAATAAATATAAAAAAATCTTAAATTTACTATTGTAATTAACAATTAACAAAAGTTTCTAAGTTCATATTAAAAACAAATCATGTTAAAAATATTCTAAAAGTTAAAAACAATTATATTCTATTTTGAAAATATTTTAAACTAGTATTTTTTTTTGTAATAAATATCATAAATTATATATATTAATATAAAACAATGATAACTATTAATAAAAATGTCAAAAGTTTCTAAATTCATATTAGAAAATATTCAAAACAGTTATATATTATTCTAAATTAATTTATCTTTTTATAATAAATATTATAAAATGATATATATTATAAATTAAAATATTATATTATATTTACGCTGAAGGTGTGTCCTTATATGAACTTTCCAAGTTCATTTTCTCCTTCAATGGTTGAAACGTAACAAGAGGCCCTAGTTGACAATGAAATAAATCTCAGTCGTCCATCATTTTTCAACTATTTTTTGTCGTTTTCCGAATGTTTTTCCCGCTGCTACCCGACTTTTTTTCTTGCCGCTACCATTTTTCCAACCGAATCTCAGTCGTTCATCATTTTTCGCCATTTTTTTGGTTGTTTACCACCATCGATTTTCGTTGCTTTTGCTGCTTTGCCCACTGCTCCTCCATCTCCAATTTGGGAGTTGCAACCTAAAAATAAGGCTTTGACGAGGGTTTTAGAGTATCTGCATAAAAATGAAAATTACGGTCTCTTCACTAATTCCAACATTTTTATTATTTTTCTTTTTAAGTTCTCTCACCTACTCAAACTAACGTTTATACTTGCCTTCCTGAAGTAACTAACATTAAGAATTTAAAATCTCATGATCTTTTTTTTGAATGTATTTCCATGTAACTATGGAGTGAAATGTCGATTTTGTTTATAGTTTTGAAAAAGTTTAGCCCTCTTATGACTTATTAGGGTTTTAATGTTTGGTTTTTAGTGGATGATGGTGATGGTTGTTAAGTTTGATGTTTATATTTGTGTAATTTTTAGATTATGTAATTTTTGTATATAGTAAATGTGTTTTATATTAAATATTTATATATAGTAAATGTGTTTTATATTAAATATTTAAAGCATAAACATAAAGTTCTCTTGTATTAATTCTCGCATATTCTATGTAGTTAAGTATAAATTAACATAAACTGCAGTCTTAATAACGAGCACATTTAGGTTTTAACATTATGACATAATTAATTAGTTTTATATAATAAATAATTTGGTTTATAATATATAATGTTATATTATATAACATATAATAGTTAATGCAATAAATAATAAATATAATAGATTAATATAATAATGACATAAATAATACATATGTATATAATAATATAATAGTTAATACATAAAATTTAAAATTTAAATATAATAATATTATTCTATAAAAAAAAATTAAAATAAAAAATAATATTAAAATCATTTTCTAAATGATCTATCAATTGATCTCATTTACTATACAAATGTGTGCAAAAAAAAATCATTTTTTTCCTAATTGACTTTCCACAACTCTTCGGCATACCCATTACACAAGGTACCATAGCTAGTTTATCTACAATAAATTTTTATGGTGTAATAAAAATATAGCAAATCAAACTATATGATATAAATTTTAAAATTGTAATATATGATACAGAATTAAAAAACGACCAAATAAACCATCAAATAAACCATCAAATTTCAGGCCTGACTCTGATGTATTAACATAATTTAAGGGGTGGGCTGGATTTGTAGGATATTAATGCTTTGGTCTGTATGATATCCTTTGTGAAAGCCCAACAAGAAGATTTCTCCTAGTTAAATTATTGTACCACGAGATTTAAGCTTGCTAATTCATTAGTCGGTGACTAAACTCTAGTTAGTAGAAATTAAGTAAACTCTAGTTAGTAGAAATTAAGTAAAAGATAATTCCAATGCAGAAGGGATGTCCTAGACATGAAACTGGTGTCAGCTCCTGAGTCATTAGTAACACAAAACCAACAGAAAAAAAAAAGCAAGGAGCTGCCATTGGATGCCTTAAGTTTTATTACTATAGTTTGAGTTGTTAACTCTGTGTAGATCTCTTTTGTTGTCGACAAAAATCCTTCCTCCGATGTATTAAGATAATTTAAGGGGTAGGCACTAGGCCGGATTTCTACAGTGCAAGAGACCAACATTTTCGATCAGGCCTAGAATTTGACGGCCACCTCTGTCTGTCATATGGAAATTTTGTGACGGTTTGTTCATTTAAATGCCTGTCACTTTACATTTTATGAAAAAAATTAACTATCAAAAAATATTTAATTTATATTATTTTATATAAAATCTTTTATATTAAAACATTATTAATTTTATTAATCATACATATTAAATCAATATATTAGTAATCTATGAAATATTATTTTATAAAATAATTATGTTAGAAACTTTACAAATTTTAGAAACTATGCATGCACTCAATTAGTAAAATCAATTGCATATAATAAATTTTATTGATAAATGAAAAATTGTATAAATAAATAAAATTTACATTTTGACAATGCATAGATTATTAGTTTAAGAATAATTATATTACACAATATGATTGTTTTTTCCATATATTTATTCTCTAATTTGTAAAATTGTATTACTATTTTATTGATTGATTCCTAAAATTATAAAATTGGAGTGAACATTTAATTTAATATTTAATTAGAATAGATTGAATATAAACTAATTTATTGATTTCATATGTGCAAATATCATAAATTCATCCATCAATTTGAAACTCTTTTATTTGAATTAATTTATTTTATATTACAAATTGATTTTATTTTTCATATATATTTTAAATTCAATTATTTAAAAACACATTTAAATATAAATATCAATTTCAAATCTAGCAAAAAATAACTATATAAAATTAAAAATAGTTCAATCCCCAAATTGATCTATATAAAAACATAGATGTTGTTGTATTATCTTGAAAAGAATCAAAGCTCACAAATCCCCTGTAAAAAAATCACCTAAAAAAAAACATGAATGAATTATTTGTAAGAGACATAAAATTTGCTCACCTATAAAACCAAAAGCATATTATCTTCAAAAGAATCATCTATCTAAAAACATGAATCATTTGTAAAAGACATAAAATTTGGTCACCAATAAAACCAAAGGCAGTATTGTCTTCAAAAGAATCAAAGTTGAATCCCTGTAAACAAAATGCTATAAAATAAATGTTTTTGAGAAAACAATGAATGAAAATTTGTGTTATGTTATTATTCATATGGATATCTATATATATTAAAAGAAAATGTAAAATTAGAAAATATTGATAATTAGAAATAAATGTAAAAATCTTAAATTTACTGTGACAATTAATAAGAAGTTTCTAAAATCATGTAGAAAATAAATTTGTTAAAATATTCAAAAAGTTAAAAAAGGATTATATTCTATTTTAAAAAGATTTTGAATCAATATATGTTTTTATAATAAATATTATAAATCATATATATTAATATAAAACAATGATAACTATTAGTAAAAATGTCAAAATCTTAAAAAAATTAGAAAAAACTACATTTAATTTTGAAAAGATTCATTTTTGAAAGATTTTGAATTAATAAATATATTTATAATAAATCATATATATTAATATAAAGTAAAATTAGAAAGAATTATTCCAATTTTAAACTAATTTATATTTTTATCATAAACATTATATATATATATTTACAATAAATTTTTACGGTTTTATAAAAATATAGCAAATCAACTATTACGGTTTAATAAATTTTTAGATTGTAATATACGGTTCAAAATGCAAAAAATGATGAGATAGACCATCAAATTCAGGCCTGTTTCCGATTCTTTAAGTGAAACCCAATTCTAGCTGGACATAGATGGCAGTCAACTTCCAGCTCTGTACTCAGAGAAATGTACATGTAGTGTAGGAAGAGAAGATTACTGTCGGTTTACAGACGCAGTAGCTATTTAGATAATTACAAGAAATTTTAAGAGAGTTAAGACCCTATATTAGGGTTTGTCTTAATCTTGAATCTTGATTGTTGCATTCGGTCATATTTCCGCAGTTGATGTATATTTGGGGGGTGAGTTATATCACTGGTTTTATTTAAGGAAAAGAGAAAAGTTGAAGCGCAGGAGAGGGCAGAGCAGAATTGCAGTCAGTAAAGGGTCGACACTTTTCCACCATTGCGAAGGATTTGGGTGTAAGGCTTTTTAGAATCTTGGATAGCCAAGTGTCTTGTATAAGTCCAAGGCATTTATCACAATGTCAAATATTCCGGGGACAGCGTTTTGTGCAGGCGCATCTGATGATTCTGCCGGTATTCCTTCTGAGGTGGACGGCTGGTTAAGAGATGAGCCGTCCCAGGACATAATAGAGGACGGGGAGAAATTACTCCTCGACCTCCCAGAGATAAAGATAGAGCATGACCCCATTAATACCTACGCACCTCCACCTGCAGCGGGGATACAACCTATTGAAGGGGCTTTGCATGTAAGCTGCAAGGAGCCCAGTATAAATATGCAGATTCAGGAGAATATTTGCCTGGTCCAGCTTGCTTTTAAGTGGCTCAACTTACATGGGTTACAAATCCCCATGATGGAAATCCAAAGGGTTTTCAGTTCGATGGGCATGAATCATCTGAAAGAGCGGGTCAGTGTTTTGGGGGGAGGGAGAAGGGGACTTGTGAGGTTCTTGGGTTATGAGTTTACTCCGAGCTTATTCAATACTTTCGATTCTGTCATGGTGGAATTCTGTGTCGATAATCTAGTTGGAGGAATTGGAATATCAGAGGCCTCCGACAAAATCTTAGAGTCCATGGAGGCCCTCATCAATCAAAGCAACAAAAAGACCAGTATGTATGTACCCACCTATTTATACCGCCCTTCCTTTTCTCGACACTGCTCCTCCATTCAGGCATATCACGATTCTCTGCTTGAGGGACCATTTGCTCCAAACTTCGGTACGCTTGCAACTTATAAAGTGGTTTTTGGCAGCTTATCAAATTAAGAAGTGATAATTTATTGGGGCTTTATCTCTTATTAGTTTTCATTAATCTTTGCTTTATGAAGTAATGTATAAATAAGTACAGTAGTTCGGTCGATGTATCACCCAACAATTTCCTCTGTAGTGTAAAGGATTTCGACTTTAAACTAGTTGCTTTTCTTCTTTTGGAGTTCCTCTTTTTTTTTCCTTCCTCTATTATGTTCAATTCTGCAGATCTACAAAAACAATTGATCAAGCACAGAAAATGAATTTGCATAAACCGACTTCTTTGTTATTATCAAATGCATAGATTTACAAATATATAACCAGCGTAGGAGAAGAATTCCAGGAGGAAAATCAGAAGAAGAAAAGGAAACCACAGAGAGTTTCTATTAATTAACCTATAGTAAAGCAAGTAACAGCAGAGTCATCCCAAATTGAACAACAGTTAACCACAGTTGTTAAGCAGTTGGAAACAATAGTTGTAACAGAGAGTTAATTGCGCTAACATATTAGGCTCATTCTGCTCATGTTGTAGAGCACCCAGTTTGTTAGAGTTCTTAAATAGAGCAAATTTGCAAGAAATCCATCTGGCTTACACAGTGCATGGAAATGAAACAACCTCCCCAAACTTAAATTCAAGTTCATTTTTGGTAAAATATAACAGATAGGAAAAGCTAAAATGGAAGACAGTATATTGTGTTGCTGTCTTTGATAGTTGAATTTGGTATGTTATAAATACAGAGGCAGCAGAGACAAGTAACCTGATTGATTTAGACACCAAGGTAGCTCGCAATCACAGGCATAATATTTCCATAATGAAGCAGATTTCCAGGATGAAGCTGCAGTCAACGATGGCATCTGCTTCAACCTCTAAGAGAGAATCAAAAAGAATTCACACCAGTGTTCCAAGTCGGCAGAAGATTCAGCATTCCACAAGCCCCATGAAGGTATGCTTTTCTCTTCTCCTTTTTACATTTTTCCAATATTTGAAAGATTTCTTGTTTGATAACTTACTTTCTGTCATATTTTCTTGAAGCAGATCGATAACTTCAACAGGAGTTTAACAGTCCTCTTCCAGAAAGAACTGAAAAAAAGTGACGTGAGCTCCCTTGGAAGGATAGTGCTTCCCAAGGTACCCAATTCTTAATCAGTACACATCTCAGTTCAGTTTCATTTTTCTGCTGCCCACTGTTCTTATAATCTTGAATCCATTCTTTGCATTCTTGAGCTTACTCTGCATCCTTTCAACATGGTTTCAAATTAAACTAATGTTGATTTTCAGAAACAAGCAGAAGCAAACCTTCCAAAGCTGTTTTCAATAGACGGCATGATAATTGAAATGGAGGATTTTGAAACGTCCGACATTTGGCATCTACGATACAGGTATTGAATTGTTCGCCATAGAATGCTTCCAAAACAATACTTCTTGTGCCTCTGAACCAACGTAAATGGATCATGAAAATTACTCACTAACAGTGTTCTATTGATGCAGATTATGGCCCAGCATGGTCACAACGTATGTACTAGAAAATACACGTGAGTACAAAAGTTCTTTCTGAATCTCTAGTCCACCATTCTTGTTCATCTTTACAAATACAGACATTTGAAGATTTGGGACAGTTGATTTCAACCCACAGTAAAATTGAATGGTTTATTGCAGAGGAGTTCGTTAACTTACATGGCCTGGAAGTTGGAGATGATGTGTCGATTTACGAAGATGAGGAAGGCCAAATGGTGAGCCTGTAATAAATGTGATTCAAATTCTATATTTTGTTTGTCATTTTATCTTAAACAAGTTTATTTTTCAATGGATCAAATGATTAAAGCTACAAAAGCGGTAAAGGCGGCGCCAATAGCGACAAGGATAGATGCGCAGGCAGCCAATGATAATTACAACCAGATATATGCTGATATTGCTGATATCTCATTGGACCGGTTTTCATGAAGAACAAGGCTATTCAATTTCTAAGAGCCTAGTTTAAGTTAAATTACAATAGGGGATTCTCAATGAGTAATGTAAAAAAGCAAAAATGTAATTATGTTGTTTTGGATTTGATTGTGTGCAAATTTTATGTTTTACAAAAATTTGATGACATTTACAAGAATATTTTTATTGGCATTTATTTGTATGGAAGTATAAATGAATTTATATACTATGAGAGCGCAAAGAGTGTTGATATTGATAATGTTAGAATAAATATTAGTAGCATACATATACTAAATATTAATATTGTATACACTTAAAATTGGTCTAGATAATCTACTTAATTAAATACAAATATTAAATTAATAAACTATTTTAATTCATCTACTTCTAAATTTATTTCATCATCTTAAATCGCATTCTTTTAATTTTAATTAAATAAACAAATTTGAATAGTTTGTTTTATTTAATTATTTTTTCTTTCATTAAATTTAAATCATAGTCATATGTCTACAACTTTTCCTCTTTCCACCTCATCATGTGTCTCAGTTTATCTTCAACAAATTTTGAAAGAAACTTGAGACAGTTTTTCCTCTTTCCACCTCATCACGTGTCTCAATTTATCTTCAACAAATTTTGAAACAAACTTGAGACACTTGGCTCTTTTCCTCCATTTTTTCTTCTTCACACTTTGCAGATTGTTTTTATGCAAAGGAACACTCTATTTATTTCTCTCTAACTTCTTCATCCTCCACCCTTCATATATCCATATTAAATCCAATGTGAAAATTCCTATTGCAGTCACTGATTATTAATCTCCTATCTTAAAAGATTATTTAACTGCTGAAAACTAATTCACAACTAATATCGAAAAATAACACAACTGCAACTTCACTAATAAAAATACGGAAAGAAATGCGTAACACAATGAACACAATATTTTCGGACAAATTGTCCCTGGAAAAACCCCTAAGGGAAAACCAGTTCTACAGATGAGGAATTATATTAACTTCAGCAAATTAAGAGATACAAAGATTCCTTGCCTCTTACTGGCAGAACTCCGACAATCTCCCAACTTCCCACTGATATTCCCCCGCTGCTATTCCCAACGCTATCACTGCACCCTTGCTAACACTGCAAGACTGTTTGCTATCACTGCAAACTCACAAATTCATTTGCTAGCACTGCAAATGCTTCTACAAAAACTTCTATATTCTCCATATGCCCAATGACCCCTTTTTACACTCCTCTCATTGGAAAACCAACGGCCAAGATCGATTCTCAATCGACGGCTGAGATAAATAACAACTTACCAACCGCAACAAATTTGGTTGCAATGTGTCACTAAAAGAAATCAATAATTAAATAATAATTATCACATCTCAACAATAAAATAACTATTATCTAATCCTAGCAAATGGACGAATAGCTGTCCAAGCTAACAAACTAACATCCAAACCATTGGTTGCTGCCACATCATTTTATGCCCTAGAAAATCTATAAATACAACCTCATTCTACAACAAATGTATCTCAATCTTGAGCAAACTTACTCTATGGAAATTGTATTAGAAAGGACTTTAGCATAGAATAGAGAGGACTTTAGCATTAGTTGCATCTTGATTTTTGTAGTTTCATTACATCACTAGCATAGAATTTTCATACAACACCATAATCATAGCATTACATCATATAGTTTATCAATCATCATGTAGAAATAGATTTCTTGCATTTTCCAATATTTCGTTCTTCAGGTTGTCATTCTAATAGTCATAGTGCATACACAATCTGAGAGTCATTATGATTTAATGAATCCTTGAGGATAGAGAACAATGGGACGACTTTATAGAATTTGTTTATTTCAATTCAGTTAGATTTGTCTTTTGAATTCTCTAATATAATGTTTCATTGATTGTGTGTTGTTATTTACTTATTCACATATTTTTCATCACACAAATATATATATAAAATACGTCGAGAGTTATCCTTCTTGAGGTGCCTATTTTCATTTATTTTCGAAACTTCTATTTATATGTAGTAATTTCACATATTTTTATATCTTATCTTTAAAAATAATACTTTTTTTTATTTTAAAAATTTAAAATCAAAATTAAGAAGAAAAAAAAAAAAATAATATTACTTTATATTTTCTTATTATTAAAATTTTATTTTGAATAAAACTCCTCTCTATTCTTATTTGTGATCATTCACGTTTCTTGAGTAAAAATTTGCATTTTAAAAAGACAATGTAAATAATTTTAAAAAAAAAAAAAATGTCTCCTTTTCTTAATTTTTTAACCTGTATATTCTCAAATGAATGCTTAAGGGAAATTAAATTCACTGGTAGTTTCATTACTGGGAAAGTTATTATATAATGAGAAGCAATTTTCTCTCTATATAGAGACCAAAATAGTGGGATTACATTGATAAATTGTATGATACTCTTAATGATTTCACATTTCAAAAGAACAAGGAAACTATTGCTTTTCACAGATATCACACTTAAGAGTGAACATTGAAGAACCCATGCATGTGATTAGGAAACTATTGATTTTCATGCCTTCACCTTATCCATGCTGAGAAATCTCTCTCTACCACACTACTAACACATGAAGCTTGAGGAGATGCAAGTGATCACCGGTTTCTGTGTTGACGCAGCAGATGGGTGTTGTGAAACTGTTGTAATCATCTCTGTGAAGAATGGGTGATTGATGTGGCTCGCTATCCATGGGATGAGTAACACAAATCATCAACAATGCATCCTTTCTACACAAATCAATGGAGATGGAGAAGGAGCACAAGTGGGTATTATTATTAACATTGGAATTTTCAGAAGCTTTCTCGATTCGATCCATTGCTTTGTAGTTGCTCTTTTAGTCGCCCCAAATCCAATATTCCCAAATCAGAGGAGGACAAACAGGTCCAAATAATACGTTAGTGCAGGGGTGAACTGATTGAGGTACATAGATGAGCGCCTTAGCTTTGCCCTATAGTCAACTTATCTATGTTATGTACAGCACCAGTTGCCAAAAGCCCAATGGCCATCTTTCATGGTTGCAATACCATGCTCAGGGAGACCATTAATATCGACCTTCACACACACCAAATCCACTCGAAGCCTGCACGCCATTTCATCACATCTGTAACTCCACCCGGATTTGTTCTCGTTGCAATTAAATGTTCCTCCTGTCTCCATTATAAGCTGCAGAGGATGCTCTTCATGGGTGTCGTAGTTGAGAGAGGTAGGGAGCGCAATACAGAGAGGATGAAGGCGCAAAGGATTCAATAAATTTGGTCTAGGCAATTGATACATAAATCCTTTTAGGGTCTTCCCATAGGCATCGCATCTTATCCTAGTGTATTCTAAAATATCAACGTTGATTCCACATCACGCCTACCATAGTCTCTATCTAGTCGCAGCTTTAAATCAAAAATCTCTGATGTAATAAAGCATTGATTGACAGAGTGCACGTCAAAATAATTGAGGAGAATAAAAATGTACACAGATAGATTGATGGTACTGTAGACGCCTCTCCGCGTAATTATAAACATATATTTCGGTGATTAGAGTATTTAGTTTTAGGAATGATATCGAATATTTTGTGATTTTTGAATTAGAAAATATAGTATATCTTGTTGTTTATTGTTATGATCTTTGTATTAACAAGTATGAATTTTATCTTTGGATTTACTTTTGCTTGCAAAAATGATCTATGCACTTTCACTTGCTTGAAATCAATTTATCTTGTTGTGTGAAATTTATTTGAAAATAAATAATGTTGATGCAATCAATTTGAGAGTTCATTACGCTAGACTTCTAATGTGAAACCCCTCTAGATTCAATTAAATATAATTGATAGCATTGAAGATACACTAACTACTGATGTCATGTTAATGATATGTTATGAAGATAATACAATGTGTAACATAGTTCTCTCTTGGTTTATAGAGATGATAGATGGCAGGTGTCTAGGTGATCCAATAATGAGTTAGAGTGTCCTTTATATAAAACCCTAGCACACAAATTAGCACATTTTGTAAAGCCCAAATACATGTGTCTCATTGTGTTGCCTAGTTTTCAGTTTTTGTGTTGATATTTTACACTTTCTTATGATGTTTTGCATTGCCATCAAAGTAAATAAACTATGTATTTTGGATACAAATGGTTTAACTTCATTGTTATCACTATTAGATGTTATTATGTTTCTTATGAGTTCAACAATATGAATCTTCATATTTGAATCATGCTAATAGTAGATAATTTTTTATTAAACCTAGATATTAATATTATTTTTTGGATTATATCTCATTATTGACTATCTTTTGTTGTGTAGATATTGTAGACACTCTAAAATCAACTATCACACCACACTAATTATTCTTTCAATATTAATTAAATAATTCTATTATTTAATTATTATCAAATTTCCACTTCCACTATTAATTAAATAATCTCATATTATTTAATTAATTCATATTATTTATTCATCTATATTAATTAAATAATTAATGATATTTAATTAATTTACTAATTATTTTTCTATTTTTGTTGTTAATTAAACAATCTATTATTTATTGTTTAATTAATTATCAGTTGTTATCTCCCAAATTTAAATAATTTATTATTTAAATAATCCTCACTTCTTAAACTAAGTAATTATTTTGATCATTTAGTTTAATTCCTCAACATTATCTTCTTGTAAAAATTTAAAAAATATATTTATTTATTAATTTAATCTTGCACATGTAAATAGTAATTAAATTTATTTAATTATTAAATACTTATACAAATTCCTTATCTATTTCCCATCTCCAAATTAAATAATTTATTATTTAATTAATTCTCACTTTTTGAATTAAATAATTATTTTAAATTATTTAATTTATTTCTCAAAAATTATCCAAAATAAATAAAATCATTTATTTTATTTATTATATTCAATTTTACACATGTAAATAATAATTAAATTTAATAATTAAACACAAGCAAATTCTCGCTTCTTGAATTAAATAAATATTTTTAATTATTTAATTTATTTCTCAAACATTATTTAAAATAAATAAAATTATTTATTTTATTTATTAAATTCAATCTTGTACATGCAAATAATAATTAAATTTATTTAATTATCAAATATTCGTACAAATTCCGTCTCACTTGTTGACTGAGACTTACTCTTAGTTCACTAATCAATATAATTAATCCACTCATCAATCAAATTCAATTCACTCCCATTCACTTCGATTCAACTGAGCAATCAATTTAGTTACTAATTGTTAGTTAACAATCCAATCAATCCTCTTAACTGAAGCATGCAATAAGTTATCTAAAATCATGTAGCCACTTAACTAACCCTCAATTCTTCTCATCAATTCTCAACCATTGATCTTTCCAATCTCTCTATTGATCTTAATTGTTGATCAATGTCACCAAGTATATATAAATGCAACCATCTTCTCTTTTATTTTTTATCTCAAGATAAAACTATACTCGTATTTTGCAAGTGCTTTATGCTATTATGTTTAAGTACAAATTTGAGAGCAAAGGTTATCATTTACACCATTTCTCCAAGGTTGAAATAGGGGAGAGCAATGGAGCTATGTTACGGTAAAATTGTGTGTTTCAATGCTTGCATATTTGCATTTCTTTCAAATCAATTTACTTTATTTTCTTTATTGTTGTGACTTTTAATTGTAATTCTCATTTATTCATTGATTATGTTTCAATCGTTTTAGTCTTTTGCAATCATGTTTTAAGGTAATATAGATAAATTTTTTATTTTAATTGACAATGTAGGCACATATTCCCCAAAAAATGATTAATTGGAGATAATTGGCTTGGGTTAAAACACATTATTTTATTTCTCATTTCAAGGTAAAAATTTAAAAGTGTGTCCCTTTTAGCCAAAAGAATTTTGAGAAAAATAAGTTTACTTGAAATAATTATGGTTGTCTAATTACCTATTTGGACCCATGTGTTTTGGGTGAATGGGTTTCACCTGAAACTACTAACATATAAACAAGAAAGAAAAGTCTCTCTTGAACGACAAGGTTTTAGTTGAAACATTTTTTAGTGAAATAATTTCACTTGAAACTATTCAAAAAGCACCTTATGAAGCAACCTACTCCCCCTTTTTCTTAAAAATTTAATAAAACCTTATCTTCTAGTCTAGGTTTCTTAAACAAGGTATTTTCAACAAAATCTAAAAATTCCTTTTGCTAAAGCTCAAAGAATAAAATCTAATTGTTTGTAATATTTTAATTATATTGTTCATATAATTTTTTAGACTACAACCAAGTCATTATAATCAAAGATAAGGTTGATTGAATTTTTTTAAATAGGCTAAAATTTATTTTAAAAATTTAAGAAAAATATGGTACATTGGAAGAGAGAATGCTCTATAAAAGTATAATTTATTTTTATTCATGATAAATAGTTTAGAGATAAACAGAAGGCTTGTTGAAACTATTATATTTTCAATAATTTTAACTTTTAAATTTACTAACAATTTTTTTTATAAAAAATATCTCTCCATACACTAAATATTCAAGTTAGCTATGTAGCAAAGAAATTAAGGAAAACAAATAAATTTACTATAGTAAAAGTAGAAATTTGTTGATCTCATTTTCTAAATGTATTTTAGGAAGTAAATTTTCTTCTTAAATTCATAAAAAATTATATCCAAATAAATTAAAATAAAAAATACAAACATAAACTACACTACAATTTATCTATTTCATTAATTTATATACCATTTTAAAATTCAAAACATATGTCATTTATACCCGCTTCAAGTTGTAAAACTAGATGTGTTGGTCATTTTATTTATAAAAGTGAGATATAATTTTGAACTTATAACTCACTTGACCTTAAGTTGTGATGACCCCTAAAATAAAACAATTCTAGTGTAATAAGTCTTTTGATGACCCATGAAATAAGTTTATGTGTTCTATGTAGGTTGTTATTCTCTTGCAATATCTAAATTTAAGCATTACATAATTCTTGTGAATGTTTGTAAAATAATTTAGTGTCAATGTTAAAAAGAGTTTATGTATATATGATGTGTTGCAATATATTGAAGAAATTGCTTGAGTAAAATGAAATCTAAGAGTTTATATATAATTTTAATATTAATATTATTTTTAGTGAAAATAATTAAAAGAGTCATAATTTCTAGAAGAGGGTGTTAGATTTTGAAAAGAGATACTTTATTACTCATCTTTACTAAAATTCCTAATAAAGTTCATTAAATTTTGAAATGCTTGTTTTCAAAAGGATTTCGGATGTTTTGCTTAAGATTTGATATGGTTGAAGGATTGAATTCAAAGGATTTTTTGGATATTGCTAATACAATGGTGGTACAACATCAAAGAATTCATCTCTATTTGTGTTAGATTAGGTGGGAATCAAATTTATTTTAATCTCATGAATTTAATAGGTTAATTTGCATGCTTTGTCTATGTCCATATTATGTGATACATATATCATTAATTGAGTGGGATAGTTATGTGTGTAGACTTGTATTTTGTGTGTTGAATAATTTAACAATGTTGTGTTATATATTCTTTGAAGTATGGCACTAGGCAGGAGCGAATTTTTGAACTTTGGCGTTGGGTGGGAGCGGAGTCCAATGACTTCTTCTCCAACATCTGTGAGTATCGACGAGGCGTTGCAGAGGTTTTTTCTCTCTACTCTGGTGGTGCCTGTAACTGAGGTATATTTCCAAGTTAGTCTTAAATCAAAAACAAAAATAAAACCCTAGTTTAACTATGAAGAACAATGGAGAAAATAATGCAAAATAAAGAACAACGTTACCCAATCTCTTCAAAACCTCCATGACTCACCACCATAGCCCTTCTCCATTTTCTACAAATATGTTGTTTGCCCTCATATTTTTGTGAGCAAGTATGTCTATAACTATGACCTAGGATTTCTATGAGAATGCAAGAGAAACTAAATCCTACATGCAATGGAGAAACCTACAAAATGACAATGCTAGCATAAGAGATGTGAAGATCCTAAACATTAAGTGACAAAATGAGGTTGATTTTGGCATTTTATAGAAATGCCAAATTTGAATGGAGGGCCAAGATTAAAAGATGAAAGATGCCCTAATATCAAGGGTTGTAAATGCATGTGACAACCCCTAATTAGGGTAACAATGCAAAATGAATGGCTGAGATATGATTTTGAGAAAATCAAATCAAGGCTCAGAATTGCATGTGATAAGAGGATATTGAGCACATATTTTGAGGTTGCTGGAGGGAATTAAAAAATTTGATTTATGAGAAGGAGAGTTGACTTTTGAATTAAAAATTAATTTAATTCAAAAGTGGGTGGGGCCCTATGACAGTAAATAATAAATTAAATTATTTACTTGGAAAGAGGGAAATTGCCAAGTGGAAATTTAAATAAATGGTTTTTATTTACATTTAGAGGGAAAGTCAATGGCACAATTAAATAATTAATTCTAATTATTTAATTAATTGTGGAGGAAATGGATAATAGTGACCAATAATTAAATAAATTATGGAGAATTTATTTAATTATGACAAGACATTAGAATTAGAGAAGTATCTAAATAAATAAATATATAAAGTTTATTTATTTAAATAATCAAGAGGAAATAATGGACTAATTAAATAAATTTAATAAGAGGACATAAGAAATTAGTGGCATATTTAAATAAAATAAATGTAGTTTATTTATTTAAATAGTCCGGAAGAATAAAAGATGTGAATTAATTAAATAATTAAGAATTATTTAATTAATAGATGAATTTGGACAAAAGGACATAATTAAATGTTTTAATTATGTTGAGAAGAAATATGGAGAAAATTGAGTTCAGATGCTTAGGTCAATTTTATGTGTCTACATTTTGCCCCTATTTGTCATAATGCAGTTTATCACATTATAGCAAATAAAACTAGTCAAAAACATGCCCCAGTGAAGGTATGGAGCGTTCATGCACCCTCGGGAAAATGTGCGAATTTTGGCCCGAGGCTGGAAAAAATTTGGAAAGTGTCTCGATAAGTCAATTTGAGGACCAAAACATCAACGACACAATCGGTTTTGAAATCCGATGAAGTTAAGGCAGTCAAAAGGTCAATCAAACTTGGTCAAATGAGCCTCTAATAATAACCTTGAGGGTAAAACCCTAATTTTCAACCTATAAATAGGTTTGAAATTGGTAAAAATTCATTTCATTTTCACTTTTACCTTTTGAGATTTGGAGAGTTCAGAGCTAGGAGACTGTGCATGAAGATGGTGATTCCAGTGATGGAGCATCATGAATACCAGGTGCAGACCTTCCAGCGGCCAGAGGGCACAAAGGCACCAGTATGTACCCTTGTCCCGCTTTGTAATTTTCTCATTTTACATGCATTTTTAGGGGTTAAACTTAGGGAGTCAAATACATTGTGACACATCCATGTTTGAGTAAGATGCATTTGCATTCACGTTGCATGCATTTGATGCGTCATGACACAAACACAAGGGACAGGGTAGGGTTAGGTTTACAATGACATGCAAATGCAAGGCCCTATTATGCAACTATCAAAATGCAACACAAATGCAAGGCCGTGCGATGCCTTTGTTGAACTGCAATGCATGTGTTAGACCATGCAAGGTAAATGATTTAAAATGACATAACTGACTTGTGAAATGACACAAGTGACCTGGAATGACGCATATGTCAGATCAAATGATGCAAACGTCGAGACACAGCGCATGTTAGGATGAAGCAACACATGTGACTTGGCGCGACGCAATTGAAGTCACATGACACATTTGACTTTGACCAAAGTTGACTTAGTTTAGGCATAGTTTCTTAGATGCTTTTGATTAAATAAATGATAATGATGATGTTCAATTATGTGTTAACTCCTATTTATGTATGTGTAGAAACAATTACCACCTATCTACACAGGCGAGTTCAAGTCGGCCACTTATGCATTTAGAGATTAGCTGTGAGATAGAGAGTGGAGACAACTAATGTAGCTAGGATTGTACTATGTTACCTATATGCCCATGATCTAGGCAAATAGGGGTCTTCTGATAGCATTGGCTAAGAGATGGCATTCGAAGACTTGTTCTTTTTACATGCCGACAGGAGAGGCTATTGTCACTCTGGAGGATGTGTACAAGATTTTGTGCATTTCAATTAGAGGAGAGCGAGTGGTCTATGATCCACACTAAGGGCGCCAGGTTATGATCGAGTACTACAAGCCTGTGGATGATGTGGGGCTAGGTATCAAGGGATACAAGATCAGGTGGGAGTTTTTGGTCAGGCACTATGCTCGATGGGACACTATGCTATGCACTTTGATTGTCGGTGTGTTGATTCTTGATTTTCGGGGACACGAATTTTTGATTGGATGGGGTGATGTATTTTCCTGGGGACCATATTTTCTCGGGATGCTATATCATCAGTTGCATGAGGTGGCCTATAAAGAGGCGAGCAGAATGAGCTATGGTACTACATTATTGATGATCTGGGCTTGGGAGCATATTCCTATTTTTTGACTGCAAGTTCAAATACAACAGTTGGGCGAGGCGATGCCTTATGTCTTCTTATATGTCGGTTCAGTGACATTGACTTGGGTTGGAGATATAGGGTACTGGTGTCACCATATTGACACTTTGATGTGATTTTTCTGGAGGCCGTACACGGATTGTGCCTAGTGGGATGGAGAGGTTGATCATCTTTCCTTTTGTAGATAGTTTAGATATTTGATTGGACGGATAGTCCAATCCTAGCATATTATTGAGATTTACCCAGCAAGTACTACAACAGTTATGGGAGTAGTAGGGTGTTCCTGTAGGGACTGCAAAGTACGCTAGATCATCCCGGGAAACCATGTGGGGACCGCCCATATCAGCTCCATTAGTAGAGTAGCAAGTGCATGGATTGGTTGCACAATAGTGGGTGTGGAGTGGGGGTCTGGTAGATCCAAGGATCACTACAGAGTTTGACACCTAGTGGCAGACACACAGGCCAGTACCATTGATAGATCTAGATGGGCAAGCACCAGTCGATCGCCAATCAGTGATACCATGTGTACGGCAGGGAGGATGAGGAGGGAGAGATGGAAACAGGGGTAGAGGTAGAGATGGAGGTTGATGAGATGGAGGGAGGGGTGGAGGAGATGGGGGAGGAGATGATGGAGGGGGTAGAGGGGATGGTAGGGGTGGTAGGAGGAGGAGAGGAGGAGATGATGGGAGAGGATAGCTGACGAGAGTATGGTAGTAGGTAGGGGGAGCACCATTGTCACCCATCTGAGAGGAGGGAAAGGGGGGAGAGAGAGGAGGAGGTCAAACAAGAGGAGGGGAGGGCCAAGGAAGAGCAGCCAGAGGTCAGGGAAGAGGTTGATATTAGGCCAGAGGGAGAGGTGTCGATGGAGGATTATGTATTTGTAGGTCATCAGGTACTGGATATCGGTGGTGAGGAGGCAGTCAGTTGTGGAGAGGAGGTAGATTTCAAGGGAGAGGATGATATGGATGAGGCAGAGAGACAAATCTGAGAGCAAATGATAGATGGAGAGAAGAGAGATAGGCCACCACCCCTACCATGAGATGTTACAGTGGATCAGAGGCTAGCAGACTTGTAGAGAATATTGGATTCGGCCCTATCTCAAAACAGGGCACTAGCGGTAGAGTTAGAGGTTGTGAGAGTGAAAAGGGATCAGGCTGAAATCCGATAGCAGGAGGCTAAGAGATGGTGTACCAATTTTGCTTAGCTATGTAGAGGGCCCACAAGAGATATGACTAGAGAGTTGTCCAGGGTCAGTGAGAGTTGGGGATGGTATAGGTTATTATATGAGCAGACAGTGTTGGCCAAGAAGAGGGATCCTAGGTTGTCTCGGTCATAGAGCAGGATAGGGAGTGGCAGTAGCAGGAGCCACAACATTCGTAACCAGACTAGTGCAGGTGGATTGACATAATTTGGATAGTCCTCAGGGCACAAAGTGCATCATAGTCACAAGCATTCCTCAAGCCACAAATCTAGTCACAGCCATGGGTCAGTATCTTCGGGACACAGTTCTCATCCTAGCCAACCTCCAGTCATCAATTTGTTTGCCTCACAAAGACAACCCGCCATGTCCTCATAGAGTCAACCGACAATATCAGTGCATGTGACAGCCGAGCTCATGAGCAAGCATCAGTCGCCTCATTCCTCACCTTGAGGGTATGGGGAGAGCACAACTTAGGGCATGTTTATTTTAGACATTATGTTTAGATATTTTATATATTGACTATCGATCCTGCGAGCTCTATTTTTGGGATTCCAAGAGACTCTATCTTGTGACATGATTGTTTTGAGATATATATATGATGCGATTTTGATGCTGACTACATGCATTGTGGTATGTTGTGATGCATGATGATGTTATTATTCTTATGTGATATGATTTGATTTATGTGATGATATGATGATGAATTTATGATGGTTATTTATGATTATATGTCATGATGATCCTATGTTTATATGATGATGATGATGATGATATTCTATATGATACCATGTTGATGATGATGGACGCATTAATGTATGACTATTTATGATGAGATGTATGTACTAATGATGCAGCATTATGCATGTTGATGACTTTTACTAATGGATGCCATGCTTATGATTATGAATGCATTTATGTTTGTTTATGTATGTATGGATTATGCAATGTATGATGCTTTTGTGTTATGATCCTATATGTATGCATTGATGACATGGATGGTTATTGCGTTTATATGTTATGTTAATGTAAGGTGAACTGATGCAAATGATACTTTAATGTATGTAATATGGATGAATGTAAATGATGGAATTATATGTCATGTGAATGCAGTATGAAATGTAAATGCTATTATGTGAATAAATTTATGCAAATGTGTAATGTTCTAATGCAATTTCCATATGAGTATGCAATTTTGTTTTCATATGTCATAGGATATCATCAAGAGATGAGGAAAGAGAGATGACAAGACGAAGGTGGATGTTTGTGTAGAGAAATAGATTCATGTTAGTGCAAAAAAAGACTCCTTCAATATTTTCCAAAGTACTAATAGGTGTTGCTCTAATCATCATTGGGTAGATTGTCGTAATGGCCAACAAACACTATGATATGACATAGATCAATAGTGTGCAAGGTCGTACCATCACATAGGATAAGTGAATGTAGAAAAGGATGATCATGACTCATGTGAGGAATAGAATTGCTCCTAGTATTTTTGTCACAACCAACCGCAAACAAACAAGACTAGCCATGAAACATCGTTTCTCCTCAAAATCCTGATGTTAGGACATCCTCGAGGAACTAGCCACATAACAACCATAAAAAGACAAGACGAACATCATACTACATTTTTGCTCCTCTAAATCCTAATGTCAGGACATCCTCGAGGAACTAGCAACATGACGATCAGAAAAGACAAGGACAAGCATCATGATATGTCATGGCTCCTTTGAATCGAGGAACTAGTAGCATTCAATAAAAATCAAATGATAGATAATGTTTTCCAAGTGTTTTCTAGGTGTTTCCAGATGTTTGCTAATGTTCAATGGTCAAGTGTGTTAATGTCGAGATGCCAAGTTTGATGAGGTCTAGGTTGTCGAATGCCAGGTGATGTCGGATTCAAGAAGTACACATCTTGAATGATGTCAATGTCAAGAGGATTGATTCTCGAATATCAGGAGAATCCCTAAAAATGCCAGATGATGGTATTGATGCTTAGGAAGGACATATCCTATAGCACAAATAATTGACATGGTTTTCTCTTCGGAAGGACATATCCGAAGGATAACCCAAAGATGACAGGTTGACTTGTGATGAAAGTTTGACTAGAGTTGACCAGATGACCAATTCGATTGCATGGCAACGTTGATATGTTGATTAAGGTGACATGTCGAGTGAACACTTTGCCACCGTTTTATCCAAATTTGTCTGATTTTAGATGACAAGAAGTTGATTGATTTTGTATATGTCTGATGTGTGTGATAGTGCAAGCAACAAACCCTAATGGATGTGTTGGTGTAATTAATTATTTAATTACACTTTATTAAGTTTACTTAGGTTTTGCTTATGTAATAATTAGTTTACTTAATTAATAAGTAAGCTTTATTTAGTTGAGTTGTTTTTAGGTCAACATTAGGGTTGCAAACATTTCTTTTATAAAGAAAATCATCTCTTGTAATATCTTAATTCTGAATATATCAATTTTCACATCTTCATGCAAAGCTCTTTCTTTTTCATTATTTTCTCTTCTGTGGAAGGCTTTTTGGTTTACATGTTTGATCTTGGTTTCTAACATGGTATCAGAGCCTTGACATGCAACCACTTCTCAGATTTTCGAGAAAATCATTGCAAAGTTCGTTCGGGGTTCCTTGAGGGTATCATGCCTTGAGTTCATCTATGCGGTGTTTTGGATCAGATCAGGCTTCACCATTGGATTCAGAGCGTTGGAAAAAGTTAGGATTGACTTTTATTTTGCAGATTTTGGTCATCATTTGCCAAATCTATGAGGGTTTCAAGTTTGGTGATTTTTTGGAAGCTTTGGGGGTAACCTATTTTTTGGGGTATCTTGGAGTGAAACGGACACCGCCATCATGTTCGCAATGCCTCAAAACCCTAGAAACGCTTGTCAAATCATCAATTTTGGAGAGGTTGGTTTCTGAGGCAAAAAACATTTGCTAGGGAGGCCATACGGCCTCCCAAGGCACGTTTTTTGGAAAAAATGCAAAAAAAATTGAAAAACGCATGGTTTTTGAAAACAATTCTGCACTGCCAACAAAAATGGAGGGCGCCACCACCAGGCGGCCTCGGGCGGCGCCACCCCTTCACCACCGCCTATGTTCAGCCCCTGCTAGGCCCCCTCTACACCTGCCGCTGGTCCTATGGGGCACCGAGCACTATGCACTTAGCCCCCAACCGGCTACTCAGCACTTACCCATGGTCATATCGGCGACCAGGGGCTCCGTCGAATTTTTTATGCAGGGGGGCATTTTTTTGCGGCGACGGCCAGTTGGCCGTCAATTTTTTTCACGTGAAGTGTTGTCGTTAGCGTGACATCATCAGCCGTACGGCCCCTCCTAACCCTAGTTTGCCCCTAAAGGAGTAGCTTTTTATTTTTGGCATAACTTGGGCATACAGTTCGAAATTGGGCAAACGAGATATCATCGAAAAGATGGTCTCGAGCACTTTCTTGTGGTATAGTTTATTTTTTAGTATTTTTCTGTTTAGCTACATTTATTGCTGTTTGAAGTCAGATGTTCATTTATCGCTTCCGAGCTCATAACATTTTTCCACAATCTCCGATTTTCGCTATCTTTGCGGCACTGGAAAGGTATTGAGGAGCTCTATGTTGTTGTCCATGCACTTTTTTCTATATCTATCCCAGGTTTATCGGTATTCCAGATTTGGCCTGATGGGTGTTTTGGAAATTACTTGGATATTTTGGAAGTTGGGAGGGTGCAACTTGAATCTTTGCACTTCATTTCAGTATCACATCATTCATTTTATCTACTATTGCTTAATAGATTCCAAGGTTGTTCCCATTTGGAGTTTTCTAGTGTTTCATGGCATCGGGTCTGCGATTGCATTATTATGATTCCGATATGGTTTCTTGTAAACAGAAGTATATTTCCTTGCTTGTTGGATTCAGGTTCTAGTGTTACTCCACAATGTTCTTCCAATGCTTCTTTGTAGCAGGTCATCTCATTGTAGGGGGGTTTTGTCCCACTGGGTTTTCCTTCTCTACCTCTTTCATTGCATTTGTACATGGGTACCTGATCAGGCCTTGTTGTCGGGACCCATTCATACTTTCTTGCATTCATCTTAGTTTTAGGTGCATGCTTTTTTAGTCTCCCTAATTTGCACTTAAGGGAGGGTGTTTGTGTAATTAATTATTTAATTACACTTTATTAAGTTTACTTAGGTTTTGCTTAGGTAATAATTAGTTTACTTAATTAATAAGAGTTTTATTTAGTTGAGCTATTTTTAGGTCAACATTAGAGTTGCATACATAGCTTTTATAAAGCAAATCATCTCTTGTAATATCTTAATTATGAATATATCAATTTGCACATCTTCATGCAAAGCTCTTGCTTTTTCATTGTTTTTCTCTTCTATGGAAGGCCTTTTGGTTTGCATGTTTGATCTTGGTTTCTAATAGGACTGACCTAGTGTGGCCTCAGGGGCTCATTGATTGATGTCCTTACCTGCGTTATACACTCAGAGACCTCGTAGTTCGACATGACCGATGACTTTGTCTTAATGATAGAAGATTGAGTCATGATTTTATTTTTCCAACTTAAAGGGATGGACCTAATGTCTTGGGGGCACATTTAAGATGAGCCTTGCCTACATAGCAAATGCACAGAGACAACGTAGTTCGACTATGACAAAGACGGGTAGGAAAGACACAATGAACTTTGACTCTGTTTTTGGGATTTTTGATGTTTTTTGAATGTTTTTGTGTTTTGGACATGTTTTGATTTTTTTGGATTTTCTCAAGACTTTTTTTGATTTTTTCTTATTTTTTCATGACTTTTTACAATTTCCAGGACCATGTGCAATACCCACCGCATTCAGGTGATAAGGGTTTTTTCCCCAGTCAAGTCGAGGACTAGCCAAGAAGAATGAAATGAAAAAGGATATGCATATGACGAAAGGCTGAGAAGATGCAAGGCATGATGTCAACCATTGTTAGCCATGGAGAGAAGTGATAGTGTTGAATAATGGATGTCTTGAGAGTGTCAGAAGATCGGGTATTTATTATGGATGGAGGCTGATGGAATAATAGTAGATGGCGCAGCAAAGACCAATTATGCATGGCACCTATTTGCCAGGTTTTCACTATGATACTTATCCAAAGCACCACCGAAGTGGTTTTCACTATTGGATGGATTATTTTTCTTTACTATTTTTGGTATTTTCTAACTTTTTTGGTGTCACCCAAATGCCTGTTTCCCAGCTTTTCATCCAGGTGACGATTTAAAAAAAAAAATCAATTTTTTTTGTATTTTTAAGGTCTTCATCCAAGCTCTCAGATGCTATGTATAGAACTTGCATAAATACAAACTATTGAAGGGCTCTGTTAATTATTCCTCATCTGGTGTAGCTAACTGATAAGCACTAGAACCAAATGTGGTGGTGATGATGCAAGGGCCCAACCAATGGGGCTCAAATTTTCCAAGTTTTTCTCAATCAACTTGATTCCTTGGATTCTGCATTAAGACCAAATTGCCAATTTCAAACTTTCAAACCATTACTCTTTTATTATAGCTTCTACAAAGGTGATTTTGATATGCATGTAAGTGGTTCAAGGCATTTAGTCTTCTTTCTTCCACCATTTATAGCTCATGCAATTGAGAGTGTCGATATTATTTGTCATCGATCAATCCCTTCAAGGAGACCCATAAGGAGGGGATTTCAACCTCAATGGGAAATATGGTTTCAGATCCATAGACCAAGGAAAATGGGGTGGCTCCCATGGGTGTGTGGATGCTGGTGTAGTAGTCCCATAGGGCGGGGTTGAGTTGAAGATTCCAGTCACGACCAGCTTCATTGACGGTCTTCTTGAGAATTCAGAGGATTGTTTTGTTGGATGCCTCATCTTGATCATTTCCTTGTAAAAAATAGGGCATGGAAAAATAGTGTTGAATGTGGAAGAATTCACAAAGCTCATGGACATCCTTATTTTTGAATGGATGACTATTGTCTGTGATGATGGATTGTGGGACACCATACCGGAAGATGATGTAATTGAGGATAAATTTGGAAAAAAAATTACTGATGATGTAGGTGAGGGGGATGACTTCAATCCACTTAGTGAAATACTCAGTGGTGGTGATAATTAATTTATGGCCGTTGGATGAGGTGGGAAAGATCTTACCCATGAGTTTGAGTCCCCATTGTGTGAAGGGCCAAGGAGAATTGATTGGTCTAAGCTCTTGCGCAGGCACATGAATCAGATCATTGTGCATCTGACACTTCTGACATGTTTTGACAAACTGCAGACCATCCTTTTCCATTGTCGGCCAATAATATCCAAGTCTCGTAACTTTCCTAACTAAGGTCAGGCCACTCAAATGAGATCTGCATATACCCTCATGTACCTCGTGTAAGGTTGTTTGAGCTTCATTAGTGTCAAGAAATCGAAGAAGGGTGTTGTCAAAGTTGTGATAGTATAAGATGTCACTAATGATGGTAGAACAGGCGACTTTGCAGATGAAGGATTTTTGTTTGTTATTGGATATGTTTGGTGGGAGAGTCTAGGACTTGAGGTAGTCATATATATTTTGATACCAAGGTGAACTAGGACCAACAAGCTCACAGACCATTTATGATTCTAGAATATCATAAGAGGGAATGAAAAGTTGTTCCACTAAGAATCAAATTGTGGCACATTGCTAGGAATGTCCAAGAGAGATCTTATTGTTGCCATCATGTCTGTTTCCTTGTTTTGTGCCCTAGGAATTTGTTCAAAAGTGAACAAGTGGAAGTATGAGTGAAAGTTATCAACCATGCATTTGTAGGGCATCAAATTTTTTTCCTTTGTGTCATAGTCATCATCAACCTGATTAATGACCAACTGAGAATCTCCAAAAACTAGAAGTGTCTTGATTTTCCATTTTATAGTCATTCAGAGTCCTATGACAAGTGCCTCATATTTCACAATGTTATTCATGCAAGGGAAGGCAATCTAAAATCACTTAGGAATGGATTCCCCTTGTGGTGTGATGGATAGTATACCTACTCGTAAGCCATGACTAGTATGAGAACCATAAAAATAAAGTTTCCAAGGTGATGTAGGTTCCTTGTGAAAGAAGGACTCATTAAGGAAGTCATCTACCAATGGATGATTTCCTTGTATAGGTGCATCTGCGAGTTGATCGAATATGACTTATCCTTTTATTGCCTTGTGGTCAACATATTGTATGTCATATTCACTCAAGATCATTACCCACTTTGCTAGATGTCTTGTCAATGTTTCCCTACTGAGGAGGTATTTTAATGGATCTATCTTTGCCACTAGGTGTGTCTAATGATTCAAAATGTAGTGTTGAAACTTCTAAGCAACAAAGATGAATGTGAGACATGCTCGTTCAATGGATGTGTAGTTAAGTTCATATCTGACCAATGTGCGACTGATGTAGTATATAGCTCGTTCTTTCTCTTTATGGTCATTTTATGCGAGCAATGCCCCTAGTGCATTAATGGTTGGTGAAATATACAAGACCAAAGGTTTCCCCTCAATGGGCAGCATTAGTATAGGTGGTGTCAAAAGATAATCCTTGATATTTTGAAAAAAAAAAATAGAATTTGTTAGACCACACAAAGGGGATGCCCTTGTGTAGCAGATACTAGAATTATTGGAATTTATCAGCTAGTTGTGTAATGAAGTGCTAGATAGACTGTTATCTACATTGCAATATCCTTAGCTCACTAGTTCCTTTTGGCGGGGGCATGTCTAATATTGCTTTAACTTTTGTGGGATTAACTTCAATGCCTCGTCAAGAAACTATGTAGCTCCCAAAAATTTTCCTAAAGTTACCCTGAAAACACACTTCTTCGGGTTCAAATAGTCCTTGTATTCTTCCAGCCTCTTAAAGATTTTGTCTAGGAATTTGAGGTGATCTTTGTGTGTCAAGGACTTTTTCAGGAGTTCATCGACATAATCTTCCATTAGCATCTACATAAGATCATGGAATATTTTGGTCATGGCCCATTGATATGTGGCACCTGCATTCTTCAAACCAAAAGGCATCACATTCCAGCAATATGTTCCCCAGGGACAAGTGAATGTCATTTTGTGTTGGTTTTAAGGGGTAATGCGAATCTAATTATATCTGAAGAAGCTATCCATGAGGGACAACATCTTGTACCCTATTGTTAGGTCTACTATGATTTTACTGTTCGACAATAGAAAGTCATCTTTTGGACATGCCTTGTTTAAATCTCAGAAATACGTAGAAATGCAAATTTTTCCATTTGGATTAGTGACAGGCACGAGATTGGAAATCCACTCAGCATAGTCTATTGATCTAATAAATCTGGCATCCAGTAACTTCTTAAGTTCGGCCTTGACAAGCAATGCAATATGTGGATGCATCTTTTGCAATTTCTTCTTGACTGGTTTGGTGTTTGGAAGCAAAGGTAGATGATGCAAAATGAGTTCAGGATCCAATCCTGGAAAGTTGGTATATGTCCATGTGAAGTTGATCTTGTGCTCTTGAAAGAAGTCCTGAAACTCAAGTTTTTCCTCACTGTCAAGGATGCTGCAACAAGAACCATTTTTGGATTTTCTGGCATGTTTGTGTTGATTTCCATTTTATCCTTAATTAGCATTGTTGATATCTCTTGGTTGACAAGGATAAATTCCAATCCTCCATCCTTGGGTGCCTCAAAGATGTTTTCACCCTCAGATACGTCCTTTATTTTTACCCTTTTGTCCTCAGAGGATGCCTTGCATTTTTCACCCAAAGATGTATTCATTTTTGTGTTATTTTTATTATTTTTGTGACTAGAGGATTTCACATTCTCCCCAAAATAGGTTGCACAATCAAGGTCTATCGTGAACCCAACTTTATGGTCCCCACTTGGTATCCCTTCATGGAGTCCCATGAATTATGTGATGGCTTCATCATTTTGAAAGATGTCCATAGTAGGTGGGCCCTATTGATCCCAGTCAATAAGCTCTAGGTAGACAAGGGAGATACCATCGTAAGAGTTGGCAAAGGGTGGGGATGATGTGGAAAGCATGCAAATGGAGGCTGAAAGTGTAAAGATGGAATTATCATCCTCAACTTCCTAGTGATCAAATTCTATCCAAGGACCATCTTCATATTCAGACAAGTTATACTCATAGTCAAAGTAAGGGACAAATGCATCGAAATCAATAGGTTCATATGGCAGTTCAGAAGCATGGGAAGTAGGCTTGGGCATGTTAGGGTCATGAAGAGGTTTAGGAATGGGGTGGGGCAAGTCAGACGTTGCTGGCAATGGTTTAGGCTTATTATCATTTGGGGCCCAGAAAATTCTTACCCATTCCTTTTGTTTAGAATGGTCATCTGGAGGATCAATGTTATAAATCTATCTAAAATCTTTCCTCGAGAGAGAGTTGGTTGGGTTCTAGAAAGAGTTCATCAATTTCATAGTCGCTAAGGGTTTTATCATAACCCCATTCCCATTCATGCGAATTAGTTTTGGTATAGGAATCTTCGCTTGTCTTGACACTTTCAGGAGTTGTTACATCCTCACTTGAAAGTACATTGGTACGTTGATCGTCAGTTTCAAGATGCTTGAACCCTAAACCTAGATTTCTTCATCTTCAAGAAGGCATGATAGGCTCTCTTCTTCTAGTTTTGTTTATCCCAAGGCCACTAGTTCCATCAAAACCTTGCGCTTTCAATATGCCATAGCCTTTTCCATATATGTGTACTGGTAGTGGGAGTAGTTCTTCTAGGTCTTTTTAAATCCACACGGATATATCTATAATGTCTTCATCATTCATGTCCCCCCATAGTGTGAAGATCATTGTCAGAGGGAATTCAAAAGTCTTTTTGGGCTCCACCATGAAACAAGGTCGACCATAAACTTTAGGTGGCTTGGGTATTATTGTGATACAATAGGTCATGTTCTGTTTGTATTCTCCACAATCGACATCCTAGATCTTGATATTAGGGTCGGCGTTTGGTATGGTTTCAGGGGTTGGTGTGGTGGAGGTCGAAGGACTGGATGTGGATGGCTTGGTGAGTGTGGACATATCAATGTATGTGGATGAGGTGGATGTTGAGGCCTCACGGTTGATGGGCACATGGTGTTCAAAAGTAGCCCTCAAATTGGTACAATATTGGAAAGGGTATGGTGATTTAAGTGCCATCAAAGGGGAACTTCAAATGGCCTTTAAGGTATGGATCCAAGGTCGACCAAGCAAGATGTTATAAGGTAGTTCATGATCCAGGACTTGACATGTTGTATCTATGATGGTCATCCCTACATGAATTGGAAGTGTGATAATTCCCCTAGAGGAGCGTTCCTCATCATCATACGCCTTTATCATAATGATTTTTGCAGCGTCCACAGAAGCATCAGAGAAGCTAAGAGTTTTAACCAGTTTTAGAGAGAAGATATCCAATCTTGCTTCGCCATCTACTAAGATTCACCTAACCTTATGTTTATGGATGAATACTTCGATATGCAGTGTGTCATTGCAAAATGCCTTTGGTGAGGCATAATCAAGGTCCAAAAAGGTGATGTGATGTGATGAGGGGAAGTCAAGTATCCAAACATGGTTTCAAAGAGGTTGGCATCAATGTCGGTTTGTATGGAAGACTCCTGCAAGACTTTGTCCAATATGGCCTTGTGTGCGGGTGAAATGCAGAGCAGTTCGAGGATGGAGATTTAGGTAGGCATTTTGTTCAGTTGTTCAATAAGATTGAATTATCCATTGGGCTATAACGGTTTGGAAAAGGGACTTAGTATTGTGATCTTGGGTCATCTAGCAAAAGGACCTGGTATTGTGACCTTGCCCTTATGGGTAGTGACATTACATTTCAGAGTTTTCTTGATGGTGATGGTATTGACGTATTTGTCTGCAGCTCAGAGATGATTAATGATGGGTCCACTAGAATAGTTAAAGGCAGCACAAGCATAATTAGCTCTATTGTTATTAGCCTTTGGAGCTAATGTAGAGGGATTATTTGAACCATGATCTTGGAGTGTTTTTTTGTGAATTGTATGGTCCGAGTTTGAAGCAAATTGTTGAACATCAAGTTCAATGATACGATTTTCAATAAGATCTTGTACAAGATTTCTTAATTTCTGACAGGAGGAGGTTTTATGCCCTTTTATGTGGTGGTAATCACAAAATGCATTGTCATCCCACCATGATGGTTTGAACCGGACAGGATCATATGGTTTTGGGTCCTATAATGTGATGATGTTGTTTTAGAGGAGATTTTTGAGGACCGCTTCAATTGGTTCACCCAAAGGGGTGTAAGTTCATCTCTTTGGAAATTGTCTATTTTTTCTCAGTTTCCCTTGGTCTTGGTTGTTCTGGATGGAGTTAGTTGTGGGTGTTGGTGTGGCCATAGATGTGTTTTGGGGTTGAGGTCCTCAGAGATTAATTGCAAGACCCGTTGTATTTATGATTTTTGTGTCAACAATGTCATCGTTGGTGATATGTTTGTTTTTTACCTAGTATTTGTTTTTGTGTTGGTGTTGGTGTTTTCTCTGCCATATTTGAGTTTTCCTTTGGCGATTAGGGATTTTTTGAGTTGAACTCCCTTTTTGACAAGGTTAGTGAAAATGTTGCAGCAATGGACTTGTAGACCATATCGCAGTGGTCCAAGGAGATTTTTCACAAACATGGTAACCTTTTCCTTTTCTAGTATTTTCATAGGACATCAACTTGCTAAAGTTCTCCATCTTTGGAAAATTGGAATAAATGCCTTGCCTGTTTCTTCTTGAGTAAATCTACACAATGAGGAAATGTCGATGTATGTATCAATGTTATGGGCATAATTATGGAAAAACTTGTTGGCTAATTCATCCCACAATTGTATTCCTTTAGGTAACTATGTGAACCAGTCAAGTGTGTGACCTATGAGACTCCTAGGAAAGAGTCGCATCAGATAAGTATGTTCATAGGCCACGTCTACACAATTGGTTATGAATTCTCTGATGTGTTTGATGGGATTAGTTTTTCCTTTGTATTTAGAAAATTTTGGCACCACATATCTTGGTGGGAACAATGGCATGTACAAGTTTGTGTCAAAAGGATACAGACATAAGTCATATGATGTGTGCGCCTTTTTGTTGGACATTTGCAACTTGTTTCTGCAAATCTGTAAGTTGAGTTGTGAGTGCATCCACGATGGGGTTATTTGTAGCATCACACATGTTAGTGATAGGTGTCATATGAGTCCCCCCTTGTTAAGATGGTATATTTTGATTTGAGATGTATCAGTGTGAAACATATTGCACATTTTGGTTTGGAATGTGTTGGTAGTGAACATTTTGATTGGGGATATGTTGTTGTGTATGTATTTGGGATGCATAGGTGGGGATGTGCATTCCATCCATATTAGATTGTATCTATGGAATTTGCTATCTTTGAACATTTTGATGCCCAAATGGAGTCATGTGTTGCGTTACTTGGTTGCCTTGTCCAAATTGGTAAATATGACCATGCGGAATGTTTGTATTTTTCCTTATTGATTTGTGACAAGGTAGGGACATTAGGTTGAGGTCCTTGAATGAAAACTCATCTTTTGCTTCTCCCAAATGGGTTTGATGAATTTGTTCCTATGGCATTTGATGATTTCATTCCCATGGCACTAGATGAAGCTCCAAGGAGGTTTGTTGTATTGGTTCCCATTGTGTTAGTTGAAGTCCCAAATGTTGCTCCAGCAATTTGTGATGGAATCATGGATGTTTGTTGTGGAATTGAATGTGATGTGATGTTTGTTGATGTTCCCCCAATAGACGTTGCATTGATCACATTGGTTGTGTTTTTTTTGGTTTGGGTGGTGGTTGCACCAATGGAAGTAGTGTTAATGGTATGTGTGGAATTTTGTGTTGTGGCTCCCATGGAGGTGTTGTTTGTATCATATGATGGTGTTGATTGTGGTTGACTTGTTTGAGTAGTATGATCGGGGGATGTTTCTCTTAAGGTGTTAATGTCAAATCCTTTTGGCAACCTAGCCCCTTGGTCTAGAAGCATGGCTAGATATCTATCTGAATCTTGTAGGACTAATTATTCCACAAAGGAGGCCACTTTAGGATTTTGTGCAATAGCTTCTATGTCTTCCACAAATACTTGTCCATTTTTCGTCTCTACGTGTAAATGGTTCAAAAGGGTTGTGTGAGGAAGATGGGATTTTCATGTCACTGAATGGATTTATGAAAGAGTTCCCCATGTCCATATTTTCTTTCATGTCATTAGGAAGATTATAAAGTTTATTTCCTTGTCCAAAGGGATCCATTTGTCTCCTTTTTCTTTGTAGTCTTGTTTCGACCATATAAGTCTTTCTCAAATGGGAGAGGATGGTGGATAGTCAAACCTATATATGCAAATGATATGACACTAATTTTTTGGATTTTTGCTTAAATAAGGAATGCTATAATGATAATGTTTTTCTAAAGGGAAATTTCAAATGCAAGGAGATGAGTGATGACTAAAATGAGGAAGACTAAAGGTGTTCTATTGTAAATGCAAGGAGTTCTATGATGCACTCAACATGGATAAACTTAAGGAAAGCTATACTCAACCATCCAAAGTTTGGTCAATGTCTCAATTTTGGAGTGTCAAGGGACTTGTTTAAAGGACTAAATGAAAAAGTGGCAAAGTGAGATTTCCATACTAGACTAATGAGTTGGAAATAGCTCACAAGGGGACAAAGACTAAAAGAAAGGATTTTGACTAAGTCCAATGAAAACCTACTTTTGAAGGAAAATATTTGGCAAAGTATGGCAAGGGTTCCTATTCTAAAGTATGAAAAATGAGGACTTGTGAGCTTATGTATGCTAAAAATGATAGTGAAACCTAAGGTGCAAATAAAAGGGTGTAATGGTACACTTATGGAAAACTAAGTGCAAGCTAAAGAGGCAAGGATGGAAGATTTGAGCAATTCTTTTTCTGGTTTTAGATAGAGACTCTAGAGAAAAGGTGTCTAAAAATAGTTTGGAATGTTTGTTCTTAGGTTTTTGACAATGAAAGTGGTTTTTCTAGTTGACAGGAAATTATGTCATTTTAGGTGTCAAACGCATTGAAGAATGTCACATTCGTCGTAGGTTCAGAAAATGCATCATTTTAGGTCACAGATGCGATTTAGTAAGTCAATTGTGGTGTTCTAAAAATCAAATGCATTGTGATAGTTAAATACATCATTTCAAATAGAAAATGTGACTTAACAAAGCGATTGTGTTGCATAGGGTCATGAATGTGGTTTCAAAATGTTAAATGTGGTACAAAAAGCAGCAAATGCATTGCAAGGTGAAAAATTCTGATTTTGTTTGCAATTTTGGTAATTTTTTGAGGATTGTTTTAGTTTGAGAATAATTTTCCATATCTGTGAAGGATGATCATTTGTTCATTTGTTCAGAAAAACACTCGGCAAACACATTGTCTTTGAATATTTTGAAAACAAGCACAAAGAAGACAAGCACAATCATAGGATTGGAAAGGACTATATTCTTTGGATTCCATGTGGGTTTCCCCAGCCACACTTATTCTTAGCAGGTGATTTAGAAGCTTGGCCACATAGACTCCTCCTTACATTGCACTCACTTCTCGGGTCAACCAAGATTCAAGCCTCCATAACTCTCCCATGGCATGCTTTTCACCTCTACTAAGAACTACAAGAATGTGGATGCCTTGGCAATGACCATTGCTGCACCAATGAATAGATAAGGTTTTTGGCTTCTACACAAAAAATTTTAGCTCGAGCACCCATTCAAGTGGCCACACATGAGGCAAGATTAGCTACGATAAGGAGGAATTCCAGCCTAAAGAGGTTATGCTCAACAAGGTTTTGGGAATTCACTTATGTGTGTGACACATTTGCACTCGTAATCCTAAGTTTTCCATTAGGATTCACATTTGTATACCGGTCGGGAGTAGCTTGGCTAAAAAGCTTCGTTGTCGATTTGAGTCGCCTTGGGGTGAGTACTTTTTCCCACCAAGGAAGGCCCAATTCTTAGAGTCAATAATAGATTCTATTGCACCCAGGATCGCACAAGTGTGCAAAGGGGAGAGGATACTTTTATTATTGAATCGAGGTTACACAAAGTGGAGACACTTGCTTATTTTAATTATCAAAGTTGTAATGTGAGGCAAACACATGAAACACCTTGTTCATTTTAAACATTAACTCAATTTGAAACAAACAAAGTTCATTTTAAGCCCATTTCATGAAAATGCATGTTCATTTTAAGCCCATGAGTGAATATGCATGTTCATTTTAAGCCTCACGAAATGTAAATGCAAGTTGTAGTTTGTGATTATTTGTTTGTTTGATTTAAGATTGTGAAAAGAATTAAACACAAACAAACAAAGGTTAGACTCCTTGCCACATGCTGAAAATAGAATGTTAGTAACCCCAACAACCTCTAATCTATTAAACAAAAAAGAGAAAATCTAGAAATTCTGTAAAAACTCAAAAATAAAATTTTACCAAAAAAATGCGTCATTCTGCGCAACGAATGCGTCTCGGGGCCGAAAGCTAGAATGTGCAGGTAGATTTGTCATTCGGGCTTGAGAATGCGTCTTAATAGAGTGAATGCATTGTTCGTCTTATCTAATGCGGCTCAACAGAGAAAATGCATCGTTGTATAGATCAAATGTGTCGTGACATAGTGATTATGGCTCAGAAAGTTGCAAATGTAGCTCTTTGTACCTGTACCTGTACCTAACTCCAAATCAGAAGGTTGCATGTTCAATTTATGTGGGGTTCACCAATGTAACTGAGGTATATTTCTAGGTTATTCTTAAATCAAAAACAAAAATAAAACCCTAGTTTAACTATGAAGAACAGTGGAGGAAATAATGCAAAATAAAGAACAATGTTACCCAAGCTCTTCATAACCTCCATGAATCACCTCCATAGCCCTTCTCCATTTGTTGTAAATATGTTCTTTTCCCTCATATTTTTGTGAGCAAGTATGTCTATGACTATGACCTAGAAAATATTGAAGTATTATTATGAGAATGAAAGAGAAACTAAATCCTACATGCAATGGAGACTCCTGCAAAATGACAATGTTAGCATAAGAGATGTGAAGATCCTTAGCATCAAGTGACAAAATGAGGTTGATTTTGGCATTTTATAGAAATGGAAAATTTGAATAGAGGGCCAAGATTAAAAGATGAAAGATTCCCTCCGAAGATCAAGGGTTGTAAATGCATGTGACAACCCCTAATTAGGGTTAGGACAACAATACAAAATGAATGGTTGAGATTTGATTTTAAGAAAATCAAATCAAGGGTCAAAATTGCATGTAACAAGAGGATATTGGGCACAAATTTTGAGGTTGTTGGAGGGAATTAAAAATTTCAATTTATAGAGGAAGAGTTGACTTTTGAAATAAAAATTAATTTAATTCAGAAGTGGGTGGGGCCCTATGACAGTAAATAATAAATTAAAATTATTTACTTGGAAAGAGGGAAATTGCCAAGTGGAAATTTAAATAAATGATTTTTATTTACATTTAGAGGGAAAGCCAATGGGACAATTAAATAATTAATTATAATTATTTAATTGTGGAAGAAATGGATAATAGTGACCAGTAATTAAATAAATTATGGGGAATTTATTTAATTATGACAAGACATTAGAATTAGAGACATATCTAAATAAATAAATATATAAAGTTTATTTATTTAAATAATCATAGGAAATAATGGACTAATTAAATAAATTTAATAATTTATTTAATTAAAGAGGACATAAGAAATTAGTGGCATATTTAAATAAAATAAATGTAATTTATTTATTTAAAAAGTCAGGAAGAATAAAAGATGTGAATTAATTAAATAATTAAGAATTATTTAATTAATAGATGAATTTGGACAAAAGGACATAATTAAATGTTTTAATTATGTTGAGAAGAAATATGGAGAAAATCGATTTCGCAGGCCTAGGTCAATTTTATGTGTCTACAGTGCCTGCTAGTGTGGAGTGCATCTCTCTGGCTAACATGGGTTTGTGCGAGAATGAGTGTTTTTTTGCATGTGTTGGGTTGCAAACGGGTTTCTCCTCAACATTGTGGGTGTTGGGGTTGCATGTGATGGGGCTGCAGATGAGGTTCTCTCTACACATGTTGTGAGGGATGGTGTGGTCGAGGACCTTGATGCTTTTGACGGAAAATGCAAGTCTTTCTTGGATGTTGCTCATGCCTAGTCTACTTCGTCTTGGGTTCGGCCTTTTCCCTACACCCGTGCCTCCCTAGTGGTGGTTTGTGGGCCTCTAGTTGTTGAGAATGAGGATTACTACATGTGCCAAGGTGTGGTCTATAGATTTAATGGTTTGTGGCCCTCCCTTCCTGAGCCCCATGAGTGGGTTTCTAATTCATGGAAGCCTATTGTTTCTAGGTAGATTGACCTCTATCCTAGTGCTAGACGTTTTTTCTTTGTAACCTTTTCTTCCTCTAAGGATCGTGACCGAGTGTTGGATAGGGTGTGGATGTGGGGTGTTCATTCACTACTCATCCGACCTTGGACTCATTCGTTCAAACCTCTTGTGGAGCCCCTGAATATCAGACCTATGTGGGTCCATCTGCCAAATCTCCCTCTCTAGTTTTGGGAGGATTCCTATTTTGAAGCTATTGGCAATGTCATTAGAAGCTTTTTGAAGGTGGATTCTACATCTTGGGATCTTGGGCATACTATGGTGGTTCATATTTTAATTGATTTGGACATCTCAAAACCTCTCCATGGTGATGTGGTCTTGATGGTGGAGGACAGACCTTGGAAGCAACTTTTGGACTATGAGGGGCTCCCTTTTCATTGTAGGCATTATTTCTTTGTTGGTCACCTGGCCTCTAGCTGCCCTCTTGCTCACTGCAAGGGTGTTGATACTTGGTGGAAAAATGCTCTCCTGAACCATCTCACAGTTGGCTCTCCTTCTTCGGATAGTTCCTCTGAGGAGGGTGACCCTCCCTTGTTGGCTTCTCCCATGGAGTCGGAGCCTTTCCAGGCTCATTTTTGGCTATCCATTCCACAGAACCATTGCAGCCTTGATTTGATGTTGCTTTACTACTGAACCCTGGTTGGACCTCGCTAATCGACTCTGTTGATCATGTCATCACTCATGTCTCCTCTTCTTTGTTGTCGACTCCCTCGTTGTGTGGTGGCTCCTTGCCTAGGGTGGCTATTGTGGATTTTCTCCCTTCGCCTCACTCAGTGGATTTTGATTCTAAGTCCTCTTGGTCGATTGTGCTAAGGAAAAAGAAGGGACTCCCTAAATCTGTTGCCTCTTCACGGCCTCAGGCTCAAGGAGTTAGATTGGTCCCCTCTGGTTTTGGGGTTGTTTAGTCCTAGTTTGTTGTTCTACAACTATCGGTTAGCTGTTTCTATTGGTTTTCCTCTAGTTCTAGTTTGAACTAGCTCTATTTTGGCCCTCTGGGCTCTCTGTGTTAAGGGTATAGCACCTTGTAAATGTTGCTTATCTTATCAAAAACAATGTCATGTTTAAATTTTCACAAAAATTATTTTGTGTCAATTTTATGGTATTTTTTAAAATCTTATGTGAGTTGAAAATTTTCTCTTTCATGCTATTGTTTTTAAGAAGGTATTTTATAAAATTTAAAATTTGGAAGAGATTTGAGCATTCAAGTGGAACTTTATAAGTTTTTTTTGTCATTCTTGAAAAATGAAAACTTTAAATTTAAAACTTGCTTGTCTATTGTATTTTTTGTTAGGATTAGGGGTGATATTCAATTTGTAACAATTTTAGACTATTTAATTAATTTATTCAATATTTAGTTAATTATTTGTACATCTCAAAGGATCATGGAGGTGTCTAGATTAAATATCATTGAGAGGCATAACTATAGTGGCAACACGGAGTGGAATGTGAGTGTGTTAATTAAAATATATTAAGTTGCTCGACATATATTAAAATTAAAATATATTAAGGTGCCAACATATATTAAATTAATAATGAAAAGACACATGAATCGATGCCAACCAAAAAAAATGAAGAGCTAAAGAAGAAAGGAAAAAATAATTTCGAATTGAGAAAAAAGTTATAGAAGGAGAAGGTGAAACAATAATTTTAGGAAGAAATTAAGTGATAATCAGACAAAAAAATACAAGTTTGTACATTTTGATACTTTTAAAATAATTCTTATCAAAAATATTTTTATTATTAAAAATAAATAGATCTAAAATGTAATTAATAAATAAAATTTTACTTTCTATGATCTACATATATTCTAAAAATTTTAATAATTTGAAAAGGATACTTTTAAAAAAATATTTATAATGGTAAAAAAGTAGATTCTAATATGCAATTCATAAATAAAATTTTACTTCTATTTTATTATGAAAATATTATTTGTTAGAAAAGGGTTTGCATATATTTCATTTTTGAATAGATTTTTAAAGACACATTTTTTAATTAAGAGAATTAAATTATAAATTATATATTATAAATAAATAATATTTATCAATTAATTTATATTAATTTTGTGATATGTTTTTTTATGAAATTAGTGTATAATAAAATTGCTCATATTTTGTTTTGGTAACCCAGGGCTGTCCCCGCGACTCAGCCTAGCGCATTCCCTTTATAGGGCGAGCTGAGGTGAGACTAGTCCCCTAGGGATGCACACAATAGCTCACAAACCACATGCATCGAGTAAGCCCAAGCTTTGGAGTCGAACCTAGGACCTATGGGGAGCAAACCCACAACCCAAGCCAACTCTACTACCTGTGCGGGCAAAAAATGCTCATATTTTTAAATAGATAAGATTTATCAATTAATTTGTATTAATTTTATGATATAATGGTTTTATGAAATTAGTGTATAACTAGCATAGATATCTTAATAGATCTATCTAAAATATGCCAAGAGATATCAGTCTCGAGGCACCTATCTATTCTCAAAAATAATTTCAACGTAGGCACCTCGAGAGTGATATCTCTTGGCGTCTTTTAGATACATGTATTTAAGATATCTATGCTAGTCAATAAATATTCTCTAGGTAACTTGGAATATGTGTCTAAGGGTAAGAATGTGGGAGGAATAATTTTAAGACATCGACAGTTAGCATGATCTTGAAGGGAATTTATGGCTATTTATGGTGTTGTAAGAGGTGTACAAAGCATCTTTGACACTGTAAGAGGTGTAGAATTCATATATGGTGATGTGTAAAAGTTGGCTGCTTTTTTGGATTTGGGAGTTATTATTTTATCTTCTAGTGGGTTATTTTTTTATTAATAAAATAGGAAAAAAAATTATAAGAAAATTTTAGAAGCTTCTAGAAAGATGTTTGTAACTCCTACCCACATGGTATGATCTATCTTCTACATGTAGATTTCTTGGCTCATGTTTTGAGTATATTTATATTAGAAACCATTTATGGTTTCTCGTATTACATTTTCTTATATATTCGAGGCATGCCATAGTATTTTGTATGGTTATTTTAAAAATTATGTTGTTATTGGAATGCTGCTAGAGACTATGCACATGGAAATGGGGGCCAAAAGGGGGTCAAAAGTGGCCATTTTTAAATCAATAAAAAATGGTCTTCGATGTGAAATTGAAGTTAGCCATACTCAAGAGTTGAAGATGTGACAAGAACGAGATTCATAGTGCTCGAAATGAGCTTCATAACTATTTTTTTTTTAAATGGTAGAGATTAAGACATTCAAATAGGGGAAGCACACAAAGTGCTTCTATTTTTGTCAAAAAATATCGCATAATGCCCAATGTGATCCCCTAAAATATTAATTTTGTAAAAGTATAATGCAAATCACTAAAGTTAAAAATTAGTTAATGCCTAATTTTTCTACTAAATTTTTACTAATTTTTCAAAGTGGACACATCCTAAAAAATAAAAATTTGAGCATGATCACACTATTTGTTTGAAACCTAATATAAAGTCAATTTTTTAGT
Source organism: Sequoiadendron giganteum (assembly GCA_007115665.2). Taxonomy (NCBI): domain Eukaryota; kingdom Viridiplantae; phylum Streptophyta; class Pinopsida; order Cupressales; family Cupressaceae; genus Sequoiadendron; species Sequoiadendron giganteum. The sequence goes on along the minus strand of CM021107.1, from coordinate 310,494,129 downwards.
GTATGTAGAATAGAGTAGAATTTAAAAATGTAATTTGTTTCAAATTTGAATGGACAAATAAAAATGACACCACAAATTATATACATAGATTTTTGGCAAAAAAAGGGATATCAACAAAAGAAATTAAAAATCAAAACCTTAACATATTCAAAATGTAGAAAAAATCAAATGGTTAAAAAGGTAAAAGTGATTGGCGTTATTGTGGTATTTTTTAGATCAACAAAAAATATGCAAACATAATAGAGAGTATGCTCAAAATTTAGTTATTTATCTATATTTTGTAGAAAACATGCCTTTGAGCATTGACACGCAAGTCCAACCCTTTAGGTTGGATTCCCAGGGAAGATCCAACCCTAAGAGTTTTTAATTTCCAAAGAGAGTTAAAATATGAGCACATAAGAGCCTACATTTTATGAGCAATAAAAAATAAAAAATCTCACAAAACATGAGCATAATATAACATACTCATATTTTGTTAGATTTTTTATGGTACACAAAATACAACATTATGTCTTGGTATTGATTGATCCTAGGCTTGATCATTAACAAGTCATAACACTAGTGAATTATATAGTTCAAGCACATTATAACATGCTCACATTATATGTTTGGACAAAAACGTGGTTTTGACTAGTTTTTGGTTCCCCATATTGGTGCACACACCCTAGACAAAAGGGAAAGTTATGCTGAAGTAATCTATATTTTTTATTAATTTATTTGGTTGTGGGTTTTTTATTTGAAGAGTTTCCCTAGGTATATCAATGTTCTTGTTATATTATATGTTTTTTGAATTTTTTTATGTTATCTATATTTTCATACATGTTCTATCATGTTAATAAAATTTATAAGCACTAAAGATCAATAATTTCTTATAATATTGTTATCTATATGACCATAATAAATAAACTACGAAATACTGAAACAAATAATCAATAATCAAAAGGATAACACAATCAAATGATCATGACAATTGAGTAAATAAGATAAATTGAATTAAAAATTATGTGAATCTTACAAGAACACATACAGTTCACCTTATCACAACTCCATTTCTCTCTATTTTATCTTGGGAGAAATGGTGTAAAACCTTTGCTCTTAGATTTGTATTTAAGCATAATAGCATCAAGTACTTGCAAAATACGAGTATAGTTTTCTTGTGTGATCTGAGATGAAGAATGAACAAGAGGATGGTTTGATTTATAGATATTTGGTGACACCGATCAATGATAAAGATCAAATGAAATATTAAAAAGGATCAAGGGTGGAGGATTGATGAGGAATTGATTGATTGTTAACTGACTGCATGATTTTGATGATAACTAATTGCATTATTCAGTTAAGAGGATTGATTGGAGTGTTAATTTAGACTGATGGTTAGTAGACTGAATTGATTACTCAGTTTGAATTGAAGTGAATGGGAGTGAAGTGAATTTGATTAATGAGTGGATTGATTAGATTGATTATTGAACTGAGAGTATGTTTCGGTCAATAGGTGAGGTGGAATTTGTATGAATATTTACTAATTAAATAAATTTAATTATTATTTACATGTGCAAGATTGAATTTAATAAATAAATAAATAAATAAAAATTGGATAATGTTTGAAAATTAATTTAATAATAAAAAAGAATATTTTAATTCAAGAAGTGGGAATTAATTAAATAATAAATTCTTTAACTTGGAGATAAGAAATAGAAATGGAATTTGCAAGAGTATTTTTTTTATTTTTTTAGATAGCAAGAATTGGGTAGCCCCCTATAAACTGTAGTGTTCATGGGAAACTTTTTTCATGTGACCAGTGATGCTGGTGTGACACACCCTTCAATACCATAGGGATGTTTGGGAGACTAGACTTCATAACGTCTTTCCTACAACGTGATGCTTTAGCCAATCGAGCTAGGCCCATCACCCAAATTTGTATGAGTATTTAATAATTAAATAGATTTAATTATTATTTACATGTGCAAGATTGAATTTTATAAATAAAATAAATAATTATATTTATTCTGGATAATGTTTGAGAAATAAATTAAATAATAAAAATAATTATTTAATTCAAGAAGTGGGAATTAATTAAATAATAAATTATTTGACTTGGAGATAAGAAATAGATACAAAATTTACATGAGTATTTAATATTTAAATAAATTTAATTATTATTTACATGTGAAAGATTGAATTTAATAAATAAAATAAATAATTTTATTGATTTTGGATAATTTTGAGGAATTAAATTAAATAATTAAAACAAATATTTAATTGAAGAAGTGAGAATTAATTAAATAATAAATTATTTAATTAATATCATAAATAAAAGAATAATTAGTAAATTAATTAAATAAAATTAATTATTTCATTAGTATAGTTGAATAAATAATATGAATTGATTAAATAATATGAGATTATTTAATTAATAGTGGAAGGAGAAATTTGATAATAATTAAATAATAATAAATTATTTAACTATAGAAGATAATATTATAATAATAAATAATATAATTAATTAATTAATATTGGAAGAATAATTAGTGTGGTGTGATGTCAAGAAATATTAGTCGATTTTAGAGTGTTTATATTTTGCCCCTCTTTGAGACAATACATTTTTTATAGCATTTCAAAGAAACTAATGGCATGCCCCAGTTGAATGAAAAGATTGAAGAAATGAAGGTAGAATGACCCTTCAGGATTTTGACAGAAGAATAAAATTGCTAGGTTAAACTTTCAGAAAAGGAATAAAAAGGATGTGATAGAGATGATGAAAATGGAAAGAGTAGAATAAGAAAGATATGAATGATGAAGAAAATTACTATGTTGAAAGATGATGATAAGATTGTTAATGTTAATCAGTGTCACACATTGGAATGGATAAGAAAAGAGAGTGATGTAGATGGATAGAGATGGATTGATGTAGATTATGCTTTCTATCTTGTGCTATTTTTATCATCATGTAGAGCATTTTATTATGTGGCAAACAAAGGTATATACACCAAAGTATGAAAAAATATGGTGGTGTTTGTATCAATTTGCCTAAATATTATGATATGTGACAAGTGGATATATGTACACCAAGTTGAGAAAAACCTTGGTGACTTCAGTATTTATTGCCAAGATGAAGACACAACAAACAAAGATTGTTCTTAAATGAACTAGACAGATAGAAACTTGTCAAAATATGTAAGTGAACATAGATTCACAACATGATAACCCTGGTGCATAAAGGTAATTAATGACCTTATATACATAGCTTGAATCTAGTCTAATACACATAGGGGACATATATAAAATAAGGAAACTCTTAAATAAATTCTACAAATATAGCATATGAAAGAAATGACCTTTCCCCATTCTTGCTCCTCTAATCATTTTCAGATATCCTTGACAAACATTGGAATAGAACAATAAGATAAAGAAATGAATAAAAAGACTCAAAGATCAAATAGATCAACATCTATAAGATTTTCTTGCTAGAAAAGAGTTGTTCAATAGTAAAAATGTCCATTTTACAAAATATGTATCTGTTAAAGCATGATTTGTTGGATAAGATGTTAAAAGAGGATAAATAGAAATAGATCAGTAGGTTGTAGATAGTTTAGTTGGAGTTTCCTAGGTCTGATTGTTTCATGAACATTCAATGTGTCAGGAAGTTGCATAGTTTGTATTTTTTGAAACCTTGTCTAGGCAATGGAAAATTTATTATGAACATGGTAGATGGGTAAAAGTACAAAGTTGTGTCACACTTTTATAAAAGAAATCTAGCCAACGTTGGTCCAAATTTAAACTTCAATCACTAAAAAGTGGCATATATTTTTTTTAAACTTCGAAATGATGTAAACTAATAAAATGTTTATTTTTTATTATATTTTATGTTTGTATTTTTTTAAAAATAAAAAAAATATTTAAAAATATTTTTTTATAAATTTGACATTATAATTTAGTTGCTAATAAAATGCTAAAAAATAAAGTTACATGAAACGTCAATCTTTATATAATAATTTTGTTTTCCTTCAAATTTTTTGTGTGTATTTATAACTTGAAACTTAGTGCATGGACATATTTCTTTTCAATTTTGATAAATATATATTTTTTTAAATATATTAAAATGTGTGTGTATTAAAACTTAGTTTTTTCATTTGATGTCAACTTTCATATTAATTATTTATCTAAAATAGAAAAAAATATACCATCAAGTGATATAGATTCTTTTATCTAGTACATTGTATTATTTATAAAAAAAAAAAAAAGTTTTAGTATTTTTTCTTGACATGGTAATCAAACTAATATTTATGTGTTGTTAACCTACTTTTTATGTGGGTAAGCATTACAAAATTATGGGGTGGTGTAGTGTAGTAAAAATCATACCCTTGCATTTTCACACTTGTTTGGGTCCTTCTTGCTTTATTTATCCTTCTTTATGGCTTAATTGGTCCTATTTTTTGTCCACAAGCCCTATGAATGACATATTTTTCTGGTTAATCTTGACATTCTCCAATGCATATGTGATCTCCTAATGACTCTGATTGGTGTGTCCCTGATTTTTGGTTGGGACTAAAATTCCACTAAGGGTGTCTTTGTCCCCCCAAGATCTCGGGACCCTAATTTTGAGGTATCTTATTTGGGCCCCTTTTTGGTGTCTATGCCCCAAGTTTCATCACTTGGGACTAAGATGCCACCTAGGGCATTTTAGTCCTCCTTGAGTCAGTTTCGAGATTTAATTTCATTTTTTTGTGGGATTTAACCTCCATTTAATGAATTCATATGTCGATTTGGTGTGATACAATTTTAGGATATTAAGCATAGACAAGTATAAATACAAGGTTCATTCATTCATTTCAGTCCTAAGCATTCAAGTATTCATTCCTAAGGAAAATTTATGAGATCAAGAGAAATTCATCAAGCATTTGGAGCCATCATCAAGATTCAAGCATCATTTCAAAGGCTATTCTTGCATTACGTGTGTTGTTGTGCTAACGTTTGTGATGTAGGGTTGTGATAGATAAGAAAGTAGGCAATTCAAGATCTATTAAGCATTTCAAGATCCATATCCATTGCAATCATTTCTCACAAGTTTGCAGCCATTACAAGGGTTCGGTGAGTTGTAGCATTGTATGTTGTTCATTCACCATTTCCTTCATCATTTCTATTTAATTACCAACAAGGGGTTTGACCAAGGCAAACCCCCGTTCACTAACAATCAACAAGTTTTTCCATCTTGTCCATTTGTGTTTGCAAATATAGGTTGAAGAATTGAATATCACTTGGAGTGCAAACTTTTCAAAGTTGCAAATTTTCATTTCAAAGTTGTCATCTTCATGGAAACTCACCTACAAGTCAAATCCGGTTGTTTCAGAACCCGAGATCTGAGAGGAATCAATTGCAAATCTGGGAGCTCAGGACCACATTCATATTTTTTAGAAATTCAAAGCGAGACTAAAATGCTACCTTGGGCATCTTAGTCCTCCATAGCATATTTTTCAGAGATTCTTTAGGATTATGTTCCGACTTCTAAAGATTATGTGTTTGCCCCAAAAAATAGTAGCAAGACTAAAATTCCATCTTGGGCATCTTAGTCCTCTAAGGCATATTTTGGCAGTTTGTTTGCATTTCCAGAATCCTATTTGCATCTCCAAGCTTCCTAGGTACACATACCCTAACTTGGAGTTGCTCATTTTTCAGTATTTGTAAGCTTCATTTAGCTCATTTTAGGTGTTTTGCATATCATAGTGTATTTTCCAACATTGTCTTTTCCAAGCATTTGCTTGGTGGTGAACTACTTAAAGTTGAAAATAACCCCCTCCTAAGTTCTCCCAATTATGTATTAGCTCACCTTGAGAGGTTGATAGTCAATCCTATTAGGGTTCTTAGGGAAATCCTTGAATGATTTCGTGGGAGAAATAGTGGTGTTCTAGGTAGAGCTCCTTCTCATTTTCCCTTATAATCATTTTGGTGCACCAAAATTTGTTTGAGAATTCTTCCTTTTTTTATTTGGAGTCCTTTAGAGTCCTGGATCTAGATTGCATTCATTGTATTGTGCATCTAGGGTTTCTTGCATCTTGCATTAGTGAAATTACATTTAGGGTTTCCTATTTTTGAATTAGTGAAAGTGCATATAGGTTGCATTTTTCCTTTCTTGCATCATTACATTTTGAAAATTTTGAAAAGTGTGTTGTTCATTTTCTTAAGTGCATTGTTATTGCATTGAAAATTGAAAAAATGCATTTTAATCTTGCATTCAATTGCTCGTTAGTCATTACTTTTCTTTGCATCTATTTGCATCATTTTTTGTTTCCAAACATCAGGTCCCTAGATAGGAAACCTAAGAAAGTTGTTATCAAGCCAAAATTTGTTGTTTTTCTTAAAAAAATCTCTACTAGGACTAAAACACCCTTCTTGGCGTCTTAGTCCCTCTTAGGTTTTTCTGCTCAAAATCATCTCTCTATTGGTTGCTGCCTATTTCAGCCTCTAGAAATTTAGAATCTCATCAGGAGGACTAGAACACCCTTATTGGCATCTTAGTCCCTATTGACTTTGACTCTCTATTTTTTAGATTCTAAAATTTCTTTTATGTGTTTATGTGGGCTGCTTTTAGTTTGTTGTTTCAGTTTCTAGAATTGTTGTTATCATAGTTTCTTTCATTTTCAAGTGCATTTTCTTTATCTTCCATCATGGATATGTGCTTGAGAAATTTGTGGATGTTCTTGAAATCCTTAGTAGATGTCTCAAATTGTGCCTTTTGTAATGATCCTAATGACATCGAACTCACTCATGCTCTCGCAACTCCTAATGCATGTCCTCCTTGTGATGTTTACATCATTGGAGAAAATGATGATAGCATGAATAAGTTCCTAAATGATTGCCTTAATAACCTCAAAGCTAATACATCCTTCTATTCATCCATGAAACAACCAAATCCTCCTACAATACCACCTCTTGACATGTTTGGTTACTTACATCCTGAACCTAAAGCAAACATTGAACCTAAATTCCCTACAATAGGTGAATCTAGTTCCTCTAGACAAGAAAACAATCAACCATTTTATGATAACAAAGTAACAACCAATCCAATCAATCTCAAAGAAACATATGGAAAATTATTCACAATATTGAGTAAACAAGGATGTGATACAACAAGCAAACATGAAATTCATCAACTCCTAGAGCAAGTTCCAACTACTGAATCAATCTCAAAGAAACATATGGAAAAGTATTCACAATCTTGAGTAAACAAGGATGTGATACAACAAGCGAACATGAAATTCATCAACTCCTAGAGCAAGTTCCAACTACTAAAAACACAAAAGGGTTAGGATATCAAGATCCCCCTCACAATACAAAAATACCTAGAGAATACCTAAAGCTTCATAGTGATGGTACGATGGTTTTAGATACAAATGTCCTAAATCCCGACAATGAAAAGGATGTTGGTAAATCTAGCAAACAAAAAAGACCTTACAAATTACAAAAATTACAACCTCTTCATCCACCACTTGAAATTGAAAGGAAGTTACAAATACTTCTCAAAAAAGGATTCATAACATTACCTCCTATGAATATATTAGTCCTCTATCCTAAGGATGCTAAAGTCCCACACTGCACATACCATCGAACTCTCAGACATAGCATTGACGAGTGTCACACATTCAAGTTAATACTACAAATATTTCACTTTGATGGTGATTATTTTCATCTAGTGATTGAATAAGCCTTATCTCCTTGTCATATAATCTTTGTAGAATCTTGCAATTCTCACCATTACATGACCCTTCTCATCACCCATCTCGGCCCATTCTTTTCTTTCACTCACTGTGGACAATAATTTGATGGCCTTGTCCTAGTTAGGCATTTTTTGTTGTCACTTTGGTTTGTTATCTACCTTCCGCTATGCAAATTGAGACTAGGAGTGGAATAACCTACTTTAGGTTGACTCACCTATGCCTTACTAGTCTTTTTCTTTTTCTCCTTTGCTTTTGTTTGCATGTGTGTATTGTGATTCCTCATGATGTTTTGTTTAATGTTCCTCTCTCTTTTTGCATTCCTCTATTTGTACCTTCATTCTTCTCTATATCATAAGCTTTTCACTTTTCACTTATCTTTTCGCTTTTGTCTTATGTTTTATTTTTGGGGATGACACAAGGCATCGAGACACCCTATGTCTCTTCCATGTTGACCCAAAATATTTTTCTTTTTCATTTCACTTTTTTCTTGTGTTTTCCTTTTTAGGATGATGCAAGGCATCAAGACACCCTATGTCTCTTCCATGTTGATCCAAAAGGCTTTTTTTTGTTTTCGCTCTCTTTGTGTCATTCTTCCAATTATGTGTGTATTTGGGGAATGATGACAATTTTGAGCTCTCTAATATCATTGTAGCAAAGATAGATACTGACCCCAAATCCATAGATCCCTTATATGTTTCTAGAGGGAAACCCTCTTTTCCATTTTCTTTTCCATGTTTTTCTACTTTAAAGTAATTTCTCATAGCATGGTGTTTATCAATTGCTTTAAAGTGGCCCGGGCATACATTGGCATTATTTTGGCATGATTTCATTTTCATTTTATTTTCCATGTTCCTTGATGCGATTTTCTTTCTTCATACCATGTGTTTTCCTCTTTGTCGTGACATTGGGAGTAATTTCCTTCAAGAGTGTGACCTATCTCAGCATATTATATTCCCCTTAGTGGTGGTGTGATGCACTACATCCCCTAAGTGGTGAGTCTTTTATCCTCTGGCTAGTCCTCTCTTGGACACATTAGGAATGATGTCCGCTAAGAGCAATACCTCGCATGAACCAAGAAAAATCCCTTTAAACATCTCTCTCTTTCTTGTCGCATTGCATTTTTCCTTTTGTATTTATTAAATTCATGGAGGTATGGCTTTGATATCGACCCCCTGGGGCTCACCTAGTGAATAACTAACTTCACTAGCTTGTGTGAGCTTGTATTTTCTTTTTGTACCTTATTAAAGTCATGGAGGTATGGCTTTGATATGGCCCCTCTTGGGGCTCACCTAGTGAACAAATAGGTTCACTAGCCTGTGTGAGCATGCATTTTTGTACCTTATTAAAGTCATGGAGGTATGGATTTGATATGGTCCCTCTTGGGGCTCACCTAGTGGACAACTAGTTCCCACTAACCCTCGTGAGCGTGTGTTGTGTTTGCATAGTGGACAGTGTGTTCCACTTGTAAACCCTCTTCAAGCCTAGACCCGGCCCACCATGTTGGACAATAAGTTGAAGCTTGATCCATTGTAGTTCTTTTCCTTTTCTCTTTTTCTTGTCTTTGATGGTGTATGTTTTCAATCTGATTTTGGCCTCATATATCATCCACAAGTGTGTCCCCTTGTGCCTATGTTGGTTTTCCATAGGATCATGATCCTAGGGGATTTTTCACCCTCTTGATTGTTGTCATCCTACCTTACTAACATTTGTACATTTGAACCCCTCTTGATTGTTTGGTTGGCTACTTTAGTGTGAGTTTGAAGCAATTTCATCCTCTCACTAAAGTGGGGGCTAAATGTAGTATAGTAAAATGCATACCCTTGCGTTTTCACACTTTTTTGGGCCCGCCTTGATTTATTTATCCTTTTTTATGGCTTAATTGGTCCTATTTTGTGTCCACAATCCCTATGAATGACATATATTTCTGGTTAATCCTAACATTCTCCAATGCATATGTGATCTCCTAATGACTCTGATTGGTGTGTCCCTGATTTATGGTTGGGAATAAAACACCACTAAGGGCGTCTTTGTCCCCCTAAGGTATTGGAACCCTAATTTTGAGGTATCTTATTTAGGCCCCTTTTTGGTGTCTGTGCCCCAATTTTCATCACTTAGGACTAAGATGCCACCTAGGGTGTCTTAATCCTCCTTGAGTCATTTTTATTATTTAATTTCAATTTTTGTGGGATTTAGCCTCTTTCATTTAATGAATTCATATGTTGGCTTGGTGTAATATAATTTCTGGATATTAAGCATAGACAAGTATAAATACAAGGTTCATTCATTCATTTCAATCCTAAGCATTCAATTATTCATTCCTAAGGAAAATTTATGAGACCAAGAGAATTCAAGAGAAATTCATCAATAATTTGGAGCCATCATCAAGATTCAAGCATCATTTCAAAGGCTATTCTTACATCATGTGTGTTGTTGTGCTAACATTTGTGATGTAGGGTTTTGATCTAAGAAAGCAAGCAATTCAAGATCTATCAAGCATTTCAAGATCCATATTTGTTGCAGCCATTTCACACAAGTTTGCAGCCACTAAAAGTGTTTGGTGAGTTGTAGCATTTCATGTTGTTCATTCACCATTTCCTTCATCATTTCTATTTCATTTCAAGGTTTAATTACCAACAAGGGGTTTGACCAAGGCAAACCCCCATTCACTAACAATTAACAAGTTTTTCCATCTTGTCCATTTGTGTTTGCAGATCTAGGTTGAAGACTTGAAGATCACTTGGAGTGAAAATTTTTCAAAGTTGCAAAGTTGCATTGAAAATTTTTCATCTTCACGGAAACTCACCTACATGTCAAATCTGACTGTTTCACAACCTGAGATTCAAGAGGAAGCAATTGCAAATATGGGAGCTCAGGACCACATTTAGAATTTTTAGAAATTCAAAGTGGGACTAAAATTCCACCTTGGGAATCTTAGTCCTCCACAAAAAAAAAAATTAAGATTCTTTTGGATTCTATTCCAGCATCCGAAGATTTTGTGTTTGCCCTGAAAAATAGCAGCAAGACTAAATACCATGTTGGGCATCTTAGTCCTCCAAGGCATATTTTGGTAGTCTATTTTCATTTCCAGAATCCTATTTGCATCTCTAGGCTTCCTAGCTACACATACCCTAACTTAATGTTGCTCATTTTCAATATTTGCAAGCTTCATTTAGGTCATTTTAGGTGTTTTGCATATCATAGTGTGTTTTCCAACATTATCTTTTCCAAGCATTTGCTTAGTGGTGAACCCCTTAAAGTTGAAAAGAACCCCCTCCTGAGTCCTCCTAATTGTTTATTGGCTCACCTTGAGAGTTTGATAGTCAATTCTATTAGGGTTCTTAGGGAAATCCTTGAATGATTTAATGGAAGAAAGAGTGGTGTTCTGTGTAGAGATCCTTCTCATTTTCCCTTATAATCAGGTGGTAACTCCCAGGTGGAATTATTACTCTGATAGACTAGGATTCATGCGAATACCCATTGGGTCATTTCATTTTTCTTTAGAATGAGGTGTTTGGCTTCATTTCTTTGCATATGGGTAGTAGGTGTAGGCCAGGTAGGTGTATGGGTTACTACCAAGGTGTGTGCACCAATCGGTGATGCAAAAAAGGTGCCACATTATGAAAAAAACCTAAACTGAAGGATTTTTCACTTGCCAAATGCCTTAAGCATTTGGAGAGCGCCAAATGCTTAAGTCATTTGGAGAGTTCCAAATGCTTAAGTCATTTGGTGCTCACCCAAATGCTTAAGTCATTGGCGCTCGCCCAAATGCTTAAGTCATTGGCGCTCGCCCAAATGCTTAAGTCATTTGGCGCTCACCCAAATATAGTGCTAGCCAAATGTAAAATTTGTTTTAAAAAAAAAGGCATTAGAAACTTCATTTTCTAAAAACCCGCAACTAGAGCCATCATTTTGTGCCCTTGCAACTTGCACTCACCAAAAGGAGATTGAATTTTGCTTGTGATTCTTCATGAGGATGTTGCTAAGATGTCAAAGGCATTGAACAGATCAAAGAGGTATGTATTTCTATTTCTTTATTTTCAAATCCAAATTAGAATGTAGATTGAAATAGGTTTTCTAAATAAACATTGTTTTAATTTTTAGGAAATCAATCTCCACCTCCATACATTGACAATTCACAATCACCCCCTCATGAAGACCCTCTTGAACAAGAAGAACTTCAAACCCCTCCCTTAGTTCATAGGCATCCACAAGGAACCCAAGAAAATATTTTAAATCAAATTGAAAACAACAAAAGAGAGCTTGAGTTATTGATTAGAAGATTGAATGAGCATTCTGCAACCCACCCTTATAGGAGAGGCATTGTCAAATCACTCAAGTCGATTGTATCACATGTAGGAGAAATGAGAGAAAATAAATTTTTGGTCAAATAAGAGGGATGAATTAAAATGATTTTATGCAAGTGGACTTTCCTATGTAGATGTGAAAAAATAAATAAATAGAAAACATAACTTATGTTCCCTTTTTAAAGACCCAAGAACCAATGCACCTTTATCGCATGTATGCAGGAGGTTCCCTATTCATTGGTGCCACCATGACTTAATTAAAAATAAGTTTTGAGAGAGACAGTGGATGGTTTTTGACCAACCTCCATGCAATAACTATGAGGTGCCACAATATTTTTTGAGGAAACTTTATTGTGAGTTTGTCCTTAATAAGGTGCCAAATTATTTTTACATTTTATACTTTCAGGGTAGAGGTGGGGGCTCTACACATGATAGATCGGGTGCACAACATAATTTTTAGTTAGCACCGAGACCCTTGGCCAAACCTATGGTGGAGGATAGTATTGAGGTGGACATGCTGGACTTGATTAAAGCTTTCTCACTAAGAGCATTATACAGTGTGTGAGGCCTTTAGTAGAGCTTGATGTGGGTGAGACTCATAGGCCTAGAGTTTCAGCCCACCATTGTGCCTCTTGCGGTGTTGTTTGTATGTATGATGATGAGAGTGCTCGAGATGTAGCTATAAAACATAAATTATCTACAAAGAAGATGGTTATAATAGATGCCTTGATGAATGAAACATTTGACATTGATACTCAAGTAAATTTCAGCAAGTTCATTTAATTTTGTTTATTAAATTTTATTTTGAAATGTAAGAATAACTAAATTAGTAGAATGAATATGTTGAAAATTCAGGGTTGGAGTGTAGATGATGCGTGCACCATTCTTGTAGACCCATATATGTTTACGAAATTGAGTCCACAAGTACGTAGCTACTATTAAAGAAATAATTATTGCATGTGAATAGTTGAACGCTATATGAATGATTATCTCATAACACACTTTGGATGTCAAATAATTTGTTGGTGGACCTTCGACCTTGACACCTCGTTATATTCTCATCCTCAAACAACTTTCACTCAAGTAACCTTTATTCATTAATGGTTTTGTAAAATAATGTTAGCTAGTGTTGGTAATTTTATGTGTACAAATCCATAATAATTCTTGAAACTAAATGAACTTAGATAAGTAGGTTCTTTAAAGTGATGAATGCAAGAGAATTCATTAGTATTTTAAGTTACAATGCATCATATATTTTGGCTAAATGAACTTGTCATTTTCACTTTCCTTTCAATCTCAAACCCTTTCACATATTAGTTTTTCTATCTTATGGCTTTGTCTTTGATGGCAGTGTCTTCTTTACGATTGAAAACTGTCATTTTGTGATGAAAAGGCACAAAGGACTATCATTTTAAAGTATGAAACTACCCTTTGTCATGATTGTCTTCAGTTTGATGTGAAGTTAAGGACACTCCAATGACTACCCTATATCATTTGACTATCCTTAAATTGAACCTTGTATTGCCATCTATGATGAAGTGACTACCATATTGCCTTTAATGCTATGTTACCCTTGAAGTCTACCATTTCTAATGAAAACCTTTTTTGGAATCCTTTCATCTCAAATCTCCCTTCCATATCTGCCCTTACTCATCATGGTTTCACTATTCTATATATTGTTATCTTCAACCACTTACATGCATTTAGTGCCTAAGAAAAATCCATGGACTAGGTAGTTACATCCTTGGAGACCATTGTACTATCAAGATATCCTTTTAATCTTCTTTCTTACTTGATAGTCCTATTATTGTCATAAATGAAGTGACTATCCCATTTGAAGCTCTCTTGAGGTCTTGAACACTATCAACAACCTCCAAGACATCTTTCTATTTATGCTTTTTAAAGTCTTATAACTTTTGACATATGACTCCCCCTCTCATTTGTCTTGATTGTCATTTGTTGTAGACTGTCATATGCCCTTTTCACTATAACCCTAGCCTCTCTGGTTATTATCTTCCCTTGAATCTTTGACTATGCAATAATACAATGAAAATGTTGCTCCTCATACTAGACTTTCCTATTGGAATGATGACAATATGATTGTCCTCAATTAGTAGTGGTTTTCCTTTATTTCTTTGACATTTGACAAACTACCCCTTGATTTCCTCGCATGCCTTAATCATTGATATTTTATTATCCCAATTCACCCTTAGGTTGATTGTCTTCATAAGGTATTTGTGACTTTAAATTTTTAATTTTCCTAATGAATTTCTTTCATAAGAATCCATAGTATAGTCATAAATACTCCCCTTAGGTCACAATATAGTCACAGTTATTAGTATGAAATGTCTATCCTTTAATGTATGAATGATGTCCTTTATCCATACTTTCCTCTTTGAAGCTTTTCCTTTTTTATTAAATGGAAAATCCATACTCATAAGACACATTGAGAACTATGAATAGTCACAATAATTCATTTAAGACAAACCATTACACTTGATGAGGACAAACCACATGGTCTTTAGCTTCATTGCAAAGCATATTCACAGTCATTAGGACTTGATTTAGCACACTTTCAAATACATAAAACACATTACTTAACCACTATCTTAAGGTATTCATCCAAGGTCATAGTACAATAATTAAGACTACCAAAAATACAAAAGTCTTCATCACATTCATGAGGACTATCAACAAGATTAATTTCCATCAAGAATTATTGCAATCATTTAAAATCACAGTCATAAATTGTATGTTAAGGACAAATTAAGAATCCTAAATCATGGACATTTATATATTTATCACAATCATTAATGACTATCATTGGTTTCCTTCTCATTGAACTATCGTTGTCCTTATGTTTACCTTTTGTACTACCCCTTGTATCTTCATGTACTATCTCTTTCATAGGGGTCATTGTATAGTCGTCAAGATTTCCTTCAAGATCATTGTACAATTATGAATTACTGTCAAGGAGGTAATTGTATATTGAAGGCTTGACAATATTTTGTGAAGAGATAATCCTCCATTTTCAGCTTGATGAATTTATTTTCTTCATGAATGCTCAAGAATATAATCCTTCACTCCTTTCATCACAATGGTATTCACTATTATTTTTGTATAATGACTAATACTAATTCATCAGCATGGTTTAAGCTTTTCCTTCATTCTTCAAAAACCTACCATTATTGAAAGTGACTGCCCATTGCATTATTGGTATGAGTGTCATTAATTTTCTTCTATGGCTATCCCTTTCTACATGAGAATGCCTCCTCTTTTCCAGTGTAGGTGTTTCATCCTGCATTATGAAACTATTAACATATGTATTTTGTAATGTTTCATTTTTTCCATATTGAGACCAAAGGTCCTTATCTACTACAAGTTTGTATAAAGTAGGTGAAATATATTTTTCATGATGAGGTCTCTCAATAAGCCTTTTTGTAACATTCAATGAATATCAACAAGTTCTCCATTCTTTATGGATTCCATGATAAATATATGGTCATATACCTTCAAAAAGACCCTGATAACTACCTTATAAGAAATCCAAAAAAAGACATCAAGACAATCCATAGAAATTTTATTAGCATGGAATTCATCATTTCTTACCATTAGCATGAGACCACGTTTCTTTGAGGAATTTTTTCAAACAATTCACTACCTTGTCTATGCTTTTAATTAAACAAAGAAACTAATGAAAGTGATAAAAAACTTCATATTTGTCATTTCATTTTTAGATGTTGACATTAGAAAACCTTGGCGATGTTCATGGCATGATGGACCATGGAGTTGCTATAGCAATACCTAGTTTTGATCCTTTGAGAGAGGTATGTGATAGATTAGTAAATTTCACATTATATTTGCTCTTTTATGGTCTATTATTGAAAAATTTCATGATACTTGTTGGAATTTTAATTGCTATCTTGATGGTTGCTACAAGTGGTTGTCACTCCAGATCATCAACGTGTTAATATTTTTGATTAAGGGAAAAATAGGTTTTGATGGGGCCCCAAAACCCAGTACAAATATTTTTGAAGAGATCTAAAACCCTATCCAAAGCGAGCAAGCTGCTCTCTAAAAAAAACCAGAAAATCACCAACAGCCACACAATCATCAGCCATCAAAGATCAACAAGACATCACAAGCTACATACAACCAATAGGACAAGTAGAAGCCTTACACTCAAAAGAGATTGGGCCTGAACCCCAAAGGTTTTGAAGGGATCTTAAACCCTTAACCAATTTTTTTAGGGACCTTGACCCTATAACAAGTTTTGAAGGGACCTTGAACCCTTTACAATCAGGTTTTGGTAGGGACCTTAAACCCAAAGACACATAAACCTGTAGAGTAGCAACCATCATGCAACTCCAACCAACGAAAGGGACAAGAAACAACACAAAACCAAGGGAAAACAAAGAGGAAAAAAATCCTTGAAACACCCAACAAACCAGCAAACCAACCCCACAACCACCTCTAGAGGAAGGAGCTCCCCTCTAATGGAGAGAACGATGTGAGAACCCAAACCTCCAAAAGCACAAATCTTCAGCCACCTCAAACTCCACCTCAATAGGAACAACTTCCACCTTAATAGGAACACCACCAGAGGAAACCAGAAAAGAGGGCATCCAACCACATCCACCACAAGCCCATCCATCTCTAAAGGAGGGGACTCCTAATCAACAGGAGCAGTATTCACCTCAAAAGAAGACATTGTGAGAGAGAATAGGAAGAAAGCCAAAGCTTCAAGAGATGGGGAAAACACACCATCCTTCGGCTGCAGCAACAACAAGAGCTTCAAGAGGGAAGGAGGGGCAGAAACCACTATCAAGTCTCTTCCCAGAGCAACCATTGTCTTAGAAGCAATAAAACCATTAAGCACAACTCTCATGAGACACTCCAAGACCTCCTCAAATGGCCAAGGACACTGCCTAGAACAGAAACTGGGAGGCAATAGCCCACACCTCCAACTCAAAAATAGTAGAGCACCCCAAGAAACCTGAAGCCAAAAAAACAAGCTTCGATAGAACACCATAAAACAAGAGGGAAACATAGCACCCTAGAAGAAAAGAAATGGACAATAACAAACCACTGTCTGCAAGAGAGACCCCATCCAAAATAAAGCCAAATCTTCAACAAAATCCAAGGATGGTACTAGCAGGAAGACCACAATGCAACTCCAAGAGGGGAGCCCGCCACCAAGAGAACCACCTCAAGCTAGAGATCAAAGGCCCAATAAAGGGAGCAATCAGGAATAAGCCACCCGTAGCAACCAGCGAACATCCCCTTGGAACCCAAGAGAACACACGCATCCAAAATATTATGCTTCAATAAAAAGGGGTTCGAAGGTAGAACAACATCCCACACGCCAATGCCAGAGCACGAGTCCAACAGCAGCACCAATGGGGAAACAACTGCTTCCCCCAACAACTAAAAAAACCCCAGGTTGACCAGAAAAACCATGGGCAGTGCCAACCATGAAACGCCTTCACAAGAAGAGAAGCGAGAAATTCCATCAGAAATCATGGGAACCCCCATGAAGAGCACCAGAAAAAGACTCCCCCATGAAGGGGCAACCACAGAGCAAGCATTACAGTAGAGGAAAGCAACGCTTTCTCTACCCAAAACACTCACAATAGCACCAGGAAACTCCCACACAAACCCATAAGAGATCCTAACAGCATCCCCAAGCTCTACGAGAGAAGAAATAGGCATCCACCAAGAGGCAGAACCTAGGAGAATAGGAACAAGCAGGTCCACACCAACCAAACCCAGTGTTGGAGAGAGAGGATCGCTCTCTGAGAACCAATGCCCATCTGCTTCATCCTCATATTTTCCATCGCCCACGTTCAAACTTCCACTCCCACCATTACTCCCGCCCAACGCTCCTGCTCTCTCCATTGAATAATTAAATTATTTATGAAATATTCGATGTGTTAATGTTGTGAATGAGCGTGATGATTATTTATTTACGATAAGTAATTTTTTTATATTCCATTCCACAATTTAGTTTCTATATATTAAAATCTATTCTTCGTATTGTATCAGTGGCATCTCTAGATGAGTGAAGAGAGGAGGACTAGTGATCACATTCAAAAGACAAAAGAATCAATAAACACTCCATCCAGCCGGCTTTCGAAGGCAACCTGTTTTATACTATATATTAGGGTCATTTGTTGTATACCTATGTGGCATTTTTGAACATATGTTTTGTACTATTGATAAATGTGACATTTTATGTCCATATGGCTCTTTTTTCGTAAGCCTGTATGACTTTATTGGACATATTGTATACTTTTATTAGCATATCATTGTATAGCCTTATATATTTTTTATTAATGCAAATATTATTTTACCACTACTATTCTTGAATGATGTTATCATGTGTATTGTGTAAATTGTATGCTTGAATATTGTAGGAATGGTTGTTGTTTACATCTGATGCTTAAATAATTACTGTCAATTTTTATTACATTCAAATTTTCACACATGCATATAGCTTTCTAACATTCATTACAAATGTTACTGAGCAGACATTTAATTATCTAAACACTCCTGTAGTTAAGGCTACTAAACCTATTAGCTTCTTTAATAAACTATTCAACCTTCTTAAGTAGGCCGATAATGAATTTCTATATGAGTGTGCCTTTCATGTGTATACCGATGAATTATGTGTATTCATACTTTCTGTCTTACATGTATATATGTGAATACTTTGTGACTTGTAACATGTATTCATATGTATACTTCATGATTTGCAACTTATGAATTACGTGTATTCAAGTGTATAAAACTTATGTGTATACTTTGTGACTTACATGTATTTCAATGCATACTTTGTGACTTACGTGTTTTCATTTGTATACTTTGTATTCATGTGTATACTTTGTGAAATAATGGAAAATGGGTTAGGATGTTATTGTATGGCTTAGGACATAGGGCACACTCACTTTCCAATTATTTCATTGAAGGATAACCCTAGAGATTTCAATGCAAAGGAGAAAGAGATCTTGCAGTAGGGTTATCCTAGGGTATGAATGTAAACTAATGAGGGGTCCACCACCAAGCTAGGGATTGGAAAGACAAATGAAATACAAGATGAAATGCTTAACCCTAATTCAATGCAAATTTAAACTAAATGACCTAGAAATGCAAATAAAATAGAATAACAAATTGCAAGATGAAATGTGTGCACCTTGGAATCTGAAGATGACTGGAAGGAGATCTGAAATGCTAGAAATTCTAACTTTAATGCTAATTGGGACTCATTTGCCAAGCTGGGTGAATCAGTCCAAGATCTAGGTTTCTGTGCAAGAACAAGAATCCGATAAATGGGTATTTGAATCTATAAAAATCTAAAATTTAACCTAAATTGGGACTCATCCACTAGAAGTGGTGAATCAATCTAGTTAGGGTTTTCTAAAACTTCAAGATCTAAATCTTCTCTTCTCAATCTATTCAATTTGCTTCTTCAAGTTTTCAGATTTGAATCTTTGGAAATCAACCTATAGGTTTTCTCAAATTTTCTCCAATGCTTAATGATAACTTTGACAACTTTTAGGAACTTTGATAACTTTCTCCAAGCTTGCTTCTCAATGTGTCTTCAACCTAAACTTGCAAATCACACACTAAAGAGAGGGGAAAATGTTGTTTTGTTAATGGATAGGGGTTTTCCTTGGTCAAACCCCATTTTAGTAATCAAACCTTGAAAGAGAATGAAATAGGAATGGAGAATGATGAATGAACAAAATAATATGTTACAACTCACCAAACCCTAGCAATGAAGTGCTACAAAAATGTACGAGATGGCTCTAATGGATGTAGATTTGACTCTTGCTTGAAGGTGATAGATCTTGAATGAAATGCTAGCTTAAATCATAAAACCCTACATCACAATTGATAGCTCAACAACAAACATGATACATGAAGACTTTGACATGATGCTTGATGCTTGAATGCTGCTCTAAAATGCTTGATAATTGTTATGCCTTGCATAACCACCCCATCTTTTGTCTTGGTTAAAATGGGTCCCCCTTTGTGTTTTTTTTTTACTTAGTTGTTTTTGGAACAAAATTTGGAGTATAGTTTTGCCAATACTTTGTTTTTCTTTGTTTTCTCTGTCGGAGTCGGAACCAGAGCTTAATCGGGTTTTGAAAGGTCTTTTGAGGTTAATTTTGGTTCTATTCCGACGATTTTTTTTCTTTGCCTTTGTTTTTGCTCTTTAGCGGAAGCGGACGCGGAGTGGGAATTGGGATGGTTCTATTCAAAATTTGCAAAATCAAATTTAATTCCGATCCCGACTCTGCTCCCTTTTTAGTTTTAGTTTTTGTCTTGGTTTTTGTGTTTTGTTTTATTAGGTTGGTCTTTTACTTAACTTTTTGTTTTTGTTTTTGTTTTGTTTTTAGTTGTCGGACGCAAAGTCGGAATGGGGATAAGGCTTTGAAATTTTATGATTTTAAGATCTTGTTTCCATTTTGGTTCCGCCCCCGCCAATTTTTGTCATTGACTTTTTGACTGAAGTTGCACTGCAGACCAGTGTTCGTTCTCTTATAGTTTTGACTCCGCCTTTACTGCATTTTAATGCATTAATGGTGGTTGCCGATGTAGGTAGGAATTCACATATTTTTCTTTATTAATGGTTAAAGCCTATTATTATTGTTATTATTACAAGTCTGAGAGCGCGAAGAACAATAGCAGAGTTCGTTTGAGCAAATTGATCGAGATAGAGAAGGGATTGTGTGCGAATTGATTCAGAAAGTTAGTGTGGCTTTGTTTGCGTTTGAGGTAGGTCTTTTATCTTTGTTGTTCATTGTTTTATTTGTGGTTGTGTTTGTTGTGTTTTGCTTTGTATCTGTTCGCGTGTTCAATCATTGTGTTTTAAAGCAATTTTATGATCATCGATGTGATTGAATGAGCAAGTTCTTGTTTTGGTTTGTTTTAGTTTTGTTTTTATCTTTGTTGTTTTATTTTGTCGTGTCGTTTCTTTCTATTTTTGGGCATTGTCGTTTTCACGACTTAATCGTGATCGCGTCGTGTCATTTTCGATTTGCAGTAGATTTAGATTAGATTAAAGGTTTTTATTACGGCGTGAGTTAGATTAAGAATTTACAGTGAGGTAGATTAGAGATTTTACAGTGAGTTGAGGTAGATTAGATTTATTGTTTAATTTAGGGTTTCGTTGTTTGGTAGAATGGCAGGGTTTTAAAACCCATGCCCTAGTTTTATTAAGTTTGTTAGATTAGGGTTTCATCGGTCTCTACAATTACTTTAAAATAAGTTTTAAATAAATGGCTCTAAAATACAATTGGTCCCCACGGTCATATGAGAGTAGAGTTTTTAAGCTCCTTTGCTATTTTATGGCGACCTAGGTTTAATCATGAAGTTATGATGAAAATGAATAAATTTGATGATGTCATGATTAGCATAGGCGGAGGTGGGATTGGAATGGGTATTGGCATAAGAGTTTTTTTTTACCAAAGTTATCAATTCCATTTCTATCTCATTTTTGATTTTGAGTTCTAAAAAGGTTTTATTGAAGTATGTGATAATTAGCGGAGGCGGGATCGGAACTGATCTTAAACTTAAGAATTTTGTTTGTAAAGGTTATCAGTTCCATTTTTATCCTGTGTCTAGCTCCGCATATTCGAAGTAACGATAACCAAATCGGAGGCGGAGGCGGAATGGAAATAGAATATGAAATGAAAGGAATTTGAAGAAAACCAAATCCCTTTTTCATTCCGATCCCGGTTCTGATAACTTCCCCAACTCCAACTCCGAGCCCGTTTGTTACTAGCTGAAGTTCCTATATTGGTTTTTGCTCCGAGTCCGCCAGTTTTGTGAAAATGATTATTTTGTGTTTCTCTCCGACTCTGACTCCGATATATATGTAACAGGTATGTTTTTAAAACATGTTTTATAA
This sequence comes from Sequoiadendron giganteum, assembly GCA_007115665.2. Lineage (NCBI taxonomy): Eukaryota > Viridiplantae > Streptophyta > Pinopsida > Cupressales > Cupressaceae > Sequoiadendron > Sequoiadendron giganteum. Next base: position 310,472,197 of record CM021107.1, on the reverse strand, counting down.
TGATTTATTGGAAGGTCTAATTAGAGGTTTGCTTGCAGGAGATTTGAGAGATGTCAGGAACATCAGGAGAGGCTACTCGAAGGAATCAATCGGCTGGAACATCAAAACCTGCACCGAAAATCAAGAAGGTGAAACCAGAACAGCTACCTTATATATTAAGGTATGATCATAGGAATCTGGTAGTGAAAGCGAGCAAGGTGGAATCAAACTGGTCAGATATCACAAATACCAATCTGGGCCAGTATAGTTTCGAAGAATTACATGAAGAGACCTTTGCAGAAAGGGAAAACTTGACAGGGAGAACTCAAAGGATTGTTGACTCCGGTCTGGCACATATCACTGTGTTTTCTTTGTCAGTTCAGTGTCTGGAGTTGATATGTACAGTGGCCAGTACTTATAATCTAGCTACAAGATTATGCATGGATTCACAGAATAATGTGATTATAGATCTTACTCCGCAGATGTTCCAAAGCATATTCAATGTTCCTGATCCCAAGAATTTAGTGCAGTTAACTGAGGCTGAGGCATTGGAGAAATACAGTAAGCATAAAGACTCCAATAAGTCTCATTTAAACAAAAGATGGTTAAGTACCGAGAAGAAGTCTTTAAGCAAACTGGCAGACCAGCCAAAGAGGGAAGACTTCAAGAAGCAGATATCTTATTTGATATTGATGCTATCTAGGGTGTTTGGGAAGAGGGATGCCTTCCATTTAAAGGAATGGATGTTTCATTTTATTCAAGTGATCTTTCAAGGTGATTATCAATTTGATTGGTCAATGATTGTTTCTGATGCCATACATGATCAGCTCACAAGGGTCAGACAGACCAAATCTTTCTTCATGACTTCATATGTGGTCTATGCTGCAGCAAGATTGGGGATTTTCCCAGGATTAAACAGAGTAGGTATAATGGGAGTCTTGGATGGACAAAAGAAGGTATGGGAACACTATGATCAATTATCTCTTCAGGTTGCTGAGACTCACTTCAGAAGAGTCAATGATGCATTTTTATATGTGGTTATCAACCAGTTAAGTGGAGATGCAGGACATAGGTTAAGCCAAGAAGCTATGGCATTCATTTCTGAATGGGGAAGTTGGTACATCCAATACCCCAAATTTACATACTTCAGGTTGTTTGGGTTTGAAGGTCATCCCCATTTACTTCCAAGATGTTGCAGCAATAGAATAGTGCTTATGGAATTTGTATATCAAGCCATTGGAGTTAATGCTAGATTTGGGATGAAGCACAAGACAGGATGCCATAAGTTTCCTATGACACTGGGGGAATATGGCTGTCACACTTAAAGGTAGCTAAGGTGGTTTGTAATGAGTTGATACAATTAAAATTGGGATTGTATACAGCTCGTAAGTATTTTGATCCGAAAAAGAAGATGTATACTTTATTACCTTCAGTATTTACTAGACACTTTAATTTGTTAGAGGATTTTTGGTGTGATAGGCAGGATGAATTTGACTTAAGGAGGAAGAATTATGAGAGATTACCAGTCTCACTTATGGTAGAGCTGGGTATTAAAGATAATATTCCTAACACTTTGGTGGATGATGGAGTGGTATTAGATCCCTCATATGAAGCTTTGAATATTGGCACCAAAAACTTAGATCCAATAGACTGGAATGAAGAAGAAACGATTGACATTAAGAAATTGGGAAGAACAGTCTTGGATAGAAGTGTGCAATGGTTGATGATGAGGACTCAAGCTCCTCAGGGACCAATCCTCAAGAAAGGTAAATGGTATAAGAGGATTAAAAGAAAGGCACCTTCCAAGGAACCATTGGAATTCTTTCCTCCAGATGTTGAAGAAACAGAGTTGGAGGTAGTTGATGAAGAAGAAGAGACACCCAAGGGAGATGTTTCAATTGAATCTATTGTTCCTATGCCCGCATTGGGTGAGTCATCTACACGAGCCTCACTCACAAGGAAGAAAAGTAAAGAAGTTCAGGGAGTGTTTTATGCCATGGCTGAAGCTACTAAAGGAAAAGAAGTGGAGGAAGATTTGGTAGAAATTGAGACAGACTCGGATGAAACTCTATTAGAGAAGGACTTGCAAGTAAACATGCCTCTAGATCCTACTATTGAGCAGATTCTTACACAAGAAGAACAATGGAAACAATTTGAAGATGCTACCAGGGAATCTGATGCAAGGGCTACGGCGGAGAAACAAAAGGAAATGGAGGTAAAATTGCAAGCTGATGCTCTACTTCAACAGTAGCAATTAAAGGTAAAAGAAGTTGAAACAAGAATAGCAGCTAATATAATGGAGGAGCAAATGAGGCAACGAGATATGAGATCAAGGTCAAGCAGAAAAGCTAGAACTGATACAGAAGATCCATGATCTCAAGGAGGAGAAAGCAAGAAATTGAAGGGAAAAGGAATCCCTGGTTGCTAGGTTGAAGCTTGCAGAGGAGACTCGACAAAAAGAACAAGAGGCTAAAGCTTCAAGAAAAGAAAAAGAGTCTGAAGAGCTAGTAAAGAAATTGCAAGCTGAGAAAGAAAGGGAAAAGGCAGAGAAACTCATAGCCTTGGAAATAGAAAGGATAGAAAGAGAAGAAACTGAAAGGAAGCAAAAAGAAGGAGAGGCCGAAGCTGCAAAACTTAAAGCTTTAGAGGCAGAGCAATTAGAAAGAGAGGCCTTAGAGAAAGAAAAACAGAAGGATCAGATGGAAGAGGAAAGATTGAGAAAAGAAGAAGAAGATAGGAGAATACAGGAACAAAGAGATAGGGAAGAGGCTGAGAAGTTGGTGCAGATGCATGTGCTACAGGAGCAACAAGAAAAGGCAAAGGTTGATTCTCAACCTGAGGTAGATATTCAGCCATCCTCTATAGTTGTTGCTTCCTCTTCCATGATGATGACTCCTAGTGCTCCTACTTGGTTGAAATTAGATCTACAGAAGAGAGCTAGAACACCTCCTCAATCTCTTAATTGGGAGGACATGATGAAGGAGATTGAACAGGAAAGGCCTAAGAAGAGGGCTAAAGTTTTGCACTCTACCAGACTCACAGATAAAGGAGAGATAGTTGCTGAATGTGTCGTGCCTATGACTGAAAAAGGAGGTAGGGGATATGTAGCTCACAGACTATCAATTAAGTACGGTTAACTTGGGAAGACCCACTAGAGATCAACAAATGAATCTGATTGATGTGGTGGCTTCAACGACAAAATCAAGAATGATCAAGGACAAACAAAAGAAAGATGAGCTTAAGGCTCAGTTAGATCAGTTACATTCATTTTTGAAGAGTGTCTCCTCTCCAAGGTCACAAAAGGTTGCAGCAATTGAGACTCCTATTTTGCTAAGCAAAAAGGAGGTTGATGATTTGGTGCAGGTTAGAGGTAAGGCGGAGATGGTTGACAAATGGATAGACAAAGTGAATGGGGAGGTAGGTGAGGTTTTGGAAAAGGGGTTTGAAACCTATAAGGAGGCGGAAGGAGTAATAAAAGAGATGCATCAATATATTGAGGCCTCCGAGAAGTTAGAAGAAGAGTACAAAGAGTATAGTGAAAAGTTAGAGAAGATAAATACATTGCCTCTAACTACTCTTCTAGAAGAATCTATACTCGAAGATGATAATAAAGATTTTGTAGAAAAGACTTCTCGTATCCTTAAGTTTAGGACTGGCTTTTTGAGCAAGCATAAGGATGAAATTCAGGAAGCAGTTAATAATTTAACTGAGCAGTTGGAAGAGTTGGAAGCGGTTATGGCTATAATAGTAGATGTGAATGTAATGACTAAAGATGGCATGCCGTTAAGTCAGGTTAGAGAGAAATGGAATGAAAGATTCCAAGGACTCATGCAGGATGATGGAGAGGACTTAGTGATAGACCGACTTGTAGAAGTCAAGGAAGAAATAAAAGCTGCAGGAAGAGAGTTGGTCAAGGTAAAAAGCATGAAAGAATTTGCTGCAGTTGAGTTGGATCGCATCAAGTTTGAAGATGACTGGATTGATGGGCCAGACATGGATATGCTACAACAAGTCTTCACCAGTTATGATGAGTTCATAGCGGATCCAGCATCACATGCATAAAATCTTGCATGCATAATATTCTTCTTCCTTGCATGATGCATGATGATCTTCTTCCTTGCATGTTGCATGCATGCAGCACTGGCAGTCTCAAGGACGTGTGATCTTCTTTTCTCCTATTTTCTATCTTCTATTGTTAGATCAAACTGAATGTATAATGTAAGAACTCAAGATCGAAATTGATCTGAGTTTCCAAGACAGTTGATTGTTCCTAAAAAGGTGGAAAGCCTAAGATAGAAGTAAAGTTCGAACTTCTTTTTTGTATTCTATAAATACCAGTGGGGTATTACATTGTAAGGGTCAGCTAATTGAAAATTGGATTGGCTTACCTAGTGCTAGGAGATAGAATTTTCATAGAGCATTTTGCAGAGATACATTGTACCAGATCTTGTTTATAGTTAATAGAATTGCAGGTTTACGAAATATGGAGTTTGTATTGAATTGTGTTGTTTGATAAGGTTAATGAGTTATAATCCACTTGAATGCCAGTGATTGTGCTGAAGCATGATAGTTTCTTATGTGATGAAAGTCATTAGAAGAAACCATGTTTAAAGATTATCTTGTTAAATTGTCATTGAATTAAGGTTATTAAAGTCTGTTGATCTATAGTTTTAATGATGAATGAATGTGTGTGGTTTTGAGATCTTGGAAATACTTGTGATAGGCGAATAGAAGAATTGAATTAAGCACCTAAGATGTATACGATGGTACAGTTATACTGTGGGTTGTGTCATGCTATGGTTTTTGTGATCAGTTAAGAAAACATTCATTGTTAAAAGTATATGTCTGGATATTAGATAAATTTAATTCATACTTACTAATTTACCCCTTGGATTTATCTTTTTCTTTTATTTTAAACCCCTTGATTTACAGGAACTATTTTGACAAAGAGAGTCATAGCTTGGATCCTTTGTTACCAGCACAGGCCCCTTGAATATTACAGTTGCATGAACCAATTGAGTGACATCAGACAGTTGAGAACCAACTACCAGGACCTTGGGAGTTAGGCCAATACATGTAGTCTTTCTTTTTCAAGAGAAATAGAGTAGAAATATTCTATTTTAATGTTGTTTGTGTCATTTTAACCATCAACAATAATCTACTCTTGAATTCTCTTGTAAACACTTGAATGCTCTTGTGAATTCAACTTTGGTATAAGGATGTTCATTCAACTTGCTAAGTTACTTTATTGCTTGTTAGGAGAAAATGAGTGAATGAAACTTGTATTTGTAGACACGTAAAAATGTCCTAGCTTGTGAACTAGCATTTTGGCACTCATATTCATCTATTAATTAAGTGATTTAACATTGTTTAATTAACTCATCATCAAACAACATCGAACGACATATAACAACATCGAAAAAAATCAAACAACATCAAACAACAACGAACAACATCGAACAACATCAAACAACATCGAAAAGCATCAAAAAATATCAAACAACATTGAACGGCCTTGAAATTCATCAAACAACATTAAACACCATCCCATAACATCTTGAAACCATCCCAGAATGACTTGGAAAATCTTGAAATCACCCTAGAACATCTTGAAATCATCCTGTAATGTTTTGAATCATATTAGAACCATCTCAGAATGACTCAAAACATCTCAAAATCATCCCATAAAATCTCAGAATCATGCCGAAACATATTGAAATTGTCCTGTAATGTCTCAAAACATCTCGAAATCATCCTGAAATAGCTCAGAATCATCCTGTAATGTCTCAGATCATCTTGAAATCATCATGAAACATCCCACATCACACCACATCGAAATGACATCAAAAACCCTAATTCCTCTATTAATTGAATAATACAACATTATTTAATTAATTCACTTTTTCATCATTTTTGACAAATTAAATAAATTTCATTTGTTTAATAAAGTCCTAAAAACCCTAATTCTACTATTGATTAAATAAAACAACATTATTTGATTAATTCATGTTTCATCATTTCAACCAATTAAATAGATCACATTTATTTAATGAAGTCCTAATCTCTCTTTATTTTTTCCTAATTGATTAAATAACACCAAATATTTAATTACATCACTAAATCACCTTATTCCCCTAAGTGGATTAAATTATTAAATAATAATTTAATTACGACACTTTCCCTCCAAAATTTGAATAATTAAACCAAACTATTCAAATCAATTATCAAAAATCAAATCAAACTAATGCAACTTTGTTTGTAAAAGTCAAACTTGATTTGCACATTCAACTCCAAAAAGGAATTAATTAATTAAATCAATTAATTCATATTCCTCACCCACCTTCTGATTGATTAAATTACGATTGTTGACTAAGAAATATAATTTGTTAACTAATCAATCTAAATTGCTAGCTGAGCAATGTAATCTATTAACTGATCAATCACATTCCTAACTAAGCCATCTAAATCTTGACTGATCAATCTAAATCTTTGACTAGCCAATCTATTTTTCAATCACCCAAGTGCAATCAACTTTGTACAATTTTCTCATGTCTAAATCCTCTCAACACACTCCGACCGTTGATTTGAATATTCTTGAAAATGATCTTGATCATCCATTTCAAATTTCATTTTCTATATAAAAAACCCATTTCCTCACAAATAAGGATTAGAGAATCAACATACATTGAGCGACAAAGTGTTGTCAAGAACACCATTGGTAGAGCTTCACCATTTCTTCGATCAACCAACCAAAATAGTCACTCATCAAGATTTTGCACACAAACTTTGGAGGCTTCACGATGATAAGAACAACCCAACATCAGGTGAAAACACTCCACTACGGGATGGTAAGACTATGTTAATCTTGTACATTCATTTATGTATGTTAAAATAGCTTAGTTTCATTTCACATGTGTAGGTTTAGATCTTAGATTAATATGTTTAATATTAGTTTAGATTCTTAGATTTAACATATTTTGATCCCTCTTTCGGTCTAACGTTCTCTCCCTCACACATTCGGGCATGCCTAGTGGGACACTTGTCCCCTCCTCTAACGTTCGTTTAAGCCATTTTTGAAGTTTCAGGTCCTAGAAATGCACTTGACAGAGTTTTCACGCGCTACCCAGAAAACTTGTGCACTTGACTATCAAGAAAATTGAGTTGTTGCAACAAAAACTATGCTATTGACATGGGAATTGTGCTTTTGCTTCAAGACCTACACACTTTCTTTTGACAATGTTAGCATCTACATAGAGATTTGAGCATCTATTTCTAGAGCTGAGCAATTGCATTTTTTCTCTGAGCAGTTGCTCTGACAGACAAGTGCATGGATCTTGCACTATTGTAATGGGATTTTCCACTAACGTTTTCTTGTTTTTGGATGTGTAAATAGGTATTAATAGATTTGATGCAAGATTCAAGTAATATTAACACGTTTTTTGTAGGGAAGACAATAGGTCCAAGATTTTTAGATCTACAATTAATTTTTATTAACTTAGGAATCTAATTTTTGTGCTCTAAAATGAACAAACATAAACTCACATTTGATTTAGTGTTTAAAATTGAACAAATTCATGCTTTCTTAACTTAGGAATCTAAATTTAGTGCTCTAAAATGAACAAATACAAACTCACATTTGATTTTAGTGTTTAAAATTGAACCAAATTAATGTTTTCTTAACTTAGGAATTCTCATTTTGGTGCTCAAAAAAAAATTAATTTTGGGATCTAAAAATGAACACATTTCATGTTTTCATAGCTAGGAACTTTAATTTTGGTGCATGAAAAGAGCACAAATGATTTCCATTTTGTTGAAGCACGCACGATTTACATTTCTTGACCAATTAAAGACCAGGATTGTTTTCTTACAAACACTCAAGTTTGGAGCTTAAAATGAACAAGTTATTTCTTTTGTATTGCACCATTGCTATTTTTTACTGATATCTAAATTTAGTGCTCTAAAATGAACAAACACAAACTCACATTTGATTTTAGCGTTTAAAATTGAACCAAATTAATGTTTTCTTAACTTAGGAATTCTCATTTTGGTGCTCAAAAAAAAACTTTAATTTTGGGATCTAAAAATGAACACATTTCATGTTTTCATAGCCAGGAACTTTAATTTTGCTACATAAAAAGAGGGCAAATGATTTCCATTTTGTTGACACACACACGATTTACATTTATTGACCAATTAAAGACCGGGATTATTTTCTTAGAAACACTCAAGTTTGGAGCTTAAAATGAACAAGTTATTTCTTTTGCATTGCACCATTGCTATTTTTTACCGATATCCTAAATACTTCCGATTGGTGCACGTAAAAAGAATAATTTGTTTATGTTATTCACATATTTTTTGGGGATAACATTGCTCGAGGTGTTTAAAAAGAATCATTTTTTTATGGATTGTTCATTGTGCATTCATTGATTGGAAAAGTTGAAGTGTTTTATCTTCTCCCCTCACACCTTTTCGCTATCTTGGGTGAGCGAAAAAACATTTTTAAGAATTGCACTTTATTTTCAATTTTACCTTAAAGAGGGTACTTTCTTTGAGATACATCTCGCAATGGAGAACTCATTGCAAGGTCCCAAAGCACATTTACTAACTGGCTATATTAAAGGTTGAAAATTTGTAATAAAGTAGCTTCAAGTCGTGCTGACAATAGACTACACCTAATCCCACACCTTAAGTGGAACAGGAATGGTTAAAGAGCCTTAAGTGGCCAGTGGGTGAGTGTCATATTTTTGCATTAATAGTTATCACTAAGAACCAAATTGTTTTAGAGGCCGCCCTATTATCCAAAAACATTCTCTGAAAGTGGTGCATCAAAATTTACTTCTAAGAAGTTACTTTCCATGTCCAACTATAGGCCTGCGCCATAAGTTGCATGTAAAATCGTCTCTTCGGAGCATGAGGCAAGCCTACCTAAGAGAATGGTGTGTATCCCCTAGGGTTGTACTTGTTGGTTTATGTTAAAATTTCCCATTACATTCAAAACAATTTGACATCAAATTATGTGATTGATTTAAAGAAAAAGAGCACATTCAAAACAAACACTAAACAAGATGGTTGAACCACAAACCCTTTGATTTAGTGCATACTTGTGAAATAAGCCTTATGTTTGCACCCCTTTGAAAGGATCTTTCCTTAAAAGTTTCCAAACATTTTGGCTTTGATTTCAGGTTACATTAATCAAGGTAAACATTTGGGAACTATGGCTTGGGTGTTGTGATTTCACAACCTAATTTATAGACATGAAGGTCACAGAATTCCATGCTTGTTGAGTCAGTCCAAGTTTTGTCTTATCACTTGCCATACTTCAAACATAGAAAAATTTGAGAGAATTTTGTTTATAAGATCATTGTTCGAACCAAAAAAATTGGAAAGCTAGAAGGTCAGATAGTCCCACATCCATTATTTCCATCCTACCTATTTAAAATCAAAATCAAACAAACCATTAGGGTCATTCCACCACTCAGATGTCCATGATATCAATAGTTCCTTGGGACTCGTAGATAGTACAAGTAAGCTTTCTCGCAACATATCCTCTGGACAAGGAAGTGGAATATGATGTAAGAAAGGGTAACTTCCAACTACACCAAGATATTAAGATCTTTCACATGGATTTTAAAAGGCATCTAACAAGATTAATATGCACTTGAAAATTTAACTTATCACCAAACACACACTAAAGGCTTGTAGCCCTCAAATTGACTTCTCACAATATCTTTTATAGGAGATCGTACAAAGGCTTACAAAACATCATTTGAGAGACACTTCAACTCCTGACCCACAATACCAAAAGGTCCAATGAGGTTTCTTTGAAAAAATCTTACAAACCAATAGGATGCCCCTATCCTAAAACCACTAATTAGCCTCTTTTACAAAGGAGGTATCTCCAAATCACCAAGTCTCCACCCTAAATCAATGGGTAGTCTTTAATTGTGCATCAAAACATCAGACTCCACCATTAGTTCACAGGTCTATGACCCCTAAGCCACCATTTCATGAAACCCTCACTCTACATGCAAAAACCAAGGCTTTATTGAAAATCCTATATCCCAAGCTTTTCTGACTCAACAAAAGCCTTCAACACATCATTATGACCTTGCACAAACTCAATCCACTCTTACTTGGATAGTACCAACAATGTTTTGACAAAACCCTTCACTAACCCACCATTTTCACATGAAAAATACCCTATTCAGCCCTAGGGCAGCACCCAAGTGATACTACCTCAACTTCCCAGCCTAAAAACAGATAGGAACACCTACCCTATTATCAAATAAGTCATTCCACTGAGCAACAGATGAGGATAGTAGGTGGAATGACTAATATTCCATATTTACACCAATCAAACCCTAAACTCTATATTTGCAGGGCTACTTTAGAAATGTGAAGAGATCTCCAACAAATCCTAATGAAAAGACTTCAAAATTGATTCAAAATAAATTTATACCATGCCTCTATAGAATCCAATAAACTTCAATGCATAACAAGGACTGTACAGGCCGTACAAAACAAAGAAAGTTCAAAAAATGAGAGAATTTGCAAGGATGGCGTATTTCATGAAATATTTTCAAAATAAACTTCAACAACCTTGTGTTCGAGCCTTTTGGAGGCTTTAAATAAATTTTCCAATCAAAATCCAGCTGCCCAACACCTATAACTATTTTTTGAACTTCCTTGACCCTTCAAATTCCCTAAAAGTTGCATTTTGATAATTTTTGGTTTTGACAACATTTACAATTTTGCTTTTGCAACTTTTTACATATTTTGACACCTGAGACATAAAATACCCCAATTACATAATAAATGGTCTTTTTAGACCTTATTTAGCATAATAGACTCAAAACACTCCTATTCTATCCACCTAAGAACCATGACTCACTTACAAAGAAAAAACTAGTCTTATTGACCTTATTAAGACAAAAACACATCAAATCCTAAAGCTTTCTCAATATCAACCTTGCTTGACCATTGTTGACCAAAGGTGCTCCTACACCAGAGTATGGACCTTAGTTCTTCAACATTTTGATTTGCAAGAAGTAGTAACATTCCAAAATAGCACTCAAACTCTAGGGTCTTGAGCTTCACAACAACCATCCCATAACACCATCAAACTTCATGACCATCTGGTGACCAACTACCCCAGTTCAACAATCAGATCTTGTAGCACCGATCCTTCAACCTAGTCTCACATATATCGAGGGTGAAAAAATTGACATCATAAGCAGCTTGAGAACTTTCATTTTTCATAAGAACAAAACACCCCACCAGTTTCTCATTGCATCAATTTTCATAGATGAAGAGGAAGAGAAAGTTGACATAGCAATAGAAAAACCCATATTATCACCACCCACATGGCAATAAATATCCCCTTCATGATCTCACGCAAGTTCAAGATCCCTAAGGTAAAGTTCAGAGCTCGTCATTTATAATTAGGCATCTTAGTCCAAAAGCTCTCAAGAAACACCTTTGGGCACTTCACAAAACCAAAACTAGGTTGGTATACAACTTTTATAAATGTGCTTCAAGGAACAATCCGAATGTGTATTCCTTCTACTATTGTCAAAATCTTGTTATGTTCCAACAGTTCCAATATCTCACATAATCCATAGGACAACAATGAGTCTTTATGATTTGAGTCACTTAGAGAGTACACCACTCTCCCACATAGGACAAAAGTTGTTTATGAAAACCATGAGATCACAACATAGGAAGAAAATGGAAGCAAGCAAGAACAACACAAGTATCCCACTAGCAAACACCATGAATGACGGAAGTGGCCCATGAGGATATAAACGAAGTGACCTTTTTGATAGGGTATTGGGTATCAAAATATCCCCAAAACATGTCTATCTATTACCCAAATCACTCTTATCAAGGGTCATAACATCAAGTAGGGCAAGAACGTCAAGGGTTTTAAAATCCCCATCAAGGAATAAGTCCAGAACATTAAATTTCCCTAAATGAAATTGAGAGATCTTGAGGAAATTAAATGAAATCAAAATTCAGCATATCACCAATGCCATGTGAAAATTCGGAACATTACATGTCCACAACCAATGGACATCATTCCAAAAACACCTCAATATCCACATCAACAACACTTCTAATATCAGCAGTATCAAGAAGTTCTACAACACCAAGGTGTACCTCAAGTGCAATATCAAGATGTACTTCATTCACAATATCAAGAAGTTCCACAACACCAAAATGTACCTCAAGTGCAATACCAAAATATACCTCAAACACAAAATCAAGGAATTCTACAATATCAAGAGAAAAACAATCAAGAAAAGCCCTAGAGGAAAGATTACCAACCAGGAAAGAGATTCACCCCTTTGGGAGAAGCTTTAGAGGTAATCATGCATGAACTAGTACAAAGGAACTTATCAAAATCAAGGATAGTCCAATTTATGGTGAACCAAGCTTTAAAATCCCTTGGTATAACCAATATGAATGATGCGAGTTCCACAAAACCAAGGGTCACAGAACGAACAAATACACAACACTCAAAAACCTCATCCAAGACCTCATTGATCAAGGAGAAATAGCTATTAAAAAATACATTCAAGGGCCATCTACCAATGACAACAATGATAATGTCTCAACCTCAAAAGCTGAAAGAAATAATCAAGATCTATCTATCGATCACATTGGCAATGTCTCTACATCATCTAGTGAGCAAGAGGACATACATCTAGAGTTTAATCCCAAGCATGATCAAAATCAATCACCCAAGTCTAGCAATGATTCAGTCCAAGATATATTGACATCATCCAACCTCATGGTAGTATATATTGATGATCAAGAGACTCTTGATCCAGCACCTATACCCAATGCAGAAGATCTAAGCCAAGAGTCATTACCCATATGTCCACATTTTGAGGAAAGTCAAGGATCCTTTACAAGCAATCCCTTCTTTGAAATTGATCCATGTCAAGAATGTGATCTAAAGCATGTCAAAGATAATACCACACAAAATCAAGATCAAGAAACCTTATCATCAAAATATTATAATGACAATAGATATCTTCAAAGACATCCAAGGTTTTCCAAAAGAAGAACAAATCCATATACCGAGTACACATACATTTACCCATGAGATGCTTACTCCTTATGGAAATTTATATGATCTTCATCTAATACAAGAGTCCCATACTCTTGATATTATTACCAAAGAACAAGAGTATCCTACACTTAACATATGAACACAAGATCAAGACATAGTAAAAGCTAGAGTCATATCAGAAAGGGGTCATGAAGAAGAATTATACATAAGTTATGAATCAGAAACATCATGTGGAGACATATCAAAAATAGATCATAAAGAATACTTATATATAAGTTGTGAATCAAAAACATCCTATGAAGAAATATCAAAAATGAATCATGAGGAAGACTTTTCATGGATAGTAAATAAGAAACACCTCTGAAAGAAGCATTAAAATCTAATATTTTACAAGATCGGGCAAAAGATATCAATCAAGAAGGTATCCCACATCTGAAGGAGCCTATCTATGAGGAAGCTACCACATTTAAAGATCCACAGCAGAGCAACAAAAGATTAGCACCTTGTTTCCAAGGTGAGACATATCCCATTGCAAATAAACTCTCTCAACAGATTCAGTATCAAGACAGAGGATTAGGCCTACATGAATAGGGTATCCTAGAACTAGCGCAGATTATTGGCAACCCTAAGCATCAAGGTCTAGGTTATTTAAAGGAATCTAAGAATATCAGTGATACCTCTATAATACTAGGGGCAACTTTATCTAATGCGAGCATCAACATAAAGAGAATGACGAGTCCTTATGATGAAATTACTACCAATGCTACAACTATCGATATCATGAATCCTCATCCACACATATTTCAACCCTCTAATTGGGACCAACAACAAGAGAAAAATATATACCCAAGAATGAAACAATTCATTGAAGAAAAAGAATTAGCAAGACAAAATGGAAAAGAAAGATTCAAATGGATACAAAAGAAAAACTAAGAAAATCGTCCCTATCAAACTCCATTAGTTAAAGAAACTATGGAGAAAAATCAAAAAGGGAATTTCATCTATTAAAGATGTCCAGCAATGCAAAAGAAAGCTTCAAGAGTGACTTACAAGTTATACCAAGACATTGATCCTAATCGAATCTCCATATCCACCCATCATTGCTCATCATCCCAAGTTTGGAGAGTCAAAGATTCCAAACTTTCAACCAATCTATCTAAATTGCATATCCCTCAAAATAATTATATGTCAAGTGGAATCATCTTAGCCTATCCATAATGAATCCAATCCATTTTTATCCGAATCCAAATTATCTTGATCTTTACAAATGTTTGGTACACACTTTATATTTTCTTATGAAAAGCATCTTGACATGGGTCCCTATCATTGATCCTATCCTATCTAGCATTATCTGAGCCATGAGGCATTTTCCAAAGGGAATACTTTGTCCCAAAATGTTATCCTATCACAAGATAAGCCATCACCTAAATTTCTAGACACTAGGGGAAAATTCTTGCATCTTGCTTCAGAACAAATCTTGATCTATGTCTTCTAACTCACAATGTGATCTAGGCATCATCCCATCAACAAGGTATACCACCAACACACTATCAGGTTAACCTTTGAAACACTTCATCCCATGAACAAGGTATACCACCAATGTACTATCAAGGTAACCTTCAAAATAGTTCATCCCAACAACAAGGTGTACCACCAATGCACTACCAAGGTAACCTTCAAAGATGACAACATGGATTATTCCTTCACTTCAAACAATCTAATATATCAACAGTTGCTTGAACCCCACAACTAGTTCAAGTAATATTTTCCACAACATATCCTCTAGAAAAACAAAGTTAAGTATCAATCCAAGTTTTCAACATCTTGTACCCCAAGAAAAAGGGTAAAAATCCCAAAAAATCAAAAGTATCAAAAATCAAGAACATCAAAAAATAAAACAACATCGTTGGATTATTCCTTCACTCAAACACTCTAATATATCAACATTTTCTTGAACCCCACAACTAGTTCAAGTATATTTCTCACAACATATCCTCTAGACATGGAAATGGAATATCAATCCAAGATTTATTTATCCCAAAAACAAGTTTATGCTTTGAGTCAAATGGTCGAACTATGTCATATTTCGGTGTACAAAATATGCAAGGCTTATTAGCCCCCAAGGCATTAGGTCAGTCCCATTAGGTTTTTATTAGGCTTTCTTCCAACTTAGTCAAAAACAAAAAAATCCAAACAAATCAAAAAAAAATCAAAATTCAAAAACATTCACAAAATAGTAAAACCTATGAAACTGATAATTGGATCAAATAGATCCCAAAGTCATTTCTCCCTTGGGTGCAGTGGTTTGAGAACCACCTACAATCATTTTAACCCATGATGTTAGGGTTTCACTATGAACATTTCAAGCAACACAAAATGACATAAAACATGATGACAAATGACATTTAGGATGACAACAAGCAAATGCTAACAAGGTTTAAATGAAACAAAGGCAAATGCAATCTCACGAAATCAATGGAAAATTTAACTATTCAAAAACTGAAAACCACCTACACCATTCCAAAGATCATTAAATTCTAACCCCTTTTTTAAAAAAACCACTGAAAAATACTTCTGAATGACCAAGATATGGTCGTTTGAATATAGGGTAAAAATTACAAGTCATAGAGCAAACAAAGTTAAGGTTTTAAGTCAAGTGCATGAAAAAAAAGTTAAATTTTAAGTCAAGTGCAAGCTTTTAGAGCAAGTGCAAGGTTTTCAGATGTGATATTTTAAAACAAGTGCAAGATTCTTAAGCAAGGGTGAGGAAATGGCTCCAGAGCATGTCAAAAGAGAGGTTTTCAGTCAAGTGCAAGATTTTAGAGTGATTGCATGAATCAAAAGCAAGGTTTTAGGTCAAGAGTGAGGTTTTAAGTCAAGGACAAGGGTTTAAAGGTCAAGTGTGAGGTTCTGACATAGAAAAGGCAAGGAAAATGATATAGATACTCAAAAATCACCAAAAATATTCTATTCACTCAAGAAACTTTGTACACACAATATGAGAATGTAATGAAACGAAAATGAGAAGCGACAAGGTACATACTAAAAAAACAATGCCTAAAGGACATCCAAACTCTCAAAATGCATCTGTATGATAGGAGACTCCTCAAATCCTCGCCATAGCTCCTTGACAATCGACAAAAAAAAAACATTCAAATAACTTGAAAACACAACAAAAACAACATCAAATAAACATCAAAAAGCACAAAAACATTTGAAAATCTCAAAAAACCTATTTATGCCATTACCTATTCGTCATAAAGGTTCATCCATAATAAACAGATCGTCACACTCACCCTTTGACAAAACAAACAAATAAACAAAGCAACATCAAAAGCTAGAACTTTCAAGCAAACAATCACAAGGATTTGAACGCAAGCAAACAAAAACAAAGCCAATTATAACTACCTATCTATTGACGATTCCCAACAACATCCTAAGATATGTCTTAATAGACTTGTTCCCATGATAGACATGATCAACACCGGATAATAGTCCCATAACAAATAGAGCAAGTGATACAACAACTTTGTTTTTTATCTTTTTGTAGTCTTATCTTTTCGATTTACATTATTGACTCATTCCCAGGATCTCTCAAGGATGTCCATAAGGATTTAGAGAGGAAGGAATGAGGGAAATTGAGCATCATTTTGGTTTTATGTTTTTTGGATATTTTTGTTATACTACCAAGGCAAATACTTGCTTTGTTCTGTGTGTGGAAGTCATTTCGAAGCATTTCGTGTAACGGTGACATGTTAGGTTTTTAATACCTCTTGTGTTACTAGTCTGACATGTTTTAAAGCTTCTCAACCATACACTTTATAGGGTTTCTATGTGTCTGGTATGAGCAAGAGTACTCTTTGTTAGTAGAGTCAAAGTCCACGTAATGGATACAAAGTCACCTTGGTCATTAATACCCTGGTGCATTGTATATGTTTGCTACATCAAATAGGATTGTTCAAACTGTGAAGCCTCCAAGTAAAGCAAGAGAAACTCATCAATGAAATCACATTCTTACTAACATTTTCTTCTAATATCATCCACTTTCTTCTATCTTCTAAATCTTACTAACATTTTCTTCTAGTCAAACATTTCTTTTGCCAGTCCTTGCACTTAACACATCACATCAGCTTCTCAAAAAAATTATCTACAATTTTCACCAAATCTTTCGAGGGGGGACCATCCATGCTATACTTTATGGGGAATACTGGGGAAACTCTTGCACCTGGGGCATACCAAGGCAATTTTCTTTGAAACAAAGCAACCAGTACTTTGTATCAAAGAGGGGGAAAATGTAGACACCTAAAAATGTCCTCGCTCGTGAACTAGCATTTTGGCAATCATATTCATCTATTAATCAAGTGATTGAACATCGTTTAATTAACTCATCATCAAACAACATCGAACAACATTAAACAGAATCGAATAGTATCAAACAACATCAAATAGCATCAAACAACATCAAACAGCATCAAACAACATCAAACAGCCTTGAAATTCATCAAACAACATTAAACAACATCGTAAAACATCTTGTAACATCTCGAAACCATCCCAGAATGACTCAGAGAATCTCAGAATTACCCTGAAATAGCTCGAAAATCATCTTGTAATTTCTCGAATAATCTCGAAACCATCCCCAAATCACTTGAAACATATTGGAATCACCCCGAAACATCTCAAAATGTCCTGTAATGTCTCGGAACATCTTGGAATCGTCCTGAAAAAGCTCAAAATCATCCTATAATTTCTCAGATCATCTTGAAATGTCTTAAAACAACTCAAAATCATCTTGTAATGTCTTAGATCATCTTTGAATCATCCGCAACATCCTACATTGCACCAAATTGAAATGCCATCAAAAACCCTAATTCCTCTATTAATTGAATAATACAACATTATTTAATTAATTCACTTTTTTATCATTTCTGAAAAAATAAATAAATTTAATTTGTTTAATAAAGTCCTATAACATAGAAAATTTTATACTCTTGAAGAAAGAGATGATTTCACGCTTAATTTGGACTCATTTTGGCACCCTTGCATCAATCACCCCTTAAAACAACATTTATAGGCCCCTAAGACTCATTATTTTTGAGCTTGAGGCTTATTCCACCAAGAAATCATACAAGTCCTGACAAATAACATTCAAATTACTCAAATTTCATAAATCCCACTTCAAAAACCCTGGTGGGACTAAGTCGCCAAAGGTGGCGACTTAGTCCCTTTTGGGAAAATTTCTAATTTTGAGCAGGAAATCTCCAACTTAATCAAAATTTATGATGGATGTCGGCCTCTTAGGTATAAATAACTGACAATTAGGTATTGGGTCCTATAAATATATGTTTTTAGGTTAGTTTTCAAGGAACCTTTAGTCATTTTTCACAAGCAAATTCAAGAATCAAGTGTTGAACATGTTCCACAAGAAGATTCATTAGTCTATCTACAGTAAAGTTGAAGCATAGGGAAGCAAGCTAGGGTTTTTTCAGGTCTTCAAGCTCACTTTTTTCCCAAGATCTCACATTGTAAAGGGTTGATCATGGATGCCTATGGAGAATCATGGAGAAATCTAGGTTGAGGAGATGCAACTAGTCATCAAATCAATCCTAAAGATTTGTTTTCAAAGTGGTTCCATCTTCCATTTTCTCTTTATCTTCACCCTAAGGAAGGTTTGCATGTCATTAAGATTCATTACTAATGTGATTTAGGGTCTCTTGGAATGAGTCTTTCATTCTTCTAGTTTCATTTATGCATCTTATTCTTGCATGTTAGAATAGGGTTGCATCATAATTTAGATTTCCTAGTCTTAGACACACTTAGGGATAGGGTTTTATACATATTTCTTATCTCTTTCAAGGTTTAAATACCAACTAGGGATTTGACCAAGGAAAACCTACCATTAGAAAATAAACTATATCTGTTTTGCAAGTGATTTTGTAGATTTGGACCCGAATTTCAATTTGAGAATAGATTGCAGATTGTAGGCTTCTGTTTCCACTTTCAAAATTTTAGAAAAGCTAGAGTGGAATAAGTCACCAACAGTGGAAACTTAGTCCCGCTGCATGTGTTTGTCAGAGATTTTTGGAGATTTGGATACCCTATTGGCTGAAACGAGCTTTGGAGTAGTTTCCCAGATCTAGGACTAAGACACCCAGCTTGGCGTAAGTGTCCCAATTGGCAAGAAAATTAGATTTTCCAAAACTTCAGAGACATTTGCAATCTTCATTCCAGCCTCCATTAGTTTCCAGGTGTACTCTTTATGTTTTCCCTTATATCTTGTTTTGTATTTTCTTTAATCTATCTTCATGCATATCATTATGTGTTTTCAAATGATCTACATTTCACTAGTTTTGCATTAATCATTCATACCTTTTATTAGTTCATTGCATGTAGAACATTCCATTAAACACATCTTTATCATATTAGAACTAGTCTTGAATGAACCCCCTAGATTTTGGGTGTGAAAGAAATATCTCCTTTTAGGTGAAAACCCTAGAAGTCTAAGAGAATCCACTTTTCCCCTAAAATCTACGATTCATTTTGGTGAACCTACATTTAGAACATCTTAATTTTGATCTAACATGCATTTTCATCCTAGGAATAGTTTCTATTAATATTGCATTGCATGTTGCATTGTCTAACTTTGCTTCCTAGGGTTTCATACTTTGCATTAGTAAAAATTTCATTTTTGCATCTCATTTCCTTCAAAAATAGTGAAATTTTGTATCTACACTTTGGATTTGCATTCTGCAGTATAGAAGACATCAGTGTCCATCAAAAAAATCAAAAAAACTTAAAAAATACCCCTACTGCGACTAATTCGCCACCTTGGGTGACTTAGTCCTAGTGCTCATTTTGCATTAGTCTTTTATGCATTCAGCTTCTAGTTTATGTGTTTTTTGTTTGTTCCAATTGCTTTTCTGTTTCAATTCAGTTATTTTTTGTTCTACTGTAATCATTAGCATAAGAATGTTTTAATTTTGTGGCATTTATGGATAGCATTAGATCTTTACAAGTTTCATTTTCAGCATTAGTTCCTAATTCATTTAGGTCACATTAATTAGAACATGAAAATAAAACATTAGAAACACCACACAAAATAATCCATACACTGCTTCACTTTAGAAAAACCATATCATCCAAACCTTTTAGTAGTGATGACTTGGACAAGTTAGATGAAGCTCTACAAGGCTTCCTCTCACTAAGTTCATCCACTAAGGTTTGTGATTACAAACCCAACACAATTAACAATAACTTATCTCCTAAACCTTTTAGTGGTGATGACTTGGACATGTTAGATGAAGCCCTTCATGACTTCATTTCACCTAGTTCATCTACTAGGGTTTGTTGTGAGAACCCTCAAACAAAATATGTTAACCTAATTCAACCTCATCTTTTAATCTACCCACCTTCCTATAAACCTAAAACTCCATCTAAACTAGAATTTACCCTTTACCCACCTAAGAACAATGTTGTTGCTCACACACATTACACTAGAAATAACCCACAACCCCAACAAGCCACCCCGACACCCTTACCTTTACCCAACCCCATATTATATAGTGCCCCTCACTTAAATTCCCACCTTAGGGAGTATGATCTCGTTGAGAAACTTAAGAATAATCTCGCCAAGATATCTCTTTGGGATCTTCTTAAGAATTCACCAAACTATCATTCTATGCTCCAAACAGCATTGCAACAAATAGTGGTTCCTCTTGGCACAAATGCAAATGATGTGGTGGCTCTAATACAAGGAATGAATATAGTTAATGTAGACATTACCTTCTACAAAAATAAGCTCACTCTGTTAGAATTAAGGAAGAAAAATGAAGCCTTTATGATAATAGCCCAATTCAATCAAATAGGCATCAAATAGACCCTTGTTGACAATGGCTTTGCCCTTAATGTGTGCAGTGTGAATCTTCTCGATAGATTACATATGGATAAATTACAAATAAAATATGATTCCCTATATATTAGAGGATTTGACAATGTCACAAAGCAACCGCTTGGTGTAATTACTTTACCTATTATAGTCAAAATGGTTATGATGCAAACTCCTCTTCATGTCATGCCCTATGACCTTTCCTATAATCTTCTTTTGGGAAGACCATAGATTTATGAGATGCACATGGTACCTTCGACCTTTCTTCAAAAAATGAAATATTTCTACAATAACAAAGTTTATTAAATTGGCATAGACCCCAAGCCTAAAATTTGCTTACAACTTGAAAAAGGAACAACAAGTCCTCTCAACACATTGATTCCAACTTCCAACATAGCACCTCCTGATACCAACCAACAAGAAGAAGAACCCATGTCTAAATTACTCGGAAATGATTGGGGATCATTAGAATTCACACCTTCATTTATGGGTGAATATATAATCACACGAAAAGAGGATTGAAAACAAGAACAACCAACAACCCTGTCTACCTAGAATGAACAAGAACTTTCCCAAATATCTACCTCATCTACTTTGGAATAAAATACAATGTACACAACAAATTTTGATTAGATAGATTATCAACAGCCACCCAACTCAAAGGAAATGGAAAGACTTTATGGATGACATTATGAACTTGTGAAACAATTAGGATACAATGGTAAAGGATGTGGAAAAAGGAACAACGCATTCAAGTTCCCATAGAACCTAATACACAGGAGACAAATAATGGTTTAGGGTATTCTTTTTCTAAGACAACAAAAGAAATTCAATGACCATCGTTCAACATCAACACCATCACATGTAAACCAAGAATCAATCTCACACTCATACATCCCGAATTCCTCGATATGGATTCACCATCATCATGGGAATATGCTGACAATGATGAAACTTTGAAACAAATGTTAGGTGCTTCTGATAATACTTTTGTTCCCAAATGAAATGCCACCTGTGCTATGATAAGTACCAAGCAAAACACTATTGACACCAATAAGACAACCACAAAACATGGAACCATATGATCTAGAATTTCCTAAGTCAAATGCACTCCCCTTAGGGGATCCCATTGATATACCAATGGACATAGATGATAAATAAAAAGTCATTAAAATTGGAAAGTGCCTTGATGATGAAGAATAAGAAGATCTTGCAACCTTGCTTCATAGCTTTCCTAAACTTTTTTCTTGGAAATATTTAGATATGCCAGGAATACATCCAAAAATAGTAATACATAACATTATTCTCGCTAAAAAATTCTAAGCCTATTCGCCAAAAGATATGAAAGATGAACCCTAAGATAGCCTTGCATGTTAAAGGAGAACTTGAAAAACTCCTTGACACAAGTTTCATTCAAACTATTGATTATTCTCCTTGGATATCAAACATTTTCATAGTTGTTAAACCTGATAATCATGTTAGGATATGTAATGATTTTTGTGACTTGAATAAAGCATCTTTAAAGGGTGATTTTCCTCTTCCTAATATCGACATGATACTAGATTCAACTACTAGACATGCTTTACTGTCCTTCATGGACAGATTTTCTGGTTATAATCAAATATTTATCAACCCACAAGATCAATATAAGATGGCATTCACATTTGCTTGGGGAACATTTTGTTGGGTTATGATGCCTTTTGGATTAAAGAATATAGGCACAACTTATCAATGAGAAATGAAATTAATATTTCATGATTACATACATAAAATCTTGGAAGATTATGTTGATGACATTCTCACCAAATCCTCAACATGACAAGATAATGTGAATGTTCTTCCACAAATCTTTGAATAGATGCATAAATACAACATTCACTTAAATCTAAAAAAGTGTCTTTGGAGTAGATAGTGGAAAACGTTTAGGGTTTATCGTATCTCACAGAGGCATTGAGGTGGACACAAAAAAAATTGATGCTATAATCAACGTGCCACCTTCTCGCAACATTTCCCAATTACACACATTACAAGGATAGATTCAAACCATCTGTCATTTTGTAGCCTCCTTAGCTGATTGAACGTTACCTTTCACACACCTCCTGAAAAAGGATGTGCATTTTGATTGGAATGAGGACTGTAAACAGGCCTTTGAGAGCTTGAAATAATACCTTGCCACTCCACCCATTTTACAATCTGCTATACCAAACAAACCATTCATCCTTTATATCACCGCTTCCACCCATGCTCTTGCCGCGATGTTGGCTCAACAAGATGACAATGGAAAAGAGCATCCTATTTATTATATTAGTCAAACTCTAATAGATTATGAAACATGATACACATCAATTAAAAAATAATTTTTGGCTCTTTTATTCACTACTAGTAAGTTGTGACACTATTTACTAAACATGAAAATACAAGTCATGAAAAAATTTGATCCTCTCAAACATCTTTTCAATAAAACTAACTTATTAGGACGTCTCACTAAATGGGTAATGTTGTTGACTAAGTTTGACCTTAAGTTTGTTTCTCAAAAATAAATTAAGGGCCAAGCCTTAACTGACCACTTAGTCGATGATCCTTATCCTTTAGCCCTACCTAGCAATGACTCTTTTCTTGATGAGAATGTGTTGACAATTGAATTTCCTACATGGGAATTATACTTTGATGGATCCAAGTATCGAATAGGCTCTAGAACTAGGGTTATATTAATCTTTCCCATGGGAAATCCTATTCCCTTGTTGTATCAATTAAACTTCCTATGTACAAATAACACATCTAAATATGAGGTGTTAATCACTAGATTGCGTGTCGCTTTAATCATGGGCATCAAATATCTCAATATCTTTGGTGATTCAAAACTAGTGATCAAGCAAATAAATGGTCTCTACCAAGCTAAACATGATAAATTATTGCAATATAATGATCTTGTAATGACCTTGTTAGAATAGTTTGAATCATTCACCATTGATAGCATCCACCGAAAAGATAATCAGCATGTGGATGCAATGGCAAGTGCGTCTTCTCTCATATCCCCTTCAAATCCTTCCAAAAATGTCACCTTTACCATTCACCCAATTATGGAACCTTCCATTAGTGATCAGTTTGATGATGCATTTATAACAATTCAGGATAACTCGAGTGAATGGTATGATACCATATATAAATATTAAAAAGATGGTACCATTCCTGAGCCTACAACAAAAAAATTCTTGAATTCATCTAAAAAAGCTAGCAACCAAGTACATAATCCTCTCCGATGTGTTTTATAGAAGATCCTTTGATAGAATTCTCTTGTGATGTCTTAGGGATTTTGAAACTCATATATCCTTTGAAAAATCTCATGTAGGTGCCTATACGGGTCATTTTGGGGGTAGATCCTTATTGCAAAAACTCCTTCATATGGGATACTATTGGAGAAATATGGAAAAGGATTGCTTTGTGTATGTTAAGTGATGTAAAAAATGTCAAGAACACAACACCTTGATCCATTCTGCTACTTCCGAGCTTCATGCCCAAATTCCTATTTGGTTGTTCTTTATATGGGGATTGGATCTCATTGGAAAAATCTCACCACCATCTTCTGTTGGACATATGTTTATCATTACCGCAACTGATTATTTTACAAAATGGGTAGAATTTGTTCCTCTTCAATCCATCACTTTTGATGTAATATTTCATTTCCTATTGGAACATATTATTGCTCACTTTGGACTCCCTTCTACATTCATTTCAGACAATGGAACACCATTTACAAATAATGATGTGAAGAAGTTTCTGGAGACATTTCATATTCAACATTGTTTTTCAACACCTTACTATCTAATGGTCAAGCTAAAAGTAATAACAAGACTCTAGAACAAATCCTCAAGAAAACTATTAACAAACATCACAAGGATTGGTACACACAATTACAATATGTTCTTTGGGCCTATCAAACAAGTGTTTAATCATCTACGGGAACTACAACTTATAACCTTGTCAATGGTATTGAGGCTATCATGCCCTTGTAGCTATAAATCCCCACCTTAAGGATTGCTCTCCAAGGTCTTATTGATAATGCTACCTATAAGGAACAACAGTTACACCAGCATGAAATGCTTGATGAACAACGCATTAACGCTCTTGATCATCTTCAAGCTTACACTAAGAAATTGCAACGAAGTTATAATCATCACGTCATCCCTCGATCATTTAACAAGGGTGATTTAGTCTTATATGAAAATCAACAAAATACTACTGTAGACTACATCAAAAAAGGTAAATTCAGTCCTAATTGGTTAGGACCTTACATCATCAATTCAAGTTACGGATCTTGCACTTACACATTAGCAGAGCTAGATGGCACACCCCTTAAAGACCCTATCAATGTCATGCATCTACATTGGTATTATGTCTAGTCTATTTGAATGGTATGAATGATAAAGCAGTGTTGTTAGAGTTATTGGATTATATCCTATATGCTTTCCTATTTCTTCATTCTTGATAAACAATTATGTATGTGTCTTGAGCACTAAGGTAATTATTTAAGTCATTTTATAGTTACTTTAGGTTTCATACTATTCAAATTCCTCTTGTGTGTTATATTAACTTAGATCATAAATGCATAACACACTTAATTATCATGTTGTATCTAAAATAAACTATAGAAATTTTTAATTAGATCACATAAGCTTTGTTAGATCATGAAGACATTAATTAAGTAATCTTACAAAGGCTATTTAATTAATCACATCATCATTTAACATTCAAACACATAAAGATTTAAGTATTAAAACATCAAAGTACTCATATGCATATTGTTGGATGTTGTGGTTGTGTTTCTAATATGTGGTTGTCATTGATGTCAACACTATTAGCATTGATATCTTAAAAGATGTATATGTCGAGGATATTGAGAAAATTATAATAAATATGTTGGAGGGTGTCTGTGAAGTTGTGAAGTTTAGTGTGGTGGAAAGCTCATTATGTTGGCATTTAGAAGTTGCACTTTAAAGGGTTTGTTTCTGAGCCTATCTAGTTTATCCTCTAGAAGTTTAAGAGGTGTGCATAAATATTGGAGCAAGTGTAGATAGGGGAAAAATCTAAAATCTGGAATCTTATTAGGTTAAGATTCATATTTTCACCATCCTCAATGAAGTTACCTATAAAAAATATTCATGCAAGATAAATAATCTAATCTAAACAAGCATGCATGTCACCAGGGATTCACTCTATTGTTCTTCTCAATCTCGCATAAGAATGCATGATTTTGAAGGATTTTCCTATTGAAGGAATGTTGATCGCTTACTATTGCAGCATAATGATAGGATGAGGTGATAGATGGAAGATTGAAGAATGATTTTGACAAAGTGAGGGTACTAGAAGAAGTCCATCCCTAAATGGCTTGTGAGAGGCCGTATTTATAGATTTTCAACAAGGACGAAGAAGAAGATTTGATTTGATTTGATTTTTGATAAAAGAGGAAATACAACGAGATGGGATAAGATTCTAATAAAATAGAAAGATTTTGATTTTTTCTTTTAAAGGAAATAAATCTTAAAAAAGACGTGAAGGATAATTGATGAATTATCTAATTAAATAAATTAATTAGATACACATGAGCTCTAATTTGGAAAGAAAGCGAGAATATCCTCTTAAGATTTTATTAATTAACATTGGATTTATGATTTCATTAATTAAATAATATAAATTATTTAATTAATATTAGAAGAATGGAGGAATTATGAAAGGAAATGATTTAATTAATTAAATAATATAAATTATTTAATTAACATTAGAAGAATGGATGGATTATAAATGAAAATGATTTAATTAATTAATTAAATAATATAAATTATTTAATTGACATTGGAAGAATGAAGGGATTATGAATGAAATTAGTCAAATAAATAATATTTATTTAACTAATTAGATGATGACATGGGTACCTAGGGAAAAACATGCTACAAGATGTCTAAATGATGTAATTTCGTGACAAAGTATCATAAGAGGACACTTTTGGGTGTCTACAGCAAGTTGTGAGTTTTTGTGTTCTTGTAGTTATTTTGTTACTGTAGTTGGTGTTTCTGGAAGAAGAGAATGTAATTCTGGTAATTTAAGTTGTTGCATATGCTCCTACGATGTTCATTGATGTTTCTAGATCATGCTCTATCTTTGTTGCACATCTATGTTGATCGATGTGATTGTGCTCAGAGATTTTTCCTTTGTGTGTTCGGGTTTTCATGTTCTTGGCCAACATGGTGGTTGTAGCATGTTGTGGATCCTCATGGGTTAATTTTTGAATGTTTGGCATGTTCAAGGATGTTATTTTAGGTCAACATTATGTTGTGACCAACTTTGGTTGGTGCGCATTGAGATTTGTTCATGAATTAAGCTGACAGTTTGTATTCATTTATTCTTTTATTTCTGGCCGACAAAGTTGTTGATGTAATTCCATGTAGCGGATATATAAGAGTGATTGTTTCTTCATTTTGAAATATATGTGAAGTGGCATGTGAATTTTATAATTGTTATGTGTGAATAAAGATTAGATCATTTGATTGCAGACCAGAGTGTGAAGAAGTTTGAGTGAAGTGTGAAGAAGTGTTTATGTGCCTAACCAAAACTATCATCAGATTTTTGAAGAAGCTAATTTCTTAGTTCAACTCTTCAAATGGATTTAATCTAAAAGTTTTATTTAAGACAGTGTGTCTTCTTTGAGCAGTGAGCTCTAGGTAGTGTGTCTAAATGTATGTGCATTCCTTATTCTTTTTCTTTATACTTTGAACAAGGTATAACTTGTCGATTAACCTCCACCATGGTTTTTCCCCTAACAGGGTTTCCACACAAAAAGCTTGGTGTTATGTGTGTTTCTGATGTGTTGTTGATTCATGCTTTCACTGTTTTTTATCATATTTGAGATTAAAGGTTAATAAGGTTAAATAAGTTTTAAATTTTGTGACAATTGATTCACCCCCCCCTCTTAGTTGTCTATCCTTGTTTTTCCAACAATTGGTATCAAAGTTTGTGTACCTTTGCCATTGATTTCAAAGGGGGAGAAGAGCAATGTGAAACACTCTGGAGAGAAGACTAATACTGGAAGATCTAAAAAGAAAAAGAGAGAAGAACAGTACAATATCTAAGGGGGGGGAGTGTTGGAGAAGAGTTAGTTGTGTTGATGGTATTTTTTACATCATGTATTGTCGTCAATGCCAAAGGGGGAGATTGTTGGATATTATGGTTGTGTTGTTGATATTTGGTTGTCATTCATGTCAAAACTATTAACACTGGCATCATGAATGTTATATGTATTGTTTCTAGATATCAAGTTGATCCAAAGGAATCCCATGTGACTGTTGTAAAGAGAATTTTCAAATACTCGAAAGGGACAGCTGATTTTGTCCTATGGTATCATAAAGATGATGATCTTACTTTGAGTTCCTTTACTAATGCAGATTGGGTAGGCGATGTGGACGACAGGAAAAGTACTAGTGGTGGTGCCTTATTCTTGGGGAATAAGTTGGTGTCTTGGTTAAGTAAAAAGAAAATTTTCATTTCCTTATCTATTGCTAAGGTAGAATATATTTCTACTGCAAACAATTGTGCTCAAGTAATATGGATGAATCAGATGCTGAGAGATATTAGAATTGAGTACGATGAGCCTGTTTCTATATTTTGTGATAATTCAAGTGCCATAAATATTTCTAAGAATCTGGTGTTGCATTCAAAGACAAAACATATATCTATCAAATATCACTTTTTGAGAGACAAAGTGAGTGATAAAGAAGTCACACTGGAGCATGCGCCTACTAAGGAATAGATTGTAGACATATTTATAAGTCATTTCCTAAGGATACTTTTGAGTATCTCAAAGGGAAGTTAGGGGTGATTTCCCCTCCTGATCAAAACTAAGTTGCAAGTCTTTGTATCAGTCCATACATTTACAGTCATATCTTATTTTGGATTGATGTTGTAATAGTTGCTACTCAGGGGGAGTAGTCAAATGATTCAGATATGTGGTTAAGAGCTTGTGTAACTTTTCCATTGATTTCAAAGGGGGAGAAGAGTAATGTGAAAAATCTAGAGAGAAGAGTAATACTGGAAGAGCTAAAAAGAAAAAGAGAGAAGAACAGTATAATATCTAAGGGGGAGACTATTGGAAAAGAGTTAGTTGTGTTGATGGTATTTTTCACATCATGTGTTTTCATCAATTCCAAAGAGGGAGATTGTTTGATGATGTGGTTGTTTTGCTGATATGTTGTTGTCATTGATTTCAACAATATTAGCATTGATATCTTGAAGGTTGTATATGTCGAGGATATTGAGAAAATTATAATAAATATGTTGGAGGTTGTCTGTGAAGCTATGAAGTTTCATGTGGTGGGAAGTTCAGTATGTTGGCATTCAGAAGTTGCACTTTAAATGGTTTGTTTCTGAGCCCACCTAATTTATCCTCTAGAAGTTTCAAAGGTGCGCATAAAGATTGGAGCAAGTTGTGAGTTTTTGTGTTCCTGTAGTTATTTTGTTATTGTAGTTGGTGTTTCTGGAAGAAGACAATGTAATTCTGGTAATTTAAGTTGTTGCATATGCTCCTATGATGTTCGTTGATGTTTCTAGATCATGCTCTATCTTTGTTGCACATCTGTGTTGATCGATGTGATCGTGCTCAGAGATTTTTCCTTTGTGTGTTCGGGTTTTCATGCTCTTGGCCAACATGGTGGTTGTAGCATGTTGTGGATCCTCGTGGATTAATTTTTGAATATTTTGCATGTTTGAAGATGTTGTTTTAGGTCTTCATTATGTTGTGACCGACTTCGGTTGGTGTGCATTGAGATTTGTTCATGAATTGGGCTGACAGTTTGTATTCTTTTATTTCTGGCCGACAAAGTTGTTGATGTAATTCCATGTAGCGGATATATAAGAGTGATTATTTCTTCATTTTGAAATATATTTGAAGTGGCATGTGAATTTTACAAGTGCTATGTGAGAATAAAGATCAAATCATTTGATTGTAGAGTAGAGTGTGAAGAAGTTTGAGCGAAGTGTGAAGAAGTGTTTATGTGCTTAACTAGAACTGTCATCAGGCTTTTGAAGAAGCTAATTTCTTAGTTCAACCTCTTTATATGGATTTAATCTGAATGTTTTATGTAAGACAGTGTATCTTCTTTGAGCAGTGAGCTCTAGGCAGTGTGCTTGAATGCATGTCCATTCCTTATTCTTTTTCCTTATACTTTTAATAGGGTATAACTTGTGGATTAACCTCCACTATGATTTTTCCCCTAACAGGGTTTCCACACAAAAAATTTGGTGTTATGTGTGTTTCTGATGTGTTATTGATTCATTCTTTCACTGTTATTTATTAGATCTAAGATTAAAGGTTAATAAGGTTAAATAAGTTTTAAATTTTGTGACAACTGATTCACCCCCCCTCTTAGTTGTTTATCCTTGCTTTTCCAACAATTGGTATCAGAGCTTGTGTACCTTTTCCATTGATTTCAAAGGGGGAGAAGATTAATGTGAAAAACTCTAGAGAGAAGAGTAATATTGGCAGAGCTTAAAAAAAAAAGAGAGAGAAGAACAGTACAATATCTAAGGGGGAGACTATTGGAGAAAAGTTAGTTGTTTTGATGGTATTTTTCACATCATGTATTTCCATCAATGCCACAGGGGGAGATTGTTGGATGTTGTGATTGTGTTGTTGATATGTGGTTGTCATTGATGTCAATACTATTAGTATTGACATCATGAATTTTGTATGTATGGTTGCTAGATATCAAGTTGATCCAAAGGAATCCCATGTGACTATTGTAAAGTTCATCAAATTATACAATGTCCTTAAGGACTGTGATTACCAGATCCCTTGGGATCTAGTACTCATGTTGCTTCGGTAGTAGGATGTCAGGAGATGATCATACATGATCGTGACTATGATTTGTTGAATCTAAGTGAAAACTCTAATCCCTGCATCTATCCAAGGGCCACCTATTGTTCCCTTGCTATATGATCCCTCTCTGCCTATAGTCGTGGTACCTCTACCTCTAGTCTCTCCACCTTTGCTAGGGTCTAGGATGACTCTACCTCTGTTGCAGCCTCGACTCGGTGGATCCATCTCTTTAGACTCTCATATGCTACCCATAATCTCACGAATGGCCTGAGTGACTCTGGATCCTACTCCATAATAGGTGGGGGCACATAATTTGATTCTATCTCCTCCTCTTCAATAGATGTTGGCACTATATTTTTAGTTGCTTGATAGTAGAGATCCTACCAATCTGTTGTAGCTCCTACAAGGTAGAAACAATACACCATGAGTACACATCTTGATATATATATATACATAAAATGATACACAAAATCACAAGGTACATGCATAAAATTAAATATCATCACCTATATCTCTAGTAGGCTGAACAATATCAACCTCATCCTATGTAGGGGGCATGGACTATGTGCTAGCCTCTCCACAATTGTGAGTATCGATGCTTGTTGTAGTTGTTGCTCGTGATCTAGTGAGATGAATGGGTGAGGGCTCTCCCCACTCGTGTTGATCCTCAGTCGCTACCTCATCACTCTCTATTAGGGGTGGCTCCTCCTCCTCCTCCTGGTCCTCCTCATCCTCATCCTCCTCCTCTCCCTCTTAGCAATCATAGTTTGGATCTGCATCCTCATCATACTTCTCATATATGATGTCGGTAAATATGTCCACAACCCTATAGCACTGGCCCATCTAGACAATACTACATATCAGCCCGCTGCTCATGGAAGGTACAATCTCTTTGGAAGCTCACCCACTCTCCTCGAATAGGAACTCAAATAATACGGTGCACATCCTCTAGAGTAATCATCATCTCCTCGGTCAGTAGGTGGAATGTACATGTGTTTGTGTCCCAATGCTCGCATAGCGCCATCAACATAGCATCATGGTACCTCATGGGGGGCATGAGGTATTCCCAATATATCCCCATAGCTTGCAAGTGTTATGTGTCCTCTGCTAACAAGGTGAGAGCTAAATCTCTCAAGAAACTCAATTGCCTACCACCTAGACACTAACGCGAATGGGTGGGTACCGATCGAAAACACAAAAAATATGCTCTATAAACCATCTAACAGCTTTAATTTTTACTTTATCCATCATGCAAGTGTACTAGTTTTGTTCTAGTGTTCTTTCTTAAAGGCCGTAGACACTTTAGAACCCTTTTGGGACACTTCGTGAAGAAACAGGACACTTTGCAAAAAAGTGGGACACTTTACGAACAAAAGGGACACTTTGCCAACAAATGGGACACTTTGCAAACTTTTTTTTCAAGATCCTAAATTAACCTAGAAATGCACATAAATCATTAAATAATTGTGTAAACACAAAGTGAAGGTAGCAGAATCGACTCACCTCATGATAACGCTCGCCGCATGTCACGTGGTCTTGCAACACATCCAATCTCACAGGTGTGTAGTCTCGTTTGCTCGACATATTTCACTACTCTCTCATCACTCTCATGCTACTAGAAGGTAAAATGAATAGGTGACAAATTACTTCATTCTTAACTCTTTTTCACTCTCATGTATGCACATTAGGGTTTTTCCTATCTTAGAAATACTAGAGTGCTTTTTATTCAAAATACATAACAGGTTCTCATGAACTCTATTTTTGACACCATTTATTGCGACAAAATCATACTTTCACACCCTACATCATTAATTTCCTATTGTTATGTGGCATGGTACCTGGAATTTCCCTTTGATATACATTTCCTTATTCGATGTGGCTAGATTGCTACCTTGATTCCACCTTCATAAAGAAAGCAGAATCAAGGGGGGTCATACATCTACCATTGAATTTGATTTCTAGAAAGTTGAATAAGAGGATTTTTTGACAACTAACAAATTCTTGTTGCAAGATGTGGTTCCTAATGTTGTGGTTTTGCGGATAACTACACCGGGGGCTTCATTCTCTCATCTTTTGAATGAGTAGCCTTTTATGAAGAAAAGTGTATTGTCTAGAGTCCTTTAGCTTGCATATGCACATAGAGTCATATGGGCGCTAAAGTTGGGGCTAAATGTAACATAGAAAATTGTATACTCTTGAAGAAAGAGACAATTTCACGCTTAATTTGGACTCATTTTAGCACCCTTGCATCAATCACCAATTAAAACATCATTTATAGGCCCCTAAGACTCATTATTTTGGAACTTGAGGCTTCTTCTACTAAGAAATCATACAAATCCCAACAAATAACATTCAAATTACTCAAATTTCATAAATCCCACCTCAAAAACCCTTGGTGGGACTAAGTCGCCAGAGGTGGTGACTTAGTCCCTTTTGGGGAAATTTATAATTTTGAGTGAGAAACTCTCCGACTCAATCAAAATTTTCGATGGATGTGGGCCTCTTAGGTCTAAATAACCAACAATTAGGTATTGGTTCCTATAAATATATGTTTTTAAGTCATTTTTCAAGGAACCTTTAGTCATTTTTCACAAGCAAATTCAGGAATCAAGTGTTGAACATCTTCCACAAGAAGATTCATTAGTCTATCTATAGCAAAGTTGAAGCTTAGGGCAGCAAGTTAGGGTTTTTGTAGGTCTTGAAGCTCACTTTTTGTCCAAGATCTCACATTGCAAATGGTTGATCATGGATTCCTATAGAGAATCATGGAGAAATCTAGGTTGATGAGATACAACTAGCCATCAAATCAATCGTAAATACTTGCTTTCAAAGTGGTTCCATCTTCCATTTTATCTCTATCTTTAGCCTAAGGAAGGTTTGCATGTCATTAAGATTCATTTCTAATGTGATTTAGGGTCTCTTGGAATGAGTCTTGCATTGTTCTAGTTCCATTTATGCATCTTATTCTTGCATGTTAGAATAGGGTTACATCATACTTTAGATTTCCTAGTCTTAGACACACTTAGGGATAGGGTTTTATGCAGATTTCCTATCTCTTTCAAGGTTTAAATACCAACTAGGGGTTTGACCAAGGAAAACCCCCCATTATAAAATAAACTATATTTTGTTTTGCAGGTGATTTTGCAGATTTGGACCCAGATTTCAGTTGGAGAAAAGATTGTAGATTGTAGGCTTTCGTTTTCACTTTCAAATTTTCAAAAAATCCGGAGTTGACTAAGTCGCCAATAGTGGCGACTTAGTCCCACTACATGTGTTTGTCATAGATTTTTGGAGATTTGGATACCTAGTTGGCTGAAACGGGCTCCGAAGTAGTTTCCCAAATTTGGGACTAAGTCGCCTAGCTTGGAGTAAATGTCCCAATTAGCCAGAAAATCAAATTTTCTAGAATTTCAGAGACATTTGCAATCTTCATTCTAGACTCTCAGTTTCCAAGTGCACTCTTTATGTTTTCCCTTCTATCTTGTTTTGTATTGCCTTTAATCTATCTTCTTGAATATCATTATGTGTTTTCAAACGATCTACATTTCATTAGTTTTGCATTAATCATTCATCCCTTTTATTAGTTTATTGTATGTATAACATTTCATTAAACACATCTTAATCATATTAGCATTAGTCTTGAACGAACCCCCTATATTTTGGGTGTGAAAGAACTCTCTCCTTTTAGGTGGAAACCCTAGAAGTGTAAGAGAATCCCCTTTTCCCCTAAAATCTATGGTTCAAGCCCTAAAAACCCTAATTCTACTATTTATTAAATAAATCAACATTATTTGATTAATTCATGTTTCATTATTTTGACCAATTAAATAAATCACATTTATTTAATGAAGTCCTAATCTCACTTTATTTCTTCCTGATTGATTAAATAACACCAAATATTTAATTACATTGCTAAATCACCTTATTCCCCTAAGTGGATTAAATTATTAAATAATAATTTAATTATGACACTTTCCCTCCAAATTTTGAATAATTAAATCAAACTATTCAAATCAATTATCAAAAA
Organism: Sequoiadendron giganteum; assembly: GCA_007115665.2. Classification (NCBI taxonomy): domain Eukaryota; kingdom Viridiplantae; phylum Streptophyta; class Pinopsida; order Cupressales; family Cupressaceae; genus Sequoiadendron; species Sequoiadendron giganteum. The sequence continues at coordinate 310,437,363 of CM021107.1, read as the reverse complement.
TCAAATCAAATTAATTCAACTTTATTTGCAAAAGTCAAACTTGATTTACACATTCAACTCCAAAAAGGAATTAATTAATTAAGTCAATTAATTTGTATTCCTCACCCACCTTTTGATTGAGTAAATTATGATTGTTGACTAGGCAATCTAATTTGTTAACTGGTCAATCTAAATTGCTAACTGATCAATCTAATTTGTTAACTAATCAATCACATTCCTAACTAAGCCATAAAATTCCTAACTAATCCATCTAAATCCTAACTGATCAATCTAAATCCTAACTAATCAATCTAAATCCCTGACTAGCCAATCTATTTCTCAATCACCCAAATTGTGCAATCAACTTTGCACAATTTTCCCATGTCTAAATCCTCTCAACATACTTCGACCGTTGATCTGGATATTATTCAAAACGATCTTGATCATCCATTTTGAATTTCATTTTCTATATAACAAACCCCTTTCCTCACAAATAAGGATTAGCTAATCAACATACATTGAGCAACGAATTGTTGTCAAGAACACCATTGATAGAGCTTCACCATTTCTTCAATCAACCAACCAAAATAGTCACTCATCAAGTTTTTGCACACAAAATTTGGAGGTTTCGCGGTGATAAGAACAACCCAACATCAGGAGAATACACTCCACTATGGGATGGTAAGACTATTTTATTCTTGTACATTCATTTATGTAATCATAGATTCATTTATGTATGTTAAAATAGCTTACTTTCATTTCGTATGTGTAGGTTTAGATCTTATATTAATATTAGTTTAGATTCTTATATTTAACATGTTTTGATCCCTCTTCTGGCCTAACATTCTCCCCCTCACACAATATTTATACTTAATTATGCAAGAATTCCCAAAATTACAACACTACAAGCCGACATTAGATCTAGGAGGATAAAATCCTGCCAAAAATTTGAATTAATTTTGATTTTGGGCCACATGGGACTTATTCGCCCAAGGTGGTGAATGAGTTCCATTATGCATAATTTATGAGACCATTTTTTAAAATGCTTAGAAAGGTGTGAACCCTGGTTCAAGACCCAACAACCAAGGTGGGGCTCATTCGCCCAAGGTGGCGAATGAGTCCTAGATCACTAAATCTAGGCAACACAAGCTGAAAACACCTGAATTATGATTAGATGTTGATTTGTGTTGGGATCATCCTCAAAAAGATGCATTAAATGAGGCTTGTGGATGCAAAATAGGGCCAATTAAAGCATAAATAAGTCCAATTATTAATGAAAACTCTACAAAAGTGTGAAAATGTGTTACAACACTTTAAGTAATGCAGGATTAAGGCACATTCTGGTTTAAAAGAGGTTTATTATGTTTATTTAATTAATAAAACCTTAGAAAAGTGTGAAAGTGTGTTACAACACTTAACAACACTTTAGCTAAGGTACCATTTATGTTCATTAGTTCACAAGGTCCCAAGACCTAATGTGAATGTGTCAAGCAAATTACAACACTAAATCAAGGTAACATTAAGCTCAATTTAACAAGGAGGGCCCAAACAAGCAAGGAAAAGTAAAAGGGATACTTTTTTCATTGCCACACTTTGTATTCATGTGTATACTTCATGACTTACATGTATTTGAGTACTATTTCTTCACTTATTCGTATGTATGCTTCACTTATTCATGTGTATACTTAATGTATTACATATATGAATTCATGTGTATGCTTCATGCTTCCTATGTATACTTCATGTATTCACGTGTATGCTTCATGCTTCCAATGTATAATTCATGTGTTCATGTGTATTCTTCATTATTCATGTGTATACTTCATGTATTCACATGTATGCTCCATGCTTCTTTTGTATATTTCACGTATTATGTGTATTGACGTGTATGCTTCATACTTCTTATGTACTCTTTGTGTGTTCACATCTATGCCTAATTCTTCCTATACATATACATCATGTATTCATGTGTATGCTTCATGATTCTTGTGTATACTTCACATATTACATGTATTCACGTCTATGCTTCATGCTTTCAATGTATATTTCATGTGTTCATGTGTATGCTTCATGATTCATGTGTATACTTCATGTATTCACATGTATGCTTCATGCTTCTTGTGTATACGTCATGTATTACATGTATTCACATGTATGTTTCATGATTTCAATGTATAATTCATGTGTTCATGTGTACTCTTCATGATTCATGTGTATACTTCATGTATTCACGTGTATGATTTATGTTTCTTGTGTATATTTCACATATTAAACGTGTATTGATGTGTATGCTTCATACTTCCTATGTACGCTTTGTGTGTTCACGTATATGCTTCATGATTTTTGTGTATATTTCATGGATTATGTGTATTCACATGTACGCTTTAAGCTTCCTATGTATACTTCATGTATTACGTGTATTCATGCGTATGCCTCATGCTTCTTGTGCATACTTCATGTGTTCATGTGTATGCTTCATGCTTCTGGTGCAATGTAGCTCAAACCACTCGGAAATGTTTGGGTGAAAAACAAGACCATTCCAAACCTAAATGTACCCATCTAGATATGTTCAAACTATTATTTTGGTCGCACGAGTTGTAGAATGAAAAATACACCCCTTTGCAACTTTACACTACATGTATTTGACACTTTTTCCATCAACTAAAAAGTCAACACCATAGGAAAATGCATCAGAGATATCAAAAACTGAGAGAGGCTATTCTAGAGGGGACCTACATGATCTTGTAGCCTTAGATGGAATATTTCTAAGTGACATGGTTTTTGAGTAAAATCTCTGTGATATAAGAGGGATTCACTGCACATGGGTCTCTTTATTCTTAAGAGATCACCAAGGAACAAATTGCCCTTATACACCTGTATAGGCATGAATTTGTACCCCTACCGTAAATTCCCCTTGTACCCTTTACACTTTAGAAAACCAAACTCAAAGGCTTTATTCCACATAAGCCCGCTGCTCACATCACACTTGGCACCTATTTTGGATGTCAATGGAGGCATTTATATTGGGGACTCTCGCACGATGCATAGATGTCTGTCCGGCGCGCAAACGTTCGCGCAATGCGCTTACATCCTTGGTAGATTCATGTGGCTGGAGAATGCAGAAACATTACACTTCCTATTGGGAGTCAAACTGTAACGCCTTTCTTCGGCTGGCTAGCCCAAATATGGTCATTTCTTGACCTCCTTCCTTCATATTTTTCACTCCTTGATCCATTTTGGATCTTCTACAGAAGTTTGGCAAGATCATTTTGAGCATTCTCTCCATTCCATCCATTCATCCACAAGCTCTGTAGCATCACTTCACACTTCATAGCAGTAATCTGCCATTCCATCACTTTGATAGTGCAAGCACATGACAACTCCATTGTAGTAGAGGCTTGAGTTCCTCTCATATTTCTCCTCCACTAGCCTTGAGTGCTTTGGACGGAGGTGGTAAGCTCCTCTCATCTTTTCTATTGTTTTGGTTGAATAAGCACATACTATTTCGTAGTGTCTCCCGTGTACTTAGCTTGGATTCTCTTCTTTATCATATTTTCTCTATTGATGCAAAATTGGTTGTCCGTGGAGGTGGAAACACCAAAACGGGGGTCTGACTGAGGCAGACCCCTATACAGCCCCCCAACATTTTCTCACTTTCTTGTGTGTAGGTGGAGAGATCTTGGAGAAATTTGGCGAGAAGACCATTGTGCGAGACCTTCTTCATCACCCTTGCAGTAATCTATCTCCTTTATCACATTTGTCTTTATGTTCCACTTTTTTTAGTCTAATTTTGTCATTCTAGGAACTCTTGAACTAGGCTAATAACCCTGTTTTAGATTTTAACCTCATCTCTCTAGTTTTATGTCCGTACAAATGTGAGTGCATGTTGGTATGTGGTGACTAATCATGCTATACTGTACACTCTTTAGTACTGTAAACTCTTCATGTATCCTCGTAGACTTTCTAAACCCTAATTTATGGAAGCTTCTAAAAGCTTGTTATAAGCAATTGGGATGGGGAGTTGTAGCATGGAATTATTCACAATATTGTAATATTTTTTGCACTGGATAATAAAATCATTGGATGGTTGTTGTTTTGTGGATGTAGCCCAGATTGGGTGAACCATGTTAAATTCTCTATGTTGTCTTGTTTCTGCTATAATTTTATGTGTGTTTTATTTCTCTATTTTATTGTTCAAATCTGCATTTAACTTGTTATATATCTACCTTCTAACCCTAACAAGTGGTATCAAAGTGGGTTTTGTTTGGTTATCATCTGCAGGAAGGTCTCACGATTGAGTGGGAGTCTCACAGTTGAGTGGGAGAAATGTCAGATGAGGGTAAGTTGAAGGTTGAGAAGTTCAATGGGCAGAACTATTAGTTATGGAAGATGTAGATGGAGGACTAGTCTTGCTTCATCCATTAGATAGTTTATAACCAATTAACAAATAAATTTCATCCATTCTCTCATCCCCTACATAAAAATATCATATTCAAATAGAATGAGAAGTGCCAACAATCATTTTAGCAAATTAAGGATTATCTAGCTTCACCACCAGTATTGATGCCTTTGGTTCCAAACAAACCATTTATATTGTACATTTCAACCACATTTGTAGCATTAGGAGCTCCCTTGGCATAAAATGATGACATTGAAAAAGAGAGAGTGGTCTATTACAAAAGCATCACATTAGTATGATATGAGCTTAATTATACTCCTATTTAGTGAGTATGTTTAGCTATCATCTTCGCATCATAGAAGCTTCAAAATTATATGCTCAATCACCAAACTAAGATCATCTCAAATTTTGATCCATTGAAGTATCTATTATTAAAATAAACACTTACTAGCCACATGGCTAAATGGATTATGCATTAAGTGAGTTCGACATAAAGTATGTAGATCGAAAAGAAATAAAGGGACGGGTCATTGCAGACCCGTTAATGGAAACACCTTTATATGATGATAATCATATCATATTAGACTTTATAGATGAAGTAGTCCTAGCAATCACCCCTATAAATCAATGGAAATTATACTTTAATAGGTCACACACACATCATGGTTTAGGGGTAGTAGTCCTATTCATCACCCCTCAAGGTTCTTGTATTCCAAAATCATATTGGTTAGCATTTCCATGTACTTAAAACATTTCCAAATATGAAGCACTACTTAGAATGGAAATCCAATGGCAAATCAAAGAGTTACATATTTATAGTGATTCATAACTAGTAATTAGACTAGTTAATGATGACTATTAGACAAAGAATGATAAATTTCTCCCATATAAGAGAATGGTCGATAATTTCAAGAAATTATTCTATATATGAGCATGATCATAACCTAAGCTAAACATGATTAAACTACAAGAATTGACCACTATCTAACTAGTTAAGTCAAGCTCCCAATGAAATTCATGAAAAAAATAAACTAAGAAATCATTAAACATGAAATAAACTAGAAATGCATAATGGAAACCTATTTAATGCCTCAAACCTCATCCAATTAGGGGATTGGTGCTGCATTGATGTCGAATGTCAGCACTGCCTTTCCCAATCCCTTGGTTCTAATAAGCTTGAATATGGATTCCATTGATAGAAATTGATGAAAATGGATGATAAATGATGAAAGGCTTATGAAGAATTCTCTAAAATTCACTATATTGTAGTTACTCTAAATGAATGTCGATCCTTTTCTCCTAGAAATGAGAAATATTTATAGGAAAAATAGTTGAATCAATGGTCAAGATTGATTTGATCAATCAATGGATGAGAATCAATAAGAGGAGTTGGCATGGATCAAGAATTCAATCCATGGATGAGATTGAAATTTGACATATATTGACCATTTTAATCAGTAGCTCAAATCAAGTTGAAGAAGCACAAATCCTAAAAATTAGGAACTTGTTACAAGATATTTCATGGGAATATTCCTTTGCAAGTGGGAGGATGAGAGAAATTAGTTAACTAAATAATTAAACCATTATTTTATTGTGCATAATGGATGTAATTAGGAATTTTATTAAACAATTAACTTATTTAATAAAAGGAGGATCAATGACATTCAATTAAATAATTAAGATTATTTAATCAAATAAGAAGACTTAAGTAATTCAATTAAATAATTCACATTATCTAATTAATAGGATGAAAATCAGCACGAGAGGGGATGAATTAACCTAATAAAATTTATTATCTGATTAATAGAAGAGAAAGATGAATTTAATTAAACAATTAAGATTATTTAACTAAATGGTCGAAAGGAGGTGATTCAGGATGAAAACAATGTTAATAATCAAATTCAAATGTGCAATATCGATCAGGATGATTTTAAGTGTCTACATTATTATCTCCTTTGAACAAATATCTCAATTGAACAATAGTGTTGCAAATGGTATGGTAACTATTAGAGCAAAGTAGGAAAAGAGATCCTAGATCCAACAAGTATATTAACTAGGATCAACTTATTTTCTTGCCTTCACATTTAAACACAAACCAACTAGGGTTTGATGATTAGTTTTCAGCCACAAGGAAGATCAAATCTCCTAGAGTTTGGTCCTTTTGAATTGTAAAGAGGAGAAATTTTATGTGTGTTTTAACAAGCTTATTTGACATAAACCTTAGATCTGAAAATATAATTTATCGCATAGATAAAAACAAAAATTGATAGAACAATTATAAATTTGGAAAATGGTGACAAAGAGGAATCTATGATTGAAAATTGGACCCAAATTTGAGTGCCAAGGGTGGTGTCACCCTAGACCAAAAAATATTCCTTTTGAGGATATATAAACTTCAAATGGTAGATTACAATTTTCTCTATGTTTCTTGTGACTTGCTACTGATGAAACTACCAGATATGGCCCACACACATGAAAAGAGGGGGAAATGTTATTTTATATAGGGGATTTCCTAAGTCAGACCTTGTTTTAGTGTTTCCACATCAATTTACAAAAAATGATGGTAGAGAGGGCTTACCCTAGGTCGAGCATAGGCCAAATGAACAATAATTAACTGAAACAATAAATGATAAATAGTAACATTACCTTGGTATGAAATATTTGTTGAAGTGATGTCCACACCATAAATTACCATCAAAGATTGTTTGATGGATGCTTGAATTTTTTCAATATTTGCAATAGGTTAGTCCAAAAAACATAATAGATTGTTGTAGCTAGTATGGAGAGGATAACTCAATAAATTTTCACAATAAGTGCATCAATAATAGCTTCTTGTTCATCATGTTTTCTCCTAATGTTCAAATTAGAAGAAAACATGTTTATATATGCATCACAATTGATATTTTTTATTATAGGCCGACCTACAACCTATTTAATTCTCCAAGGACCAACACCAAAGCATTGAATTTGAAATAGGTCGCCCCTAAGGTCAAGGGTTCCCTTGCCCTTGATTGGGTTCTTTTTACCCTTGATTGGGTTCTTTTTACCCTTGATTGGGTTATTTTAAGCAGTTTTAATGAAAAGCATAAAAAAGGTGGCCAATATCTTTAGTTTTATTTTTCTAGGGGAGTTGGAGAAGGGAGAGCAAAACGAAGTTTCCATTTTCAGTTGCCAACCAAGTTGTTCCTAATTTAGAGGCTTTTCTGGATGGATCCTTTGGAAGTGACAAATTTCTATATTTTCAAAGATTTTGGAGCTCCTTGATGTCATCTTTTGGAGCCTTTTTCTTGAGCTCAAAAATGCATAATGGGTTGCTTTTCTTGAGAAGCAATGGGGCCTATTCTTTCTATCTTTGTATGGTTGATGTCACATAATGTCTATAAGATTGAGAAATTCTAATTTCTTAGGGGTTCATATATTGGTTTCTTTCTCTTACACATATTTAGGGAGCTTGTAAACTCATTTTGTACTCAGATTTTGAGAGTTATCACTCCTTCAATTCAATAAAACAACAAAATTCTCCTTCCTTACTTCTTTTTCTATGCTTTACAATGATGATTGGATGTGGTTTGTGAATCAATCAGTAGATTATTTTCATGTCTCATTGTTAGAAGTTGTTTTGTAGGAGCTTTATTTGAGTCAGGTTGTGCCTTATGTTTGTTTAAAGCCTTTGCACAAATCACTATTGATTCAGATGCATCATTAGTTTGTGAGAGTCAAGTTTTAAAGGGTGTTGTGAGTGAGTTGATTATCAAAATATTTCTAATGTTGGTTAATCATCATAGGTTATAGGATTTTAATTTCAGTTGCTTTCTCTAACCCTTTCCTCTACAAGCCAATAGAGTAGGTGATTTATCAATGCAGAAGCCGGCCTTCTCCGAAGATTCATTATCACAATGAATTACCCACAACTTGAGAACGTTTCCATGTTTTAATAGATTGTTGAACCTTCCTGTTCAGCTAGGTGTAAATCTAATTGACAATAGTTTTTGGCATGCCCGATGAGTCCCTAGAGTCTTGTCTTTAAGGTTGTTTCAGAATTTTATAAGTCCCAAGGGTTCGGGGGTGACAGCCAACAAAAAAAAATCACCTTTTTTTGCTTCATCACCGAAAAAGAAAAAAATTTGACTTTGTAAACCCTATTTTCTGGAAGCTTCTAAACGCTTGTTATAAGCGGTTGGGATGGAGAGTTGTAGCATGGCATTATTTGCAATATTGTAATATGTTTTGCATTGGATAATAAAATTATTGGATGGCTACGGTTTTGTGGATGTAGCCCAAATTGGGTGAACCACGTTAAATTCTTTGTGTTGTCTTGTTTCTGCTATAATTTTATGTGTGTTTTATTTCTTTGTTTTATTGTTAAAATTTGCATTTAACTTGTTAGATATCTACCTTCTAACCCTAACAGTGCACTTGTGAGACGCCATCGCCCCGCGTTATCATCCCAAAACTGCACTTCTGTCCTTCGACAGAGAGCTACCTGAGACGCAGAGTTGACTCTAAAGATCAACTCATCTAATCTCTGTTCAACTCTTGGGTCTGTAGAGTGATTAAGAGATTTCTTAATCCTCATCATTCTCATCCCGCCTATCCTAACCTTCCTTTAAACTAAGGTAGGTTAGGGTAGTCATACTACTCTTGGCCTTTCATGACCTGGGGCCTTGCAATGGTTGGTCCCCCTCTCTTACAACACCTTAGCATGAGCAAGTTAATAAAACTATAGAGAAGTACACCAAAATCACTCTAGACCTCAAGAGAGTGAAACTCCAAGATCTATGCCTCTGATGAAGGAGCTCTTGGCCAAAGGACACTAGTGTGGTTTCAAGACACCAATGTGGCATTTTGTCATCTAAAAGACATGCTGGCATCATAAGCTATAGGGAGCTCAGGAGCTCAAGTGGGCAGAACCAAGTTTCACCTCAGAACTCGGGTCAAAGGCATGCTGGATCAAATAACCAAACAAGAAGCTAGATTCTAGAATAAACACAAAAGGACTTGGAGAAAATTTACCTTTTAGCGGGCATTTGAATCTTTGCTCCAAGCTCCAATCCACAACCTACAGACAAAAGATCAAGGGGGAAAAGGTTGGGGTTGTATAGGGTCTACCTCAGTCAAACCCTTGTTTTGGTGTTCCCACCTCCACAGACAGCCAAGTTTGGAAAGGAGTGCAAACGAAGTAAACACATGTGGTGAAAGCAAAACCTGCTTAGGAGTAGAACCTGCACCATAAGGTAGTAAATGAACAAGTAGGAAAAAGTGAGAGAGAGAGAATTACCCATTGTTCAAGACCCTCTCTGGAGCACACGAAAGCACCGTTGACAAGTAAAAGCACAAAGCTATGTCACACTTTCAACCTACTTATCAGCACAACTTAATTTAAGTATTTCTAACTAAAAATAAATTTTGGTCAAACATATGATCTAGTAAGATTCATTCTAGCTAAGTTAGATACTTCCACAAATTTCTCAACTAAAATTGTTGGCTAAAAATATATGGAGCACCACTTTGAGTCCAATTTACCAAAAAAATAAAATTATTTGAAAAACTTGAAGTTTCAATAACTCCTACTAATGAAAATAACATTTTTTTTAAAATATAAAAATACCCTTTTGTAGATCCATAAGTGTAGTTTTCAAAAATATATTTATTTTAATTGTTTAATTATTATTTATATTTTACTTTTTATTTTTACTAAAGGTAGGTTATCAGCACAAAATATTAGGTTGATTACCATGCCAAGAAAAAATACTAAAACTTATTAAAAAAAATTGCAAAAAATATGATGCACTAGATAAAAGAATCTATTTCAAGATGGTATAATTAATTTTCCATTTTAGATAAATATTTAATATGAAAGTTGGCGTATGATGGAAACAACTATTTTTTGATTCACGCATATTTTAATATTTATTTAAAAATACATATTTATCAAAATTGAAAAAAACATCCATGCACTAAAGTTTCAAGTTATAAATACACACAAAAAATTTGAAAGAAAAAAAAATTACAATAAAAAGTTTGACGTCTGATGCAACTTCATTTTCTTAGCATTTTATTAGCAACTAAATTATAGTGTTAATTTATTAAAAACTATTTTTAAATAATTATAAAATTTTAAAAAAAAATACAAAGATAAAATATACTAAAATATACATATTTTACTAGTTTACATCATTCTAAAATTCAAAACATATATGTCACTTTTTAGTGATTCAAGTTTAAAAGTTGGATTAGTGTTGGTTGTTTCCTTTATACAGTGTGACACAGCTTTGTGCTTTTACCCTGAGTGCTTGCTTGAGAGTTGTAGTTGTTGGAGGGACCTCAATCTGGCATGGCTTTTCCTGTGAGAGTGTTGCTATCAACGATGAAGAGAACCCAACACTGGAGCAAGTAGTAAGAGAGATTGAATGAATTTCTTCCAACCCCAAATGAGAGAAATACAAGGGTTTTTAATGCATGAAAGGGCAGAAAAGAGTTGTTAAATCCAATACCCAACTGCTATGACACATGTCAAAAGAGTCAGGATTCCAGATTCCTTGTTTCAGACTCGAAAAAATGCCAAGACGGTAGTGCGTCGCGCAGGCGTCCAGAGCCTATGTTTTCGGGAAACGTGTCATCGAGCTTTTTGTTTCTCTACCACAAGTCCACATGGGGTCAGAATCATGAAATTGACTCATGGGATTTTTTTCATTAATGCTCTAAGGTGTCATAAATGCTAGGCAAAGATGCAAAAATGTGGAATTGCCTCTAGGTGCAATTTTGCAACATTATATTTTGCCTCCACTTTAGTGGGCTCAATTTTGAAAAAAATCAACCTCACTAAACTAGAGAAGAAAAATTTCACCTGAATTTTGAATTTTATGAAATTGTGTGCCAAGAAAAAGGGACCACAGAGGCCACTAAATTTGAGCTAATCAGTACCGTAGATGCCCCTAGCATCCGAGCTCAACAAACAGCAACAAAACAGTCGTGAAAAATTTTTGAAGACATTTACCTGCAAAACTTAAATTTTGGGTCAGCCTCGAAAAATTGAGAGAAGCTACTACGCAAAGAAGAATGATCAAGAAAAACATTGTTGATCTGGAGGAAAAATTATGATCAAGAGGTGACTATATTCCCCCTCCTGATTTTTCCCCCAGCATGGTGGGGTAAAGTCAAGAGAAACCAGGGAGCCACAAACTCTAGGAAAAATGGGCCCCGAGGGGCCTATATATACCTAGGTGGACCCCTAGAAGGGTCATTTTCACTATTCACTATGAGAAAATTGTTGACTTTTGTGAGACAAAAGTCAAAAAAATGCTTAATAGGAGGGAGTATGAGGCATCAAGGTTGAAGCAGTTCTGAAAGGACATCGCCAAGGGTCATGAGGTGGACCAGGTAGGCCTCTAAGCCTCGTTTGTTGTGAAATTTAGCTTATTTTAAGAATTTTTCTAGTCGGTGAGGTGCGCAAGCATCTTTTTTTTGTGCTTGCATCTAAAAAATATGTTGTCATCCATAGTCTATGCCTAGGTCCCGAGTTCACATTGTCATCTTGACGACGTGCTGGCATCTTCAAACGGCTATGGCGGTCGGGGACGCATGCGTAGTGTGAAGACATCTACACGGCACGCATAGGTCTTAAGTAATTTTTTCTTGTTTTTATAATGAAATTCGGTGTTCTGACTTTTAAAAAATCACTTTTTGGAGTACCTAAAGATTCGGGAGCATTCAGGAGGGCGAGCATACCAACACAATCATAAGCAGAGGGCCCGTCTGATAGAGGAAAAGGTCACGCACCTTCAGCGGGTTGGTCTCTGGCATATATTCACCATGCCCGAGATGGCATACCACGAGAGGACGCTCATAGCCCTAATGGAGTGATGGGACACCACTACTTCATCTTTCTAGTTGCCTTGCAGGGAGATAACCATCATGCTTAAGGACATCTATCAAATCCTCGGATACCCATTCGCGGACGATGGGTGGCCCTAGATGATACCTGATCGGCGTGGGAGTGGAGGGAGGGCATCCGCTACTACTCAAGGAGGACGGATGGTGGTGATGGCATGGGCCACATATATACACACTAGTACAACCAGCTAAGGGCCATTTCACGGTTACTACACCAGGTTATGGTTGTGATCATGGCCTTTCGAATTACGAGAGATAGGCGAGGCTCGCACTTGCACAGGGGCCTCATCCATACTATCAGAGAGATGGTTGAGTATCACACAACTTTTCATTGGGGGTAACACATGTTAGCACACCTCTACCAGGAGTTAGGTCGGTACATTCACTATGAGTACCACAGCCTCACTGCATGCACACTTTTGTAGGTGTGGGATTTCACCCACATCATGTACACCTGGCCAATTGGTTTTCCCCAGCGATAGTCATATCACATTCCCATGGCCCACTAGTATGATATGATAGGACAATGGAGATTCGGTGATCTATAGTTTTGGTGGCTAGATTTTGACGCTGTTGTTGCAGATGAGGTTTGGTGGAGACCCTACCGACTTTTTTGATGGGTGGACGATAGCAAGTATCTGAGGAACCTATAGCGAGACCATTTTTGATAGGTCATCATGATTTTATCATAGTATCGTACTACTGGAGTTGGGTCATACGAAAACATGGCCATCCATAGATGATTCCATCGGATGTGCCAACCTATACTAGGGCCTACAGGAGTGGAGTGAGGTTCAGGGACCACCCTTGCCCTACCATCACTAGTGTTGTCCCCTCTGATGATGATGATGAGCCTGGTCAGGATCTGTCGGCCATAGCAGTGGCATATAATGGTGGGGTAGCTGTTAATTTTTTACGATGGTGGGAGAGACACCATCCTGCTCCTGTGTTCGGCGAGGGTTCCCCGAGAGGGGACCCTGGTTCACAAGAGGATTTTCCTCCCCAGCCTCCGCAAGATAGACAAAGAGGGTGCCAACAAGCTGGCATAGAGGAGGAGAGGGCATAGGAGGAGGAGGTGGCACCTTCGAGACTGAGGCGATGGAGGAGATCGAACCCCCCTGTGGCTACCCCTATCTCTTTAGCACCACCAGCTCCTACTATTCCAATGGCAATGGCCTTGGCATCACCGAGAGCGGTCATTGATGTCGATGGCATGGGCCCCAGCACCGACCCTCACCCTGATCCAACATGGAAACCAGGGTATCTAGTTATACATAGTACATTGTTTATTTTTCCATGCTTTTGATTTTTTCTATTTATGATATATATATATACATTTCATGTCATACTAATTTCTCGTTATTTCTATGTGGTTTCAAAGGATGCACAGGGATGGATTGGGATGATGGTTCAATGTATTTTGGAGGTAGCCCCTGACGTGCCAATCTATGGGATGGTTCTTGAGGCCTACTAGCCGGTATTTGCGAGATGACATACCCCCACTTTTGAGCTAGTGGTACACTTGAAGACCACCTACAAGGAGCGAGGTGCAGAGATCATGCAACTAACTGTGGAGCTAACGATTATTCGGGGATAGCATGACTATCTATCGAGAGACTATGGATGGTGCTTGTAGAGTGAGATGCGACAATGATGAGGGATAATGCCACCGAGAAGGCACATGATGCCCTACAGAGTTGCATCGATGACCTCGACAGACAACTAGTAGCTTTGATTTCGGTAGATGCTCAGCAGCTATAGCAGGAGCTAACTCAAGCATGGATGACTATATGCTCATTGTAGGGAGAGATCAGAGGGATGTGAGTAGCTATGTCCACATCATGCTTGCACCAATCCTGCTCTATGACCACTGTGCAGCCCCTCCTGAGGGTACCAGAGCAACATCAAGAGCTAGAGGGCTCCGGGATCCATGCACCATAGTGATAGGGTCTCATCATTTTGTATATCATTTTTGTAGTGAGATACACATATATATACTTGTAGATATTTTGTATAGACATATATTGAGCAGCCACTCATATTTTATAGTAGTGGCTCGATTATGTACATGACATTTGATACACACATAGATAGATATAGACATATCACTTTCGATATCATGGTGTTGTTTATGTGTATACTTTTTGCTTTCATATATGTTCATGCTATGGATGTTATATACATGTATGGATGTATGCTTACATTAGATGCTAAGATGATTTAATAAACACACTTGGTTGTATATTAATTAAATACAATGATGATCTAATTTCCTTCAAAGATGTAATGTGATGTATGGATACATAACATAGTCAGACATGTGTATGTATGTTGTATTTCACACACACACACATGGTCACATCATAAACAAAAAAAATCATAATGTGTGAATGAACAATTTCAGCATATGTAGTGTTACTGCCCTTTAGAGAGATCACCACACACATGACACACTAGAGCACTATGTGTGGTATCGACAAATATGCATCACATTAATGAGTTCTTTTAGAGGTGTTCCATCCATAGACGATAATCCATAAGCATCTTAACCATACACAGAGATCACAATGTAAGGGCCTAACCAGTTAGGACTAAATTTCGCTTTCTGATCAAGTGACATATTTACATTTTGTTGGTTTTCACAGAGAACCAGGTCTCCTAGCTTAAAGGTTCTAGGAAGTACACTCTGATTATATTTTCTTGATAATGATTGTTGATAAGCTTTAAGATGATCGAAGGCCTATAAACGGAACTCATCGATCATCTCCAGTTGATGCAAGCAGTTATTCGGTAGGTTTCATCGTCAATTAACCCTTTAAGGGAAACCCGTAAGGACAAAATTTCCAACTCCAAAGGCATGATTCGGTACCATACATGAGGTTGTAAGGCATTGTTCATGTCATCGTATGGACACTCATGTGATAGGCCCATAAAGCATATGTTAATTGAATATGCCAATCCTTACCGTGCTTATTAAATGTTTTACGAAGAATGAATTCAAGGGTTTTGTTAGACGCTTATGCTTGACCATTGGATTGTGGATAATACGATGTAGAAAACCTATGTTGGATATGAAATTTCTCCAAGAAATTCTTTACTTCCTTGTTCCTCAATGGCGTACCATTATCAGAAACAAGTGTAGTAGGCAGTCCAAAATGAGAAATAATGTTTCTCATGAGGAAATTACAAATTGTTTCAGCATTCATGGATCGGAGTGGGATAGCTTCGACCCATTTTTTGAAGTAATTTGTAGCGGTAATAATAAAGGTATGTCCCTTGGAAGGAGGTGATATTTTTCCAATGATATCCAACCCCCATTTTGCAAATGACCAAGGAGAGGTTTGATTTTGTAACTCTTGAGTAGGAGCATGAATAAGACGGCTATGTTGTTGGCATTGAAGGCACTTTCTAAAAAAATCAAAGGAATCTTGTTCCATTGTTTGCCAAAAGTACCCCATGTGTATCATTCTTCTCGCCAGGACTTACCATCGAAATGTCCACCCCCGGAGCCTGAATGGGCTTCCTTAAGGGCAAGGGGTATTTTCACTTTAGCGAGACACCTGAGAAGCAAGCCATTATAGGCTTTTTGATAAAGAAAATCAAATAAAATGACATAATATGCTGAAAGCTTTCATATACGAGTGCGATCATTTTTGGTCACATCATTGAGAAAGCTCCATGTCTTTAAGTAACTGTAAATACTAGAGAACCATTCTCCTAAGTCTACATGAAAATAAACAAGAGACTTAGATTCAATTTAATCGAAAATCATCGGGGTTTGTAGGACCTGAACTATGAAGTGGTATTCTTTCGTATCCTCTTCTCAAGTTACCAAGGAAGCAGCTCTCGCCATGGCATCGACATGTCTATTCTCTCTCCTAGGGACATTGTCTATCATGAAAGAGGAAAACTGATTGAGCAAGGAAAAAGTAAGGTCTCGGTACTGGGACAACTTACTTTGTTTAGCTTGATAAGTTCTCGTAATCTAATTCACAATAAGCTCAAAATCACCTAGTATACAAAGATGTTTGATTCTAAGTGTAATCATGGAACACAAGCTAGCAATAAGAGCTTCATACTCAATGATGTTATTGGTGCAAGGAAAATCTAATTGAAAGGATAGAGGGATGGTTTACCTTCAGGGGATATCAGGACCACACCCACTCCAGAACAAGTCTGACACCTCGATCCATCGAAATACATGTTCCATTCAAGATCGTAGTTAATTGTGAAAATATTTTCATCAAGGAACAGATCCAACCCAGGGAAGGAGTGAGATGAGGGAGCGTATGCCAATTGATCGGCAATCGCTTGACCCTTTATTGATTTCAGAGTAACAAATTTTATATTAAACTCAGAAAGCAACATAACCCACTTCGCTAATCTCCCAGCAAGGTCAGTGCTAGAGAACAAATGCTTTAAAAGATCTATTTTTACTATAACGTGTGTTTCGGCATGGAGAAGGTAGTGCCTCAACTTCCATGTAGGGAATATAAGAGCAAGGCATTGCTTCTCCATGGATAAATAATGAGTTTCGTAATCGACTATGGCATGGCTAATGTAGTAGACCACTCTCTCTTTCCCTATGTTATCATACTAAGCTAGGAAAGTTGTCAAAGTGTGTGGTGATGCAACAAGGTAAAGCAAAAAGGGCCTATCTTGCATAACCACCATCAATATAGGAGGATTGGCCAAATAAGCTTTAATTGACTCAAAGGCTTTTTGACACTCCTCATCCCATATGAAGCGAACATCCTTTTTCAATAAACATGTGAAAGGAAGGGTACGGTCAGCCAATTGAGATATAAATCTATGAATTGCCTAAATCTTCCCTTGTAGACTCTGTAACAATGATATTCCTCAGTGGAGGCATGTTAAAGATGGCATCGATTTTATTTGTGTCAAAATCGATTCCAAGGTGAGAGATTATGAATCCTAGAAGCTTTTCAGCATCTACTTTGAAGATGCACTTATGGGGATTGAGTCTCATCTTGTAGAGTTGAAGCCTTTCAAAGATAAGATGAAGGTTCTTCACATGGTCTTGACGAGTTATTGATTTTTCCAAGATGTCATCAACATAGTCCTCCTTTAAGATCTTATGAATAAAATCATGAAATATCAGGGTCATCGCCCGTTGGTAAGTTGCTCCTATGTTCTTTAAACCAAAGGGCATGGCCACATAGCAGAAAGTATCCCAAGGGGTAGTGAAGGTTGTCTTGTATTGATCATTCGGGTTAATACGGATCTAATTGTAACTTGAGAAGCCATCCATAAAATATAATAATGCATGGCCTGCAGCCGAGTCTGCAATCATATCTATATTAGGCAACAGAAAATCATCTTTAAGAGTGATGCAACCCCTTAAAAATTCTTGGTTTCATCCTAAAAATTTGTGAAAGGTCTATATTGGTCCTTTGTGCCTGATTTTAGGTCATGTCCTCATCACTTTGATAGGGTTTTATTCTCATAAAACTTTCCAAAAATTGGCTTGTAAATAGAATAAACCTTAGTCATTTTAAAATTACATTGACCTATCTTTCCCATTCCCGGTCACTTAAGTTGTCACTTGTGCCGTCGTAGTCATTGTTTTATCCGCCCCTGATCTTAGGTTTATCGGTCGCATGGATCTTTTCGAGTATCAATTTCCCTAGGCTAGTGGGCGATGGCCACGTGGTACTGTTTAAAAGTGGACATGTTCCTTTAAAGGGTGGTGGTTGTTTGATCAACGGTATATAGCACAACAGGTGTTATCATTAGGGCTTCTCCTGGTGCTCTCGTCCATCTACAGTAATAAGAAAGGATAGTCATACGGGCTGGTGGGCGGTGTGACACCTGTCATTGTGGTGGGACCTGCTGGGCTTCAAAGATGAAGTTTTGTTTTGAAAAGGATTGATTTTGATGGTCGATGACTAGTCATGTGGCTAAATCTTGGCCACTCCCCACCATCCTGTGTGGGCCCCGCCTATGTCCTGTATCTTTTCATGGGAAAGTAGGCATATGCCATGTGGACTTTCTAAAGGGCTTGGCTAATTTCTAATGAAGATGGAATACTTCCAAATTTGCTTGAAAAGATACTATTTCTAAACTATGTTATTTTCAGCTTTGTTCTTTAAGCCGCATGCTTGAGATTTTGGCTATCAGTTCTGATAGCCATTGATACATGTGGAAAAGATGGTAACAAAGCATGGCAATGTATGAACCGATATTTTGAGACCAGATCAGGATCAATCCCCAATTTTTTTGATAAGGAGAAATATAAGTGAAATAATTCCTACAAGTGAGTGGGTAATTATGGCAAGAAATTTTTAATTGATGCTAAGTACAAAGTAGATGTCTATCTACTTAGAGATTTTTTGTTTTAAAAGAAGCATTAAAGCACAATTAAAACTTAATTATAAGTGGTTGCATGGAAATCTACCTATTGATTCATCTTTCAAATCAAAATCAACGATCAAGATTAAAAGGATCAAGGTAGACAATTGTCAGCTCGCGCGCACAAGCTTTCTTTGAAGAATTAATGGTTGGCACACTTGCATGGATCATTATAATAAGTTTTGGTTGCTATATTTCATTGTGCTCATGATCTGAGATTTTCTCTTACCTGTTCATGTTTTTCATGTTCATGGCCCACAATGTGATTGAAGCATGTTGTGGATCTTCGAGGAAGAATATTTGAAGGTTTTTTGTGTTCGAGGACATTGTTATGGGTCTCTACTATGTTGTGTCCAACCTTGGTTGATGCGCATTGATAATTTTTATTGTTTTGGGCCAAAAATTTAAATTAATTCTATTATTGTGTTGAAGCCGACATAAAGCAATGTAATTTCTTGTTGCGGATATATATAATTGATTTTTTCTTCATTTGAGAAGACTGTACAAGTGTGTGATGTGAAGTATGCGAGTGCTATGTGTGAATAAGGTTCAGATCATTTGAAGGTAGAGCAAAATGTGAAGAAGAGTGAAAGAAAGTGAAGAAGTATTCATGTGCTTAACTAGAACTATACTCGGGCATTAGCAGATGCTACTTTCTCAATTCAATTTCTTCAAATGGATTTTAATCTGAATATTTTATGTAAGACAATGAGTCTTCCTTTGAGTAGTGAGCTCTAGGAAGTGTGCCTGAATGCATGTGCATTCCTCATATATTCTTCTTATACTTTTAATAGGGTATAACTTGTGGACTAACCTCCACCGTGGTTTTCCCCTAACAGGGTTTCCACACAAAAATCTTATTGTTATGTGTGTTTCTGATGTATTGTTGATTCATGCTTTCACTTGTATTAATCAGATCTGAGAATAAAGGTTAATGATTTTAATAAGTTTTAAATTATGTGACAACCGATTCACTCCCCCCCACCTCTCAGTTGTCTTCTCTTGTGTTGCCAACACTCAATCCTTATGAAAATGTCTTTCTATTCTTTCTAATTTTGAAACCTTTTGAATCAAATGTAACTTTATACCCATTGTCACACATTTGACTTGCACTTAGCAGATTGTGTTTCAATCCTTCAACATACAAGACATGTTTTATGGGATTTTTACCATCTAGACTTAGTATGCCTTTTCCACATATTTTGATTGTCGTGTTTTCACCCAAACTCATAGATCCTCCATTATATTTTATGATTCTATTGAATTTTATTTTGTCTCCAATCATGTGCTTGGATCAGCCACTGTCAATCACCCAAAAAAATTGTTTCTTGGCATGCAATGTTGTTTGTGCAATCATTGATTGTGTGGAGCTTTCTCCTTTTTATTTTCACACCTTCTTAGCTTTCTTTTTGATCTTTTCCTCCATAATTTTATATTCTTGGTTTACTCTAGGAGGTGGATCTTTCTTTTTTTCATTCTTAACATTTGGTCTTGTAAAAAAATTTCTACAATTTTTAGCTATATGACCAAAGTTATAACAGTTATAAAAAACTACATTCATATCCAATAAAGGAGCAAATAGATTCTTGTTTACAAAGTTTGCACTCCACTTAGGAATGAGTCTACATTCTCTAGACCTATGACCAAACTGATTACATGTATAACAATATGCATAAAATTATGAAGAATACCTGGTCATAGTATTTTGTGCCTGATGAGATGATCTTTTGTGCATCATCTTCCTAGTGTATTTCACCCTAGTGAATTTCTCAGCATCAATTCTTCTGAAAGTCTGCCTTCTCTTTTGATGATCAGGCATTGATTTTTTATCCTTTTTGTCTGCAACAGGCTTCTTTTGTTCTTTAATTTTATCTATGTGTGCAAATTTCTTCTCTGTGAATATACTCCATTTTCAATCTCTTTCATCAACTGAATGAGAGCTTTCTCCTTCTCTGAATCTTTCGCATAACTTTATAGAAGTTTTTGCGAAGGTAATCTTACCTCTCTCAAGTACTAGCTCAAATTTTTCTTTATTTGAGGGCTTTTGTGTGCTCAATAGATCATCCAAAATATTTGAGCCACTTTTCAGCATGAGTCCTTTCTCTTTTTGCTCTTTTTCATTTTCTAAATCTTTTCTTAGGCCAACAATCTCTTCCTCGAGCTTCATACATCTACCAGCTTCATATTGCAACTTGTATTTAATTACATATTTTGCTCTCTTGGCTTCCTCCAGTTGTAGCTTCAAATCCACCACATTCTGGGTAGATTCTTCTAGATCCTTGCTTAGTTTGTCTAACTCTTTTTGTGCAAGTTTATTTTGCTTCTTAATCTCCTTTTTCAACTTTTCAATCTCATCTTTGAGACCATCAATATGATCTAGAGCACAGATGAGTTCTCCTTCTAGGTCAACCTCTCCTTCTTCTTCACCTTCTTCATGAAGGTCTTCTACCTTTTCACCTCGTTGTTCCTCAAATTATTTTTCCATCAAGAGAAATTAATTTTCTCTTACAACAAAAGCACAGTTTCGTTCATCATCTGAGTTGCTGTAGTCATCTAATACATCACTATCCTTTTGGATGTATAGACATTTCTTTTTCTTCTAAAACCTCCTTCTCTTAGGGTAGTAGGATTTCTTCATTTTTCATCTTCCTCATGCTCAGATTTATCTTTCTTATTGTAGGGACATTTAGCAGAAAAATGACCTACTTTACCACATTCAAAAAATTTAAAGGGAAAATTACCTTTGTACTTGCCATATCCTCTTCTAATTAGTATCTTGGTGAAATTTGCCTCTTCTTCATCAATCTCATCATTCTCGAATGTGATCATCTCAACCTTGTCTTTATTAGGAGATACATCCTTCTCCTTGTTGGTAACCTTGAAAGCCGCTTCTTTCCTAGATGGTTCTAAATCTCCCATCCTCATTTCATATGCAGTGAATATACCATGCAGCTCATTAAGAGTGAGTTTGTCTATTTCTCTTCCTTCCTCTATTACAGATATCTTAGGATCATATTCGTTTGTCATTGACCTTAGAATTTTTAGTACAATGACATCTTCTTTTACTTATTCTCCATAATCTCTAATAGAGTTCACTATATCATTAACTCTCAGAAGATAATATGTAGTCTTCTCTTCTTCTGTCATCTTTAGGCCTTCAAATCTAGCTCTCAGTACTTGAAGCTTTGCCAATTTTACCTTGTCATCTCCTCAATATATATTTTTCTATGTATCCTAGACATCATGTGCAGTCTTACAATACATAACCTTGTTGTGCATAGATCTAGACAAACTATTCATAATAGCAAACCAAGCTTTTTCATTGTTCTCATAATCCCTTTTTACTGTGGCATCAGCAGGAGGTGTGTATCCATTCACAACAGAAATCCACACATCAAACCCTAAAGATCCCAAATATCCCTTCATTAATGAGCTCCAAAAGGTATAATCTATTCCATCGAACTGAGGTGACTTATTTGTGAAAGAAACTTCTTGAAAATCTATTGTGTTCACACTACCAAAATTTACCTGAGTTGATTAAGCTTCACCTAGGGAACCTAGTGCTTTGATACCATTTGTTGGAACACAATAGTCTACTGAGAGGGGGTGTGAATCAGTAGATATTAAAATTTTAACTCTTAAACCTTTTGAGCAAACTGACTTCTTTAGAACAACTTAATGTGTAGATTTAAATATGACAAACATAAATTTAAACAAGCACACAACCAAGCAACACATAACATAAGATATACATGGAAAACCCAAGATAGGAAAAACCATGGTGAGAAAAGCTACTAGGAGCTACTATCATAATCTAGCCTCACAAATCAAAGTCCAATTCTAATATTTAAGGGCACCAACCCTAAGAAGAAATCAATCCCCTAATTTAGAAGCATCTACTCCAAGGAAGCACTCACTCCCTACTCTAAACACCTACCCAGATATCTTATGGCACCCACCAATCAGATTTATAGAAAAAGTGATTGCAACTTTGTTTTAAATAACACAATTCAATATTACAACTTACTCTGCAAATTCTCAAATCTTTGTTGCTGCCACACTAAATCTCTTCTCTTCTCTACCCTTCTCTTTTTCTTTAGTGCATTCTATTTCCTCCTCAATGAGCTCTAATTACCTCTATACAAAATGCACACTAACTCTTCTCTATCTCACTTCCCCATTTCAACTTTTTTCCAACTTGTTCTCATCATCAATTTTGTGTTGTTACACACCATCAGTGATTGCCTCGGGATTATCTACCATGTACAGATCTTCTATTAGGTTTCAAGGATATATTCTTCACTGCCATACTTCTACATTGAGCTGCACAACATTTAATTCTGTTACAGAGAATTTTCTCTCATTGTCTCTTTGTCAAACCCTAGGATCAATTATGCATTTAATTTGTTCTTTGTTTATTCAATCTGATTTTGACCTCAATCTCCATCACAATTTGTGCCACTAATTTATGAATCAAACTTGCAATCATATTGGTTGTTGGTGTAGTTGAGCCAATTGACTTCGAGAAGAGTGGTTTTTTTGGTTGAACCCTTGTTCACATAGACTTGACCATTGTATTTCTTCATATTTAAATCTAAACTTCCGATCCACCTCTTTGTTCCATGATCATTCGATCATCATTTGTCATTGTAACTTTAAAACACCTCCATTGGATCAACCTCCTTTAAATGTACATCATTGATCCTCATTTAAAACAAGCATGCTATACTATAGGACTTGGATAAAACCTTGGCGGGATAGCGAAAGCTTGCCATTTGTCACCACACCATCATCCTCCTTTGTTCTTGATCACACACTACTCGATCTCCACTATTTTCGCTATACTACAAGATCCATTCATAACCATTGCGGGCTGGTGGTCACCATTCAGTCTTTATCATTCCCCACTATACCACTGGTTGAAAGCATGGGCCCACAAAATTTTAGTGGGTTGGTGAGCTAATGCCACCAGTCACTTCTTTCAATGTCGTTCAACTTACAACAACAATGTGAGTCGATGCTTTGCTCAATTTCCTTGTGCCACCTATCCATACGACATCATATACCTTTCCTACCTTCCACTCTATCTAGTCCCACCATCTTTATCAATGGCCATCATCCACCCACCATGGATTAATCTTCATCATTCCCCGCTACCCCGAGGGACTTAATCGGGACTCACCATAGACTCAACAGGCTAGTGGGGAGGACATTAGATCTTGTTTCCTCGACCAACACTATCAATCTTTCCAAAGGAAAATATTTGCATGGGACTTAGGAAATATTAAACATAGCAAATATTTTCTTGGCCGGTAAATGCTAGGAAAGGGGTTGGTAACCCTCATGACATCATAGGCTTGAGTTACGACTTTAAGCTACCCGCAACTTGCCACAACCAATCAATGATGAAATAGAAAAAATATTTGTGCATCATGACTTTCAACCCTTAGGGTTTATTTGTAAACCCCTAATTTAGCCATAGAGCATAATTAATTCAATTTTGATCAAGTCTTGCATCCTCTGGATCTGCATTTCACCTTTCTGAGAAGCTCTCAAAAAACCCATATCAAATATGGTCTTTGATTTCTCTTCAGATGCTTGGAAGAATACTCTATAATTTCCTGACAACATTGCATGACAATATTTGCAATGCTCTAAGCAACTTTTTGCAATCTTGCCCCACATCTTCCAAAACTAGATTCGCATCATGTCATTTCTCTCCTTAGACATCAATGACATAATTTCCTTGTCAGGATTAGTTTCATCTCACTCTTGATCCCCTTTTGACATCAATGACAATATTATGCTAACAAAAATACCTCATAGATATGAAAAAATGAGAGAGATTATTGTAGAGGGGCCCTACATGGTCACGCAGTCTTAGATGGAATGTTTCTAAGTGACATGATTTCTAAGTAACAGCTCATCAAATATTGCTACCCTTTTGCACTTTGGACTCTTAAGGGATTTCATTGGTTCAATATAGCTCAGACTGTAGGGTGCCCTCGAGATTGGCTTTGCACCTAGTATCAAATTAATATGGAAATCAATCTCTCAGCATGGTGGCATCCCTAAAAGCTATGAGGTAAACACATTTGTAGACTCTCAAAATGGGATGATCATCCAACGATGCCTCTGGATCCTCCTTATCTAGATCACTAATCGAAATGGAAAACAACTAACACTCCTTTCGCAAACACCACTTCAATTGCATAGAAAAAATCATGTGAAGGGAAATAGGTCTATGAATCCCTATAATCACCACTAGAGCACCCCAATCATCTAAACACTCAATTTCCTTTTGAAAAAAATCCACCTTAGGCCGATGTGTGTCGAGCCAATCCATCCCCAATGCCACACCGTAAGAACCTAATGGAGTGATACGAATATCCACTGAAGTAGTCATGCCTCCAAGCTATAACAAACATCCTCTCACTACGGAATCTATCGACCCCTTCACCCTTGAGGCTAACTCAACCTCCCACCTATCATCTTTCCTAGATGCCACTAGCCTGCTATGCTCCACTATAGATGGGGAAATAAAAGGGTCAAATGCCCTAGAATCAAATAAAACATAAACATGGAAACCACCAATCATACCTGGGGCCTTAATAACTATGGCTTGATGCTCATCTTGGGGATTCTTGATTGCTGCAAAGACTCAGTTGGATTTACCCACATCACCCATTGTTAGCTTTGACCTTGTTGGACATTGTCCTCTAGAAGAAAAACCTTGGGGAACTCTTTATCCAAGTGTCCCACTGCACTACATACATAACATGGTCCATGAGTCTGAACCTGTACTGCCTGAGTCATGTTACCCTATTGACCTCCTGTCCTACTAGACCCATTGAATCCTCCTCTAAAGCTCTATTGTGAATGTGCAAGAGTAGCACCATGTGTTTGAGGACATTGATCACATCATGATCCTTGTGCCTACCATCCCTTGTCAGAACCAACCTAGAAACCCTGTTGAGGCCTAGGCCTATGACTCTACTACTCCTATTGTGGTCTAGGTGGAAATGATGAAGGTCTAGACCCTCTCTTAGGAGAGAAAGGTGGTCTCTAAAAACTCTATGACTAAGAAGCCTGATTGTGGTTTTGAAACCACTCATGTGCCTCTTGGGACATGCCCTAAATCTACTCTATAATAAGGGCCTTTTCCACAGCAGCCTAAAGGCTCTTTAGAGAGGCCATACGGATGGGACCTTAAATGCTTGCATTCAAGCCCTAATGAAATGATTGACGAGAATTTTCTTGTCCTAGATATAGTTGAAATACTAAAGCAACTCAAGAAACCTGCTCTCATATTGAGCGGCAGTCATCCCTCGTTGATAAAGATCATGAAACTCATCTATACGACGTTTCCTAAAGTGCTCTAATATGTAACAAGCTTTGAATCTCTCGAGAAAATTATCCCAAGTAAGAGTTTCAAGAGAGAGGTGATGTTTGTGTTCCTCCTTATACCACCACATGGATGCATTCTCTCTAAGAAAATGTACTGCAAAATGTGCCTTTAGGTTTCCCATGTATGTACACAACCCAAAGCACCTCTCAAGATGTATAAGTCATGCCTCGACCTCTGCACCATCTGTGGCTCCTAAAAAATTAGGTGGCAACAATAGAAGGAAATCACGAATCTCCCCTCCTGCATCTTTGGGTGCCGTAACAACATCAACTCTCTCTGGCAATGGCACCTAGGGGTACCTCCAAATGCATTAACTCTGACTCCAGATCTCTATCCTCACGATGCTCTACACAAATACAAGGGGGAGACATGCTACACTCGTGATACTCATCTTTGCATGCCTAAGAGGAGTGATGTGAATTCTCTTGTTGATGGTCCTTTTCTACTAATGGTAGCCTAGCATGAATAACTCTAATCAAATCCTCTATCACATGGAGGATTTGGGAGTTAATGTTTGGTGGAGGATCCGGTTGACCCACCTTAGAAACATGGGTCCCAACTAGTGATGAATCAACATGTCCCCTCCCTGCACCTCATTTATGACCACATCCACCACCATGTCCTGAAACTCTCCTCATCCTATCCATCCTACAAAATTTCATGATCATGTAAATACTCATAACACAACTACATGCCTAGAGTTCCCAATGTGGAAGCTTGGATTTGGTACCAAATGTCATACCCTAAAATTGCATCAAAGGGAAAAATACAAATATTTTTTTTTAAACAAGGTTGTAGAGTGCAAGCTAGACACAAGATAAAATCACAAACCATGCACATGCATGGTTATTTACTACATGCACCAAGGAACATTGCCCATGGAATATCACCATCAACACATCACCCAAGGGCAGGGAGTGGAAGGAAACAAATTCGGGTGCACAAAATCCATCGCACACACCCTTATTCCATAATGGGGTTGGCTCAAAGTATAGGGTTTCAAGATTCCCATAGTTGATTAGTCGATTTTTCTTGGTTCAACCAAAGTTTGCTTAACGTTTATCAACCTACCCACAAAATCAGGGTTATTATTGTTCAAAAGATTAAATTGAAAACTTATTTGACCACAACCAATATTTAAGAACCCTGTTATAGAATGAGTGTAGAGTAAGCATTGGTAGAGTTATTCTTATTAGTAATGACTAATATTACTAGAATGGTTATCTAATTTCTTTAGCCTTTAATTAAGTGATCCCATCCAAACCAAAATAAAGATGTTAATATGTACTATCTTATATTAATGTTATTAATGGAACCACCATTCTAACTAATAATACATCCTTTTAGTTAGAATCTTAATAATGATATTATTCCCGGCGGTGCTAAATCCATTATTACTATTAGTATTTAGTAACCCACAAATTAAAAATAATAATAGTGTATCATTTAAGGTTGAATTTCCACTCTAAGATTAACATTATTAATAATAAGTTTAGAAATTAGTCCCTCCTAACAAAATATGTTATTATCCAAAGGAAGTAACAAGGCTAACATTTTCATTCATAATAAGGTCAATTTGATAAAGGTGGTTCTCATATTAAATAAAAATCAATTACATTAAAGGTGACTCTAATTGTACAAATACAATATTATTACTATTAATAATAATACTTTGTAATTTATTCTTTTTCATTTATGTAAGTTTATATCTTCACCTAACTATAATCACTTATAATTGCATTGAACAACCATAATAACATTGTCTATAGCAATACAAATATTTTCTTCAAAATAACCATAGAAATTTAATGATAATATTAACCATCATACAGAGCTAATGAAATTGCTACATTAATAATAGTAGGTTGAATGCAATAGATATATACATTAGGTACTCATTTCGAGCAAGTAATAATTGTCTTTATTAAGGCTTATATTTTAATATCTTATTCTCGCCCTTACACATAATTGGAGAAAGCTAACTCATAGACAAAAAGCACCTATGTATGTAACATGATATCGTACCCCCCATTCCCCATCCCATGCACTGGACAAAACGCACCAAGGAAAAGACTTGACGGAAATAGACGGAGACGATGGGAAGACGGACATTTCCGTAGACAATTTTAAAAATGAAAATGAGCGGTAATTTTAAAAATTAAAAATGAGCGAGAGCTTGTCCGATTGCACAGGAGGTTTAAAGCCCAGTTTGAAAAACAATCCACCCCAATTTTTCTATTTTGCAGGTTTGATGGCAGACGGATATGTTGCAGAAAACACATCGCCTGTTGATCTTTTTGGAGTTTTTTATAATTGGTAAAGCAGGAAACAGTATGTTGCAGAAATCTCATGCGGGAAATCAGTGAATTCCAGCACATCTTCCAGGAGACATAGGTACCAAAAATTTTCTTCTCCCTATTATAGTTTTTCTTTATACTAAACGAATTGTCTTATGTCTCTATAAATCTAGCACATCTTCCAGCGCTTGAATTATGAATGATTTCTAGCTGAAATTTTGTGTATTTTATTATCTACAATTTGCAATTACTTTCTTATGTGTTTGTCAATCTGCAAAGTCCAATAGATGATTATCAATTAGATAAATTCATTCCAATCTTAGTGAACTCATTACATGCATGCACATTATATTATTAAGGGCATAAAATGAAGTGTGTCCTATGAATGCTATTGTTGCACTTTTATTTAGTTAATTTTGATTGGCTCTCGAGCTTTGCATAACAATAATTTAAACTAAGTGATTCACTTGAAAAGTACTGTTCGATATATTTGGAAATAATTTTCTTGCTGAAATACCTATGCTTAAAGTTCATGAGTTCAAATGTGTGCAATACAATTTGGGCAGAATCTTGAGGTAAGCTCCTCGCCATGGTTTCAATTTAAAGAGGAATAGGAATCCGCATATCACTGTTGTTGTGTTTTATTCCATTCTAAAACAATTCTTTTGTTGTTATCTATTAAATGAAGGCATGGGCTATGTGGTTTTTATCTATGTTTGTATCCTATTCAATAAATGCTTAGTGAAACAAAGCAAGAAGGGGAAAATATTATTACTAGTTGCCTTAGTTTATGCTCCGATTGCATGTGATTTTATATTGTCACATTATCAATAATTTGAGATGGGGTTATTGTTTCATGTACATGTTATTAGAGTTTCAGTATCATTGGACATAACTAAGCCTCCTTTTAGTAGGCATTTAGTAAATCCCAACCCCCTTCTTTCATGGGTATGAAGTTGTTTAATTCGAGGCTAAAACTCAATTAAGTAATCACTAACCAACAAGTCCTACCCCAAAAAAACCTACGTAAGATAGTTAAAGTTTTCTATATATTGAAAACTTAATAGTTACCTAGGAATAGTTATGAGTCTCACGCTGAAAATTTTCAGCAAAATATTATAGTGACAAGAAGATAGATCTATGTGCATATTTAGGCTCTGCCATTGGAATTACACAATTATCCAAATCAAGAAACCCTTTGTCTTGTTCAACGCACGAAGGTTTGGACTATAGAATACAATAGAGACTAGGTAACCATCAAGCTACATGGACAACAAACTTATAATTGGGAAGTATTTAGTGATATCTCCCATATCAATAATTCTATTATATTGTTTTATGATTTGAAGTTAATATGTTACAACCCTGTCTAGTATTTCCTAGGTAACATCATTGCAAGCAATATTAGTGTTTTCCTTGCATATACATAAAAGGGGAGAGCTGGACTTGTGATGTTAATAACACCATTAGTTAGAGCTCGATCAAGCCACTATTATCATCATTTATAAATATTAAAACCCTATCTCATAAAGAAAACTTATTAAAATGTCTATCTCTTTCTTTTTCTCATTTCTCCATTTTTTTGTTGCAAGTTGAGGAATATTGAGAGGATTTGATTTTTGTTGCAAGTTTCCTTTTTTGTTTATTTATTTGTTGACCATTTCTTTATTTCATTTTTAAATTCTTACAGATTAGAAACCCTCATTCCATTTTTCCTTCTCTTCTTATTCTTCCAAGTTACAAGGGTTTGCAATATTTCAAATCTGCAATTTAAATCTATAGAAATGTATGATCCACCATTTTCAATAAATTGGATACCTTTCTTGCACATCATGTGTCTCATCAGTGGTTAATACAATAACCATTTCTAATTTCTTAGATCTATGAAGTAGAGTTGCCCTGCCTCTACTCTCTTAAGCTTTGTTTTCTCTCCCAAAAAAGTATATCCGTGAACAAATCTTTTCAGCAGAGATCCTTTAGGTTGAAATTTTTTGGACTCTTTTGTTTCTATAGTAGATAGAACATGTCTTTTAAAACATATAATTGGATATAAAAAATTTGATTCAAAGACATAATCAAATATGATTTAAAGGGATTGTTCGTAAATAAGATTAATCATTAAAAAAAATTAATTAGTATTTTTAAATTCACTATATTGGGTTTTGTTTTTAGCTTACTCTTGTAGCAATCTATTTTTATCCACTTGAGGTTATAGAACCTATTAAAATGTATGATTTTGAAGGTCTCTTCGCTTTGTGCTTAGATATATAGGGGGAATTTTTCCCATGATTTTCTTTCTTTCTTTATAACAAATCTTTGTTTAGTATTATCTTGGGAGAAGTGGGTTTTCATTATTTGATATAGATTTAACAAGTTCTACATTTTTTTAGTCATGTCTAGACCTGTAATGTTTAGACCTATAATGTTGGGTCTGTATATTTTGTATGTGAAATTCCCATTGAACACTCTTTAGATATCTATGGACTTGAGTATTCTTTCTTTTTTCTCTATTTCAAAGTGTATGCTTGGTATTTATCTTGTGAGAAATAGGTTTTTATTCTCTTATAGAGATTTAACGAGCTCTACATTTTTTCTACAATAATATGTTTTATTTTTTCATTTTTCAAGCTTTGCAGGTTATGACAAGGCAAGGATAGTCTTGTGGCATTTGTTTATAAAGGAAGCAGACTTCACAATTGAAATCATTCACAATTTAAAGGAAGCCTTGCCTGAGATTTGGGAAGAAAATGAGAGCTCTAAAAATCTTGAACTCATTGAAACTGTTGTAGATGCATAAAATATCTCATTGTAGAGAACAAATCATTGTCATTTAGGGTTTTTCTTCCTATTATAGGAATATCTTCCTCATTTCTATGATCTTGAATTGTATAAAATCTTTGGGGATGACAACCCTTCTATGTAGCATCTTTTTAATCTATTTAAAATTGATGTTATCAATAGATTAACTTTTCATGTACGAAATTTTATCCTCTTAAAGAATAGATCAAATGTATTTTTCCCTTTCTACTTCATGTTCTCCCAAAAGCATCTTATTACATGTTGGCCAAATGTTTTGTTCTTTGACAAAATAGAATTGCTTAAAAATTTTGATACGGTTGGTTGTGCTCTTGCTAACATAATATAGTTCATAGTGCTATTACTAAAAACAAAGTATGCACTTGAAATTGTGCTACTACTAAATGGAAACATGTAAAAGAGAAAAAAAGTACCACATAACAAGTAATAAGTAAACAAATGTTGGACTCAAGGGAACACTGAGAGGGGTGGTGAATCAGTGTTCAACAATTATTAAAACTCCATTCATCCAAAGCATGAAACCATTTCACCATTATATTAAAGAAAATAAGTATGCATTCAAAGTAAACATACACAACACCATGACACATAGATTTTTGCGTTGAAACCCTGTTAGGGGAAAAACCATGGTGGAGGTTAATCCATAATTTGAGTACTCAATTATAATTGTTTACAAAAGGAATGCACTTGCATTCAGGCACACTACCTAGAGCTCATTACTCGAAGAAAAAGGCTTATTGCCCTATAAAACTCAGATTAAAACCATCTGATGGGTGAACTGAGATAATAGCATCTATTCATGCCAGGTAACAGTTTTGGTGAAGCTCATAGATCTGATTCTAGATCTTCTTTTTGATTCTATACATTGCTCTGCCCTATCCTGTTCTTCTCTGCTCTTCGCAACACTTATGATCAAATTTGCATAAAAGTATTGTTGGATCTCATAATTCACACTACTAAACACACACCTTTTTCTTTGCACAACTTCCCTCTATCTATTGAATGACAAAAACAACCTCTTATATATCCGCGATCAAATACTTATTCATCCAACAGTCGGCTTGCAAAATATTTAGTTACTTTTATCTTTTCGGCTAGATCCACCACTAAATCTTTATGTGCATCCTCCAAAGTCGGTAAAGACAAAGAGAGGACCCAAATAACACTTAATCCAACATGAAGACTTATAATTTATTACATCTTATACATCCATGATTTCCATCTTTGTCGGGTCAGCCCTCTAGCATAGATAATCAACAAATTACTGCACCATATCTTGTAGATCACTTACTAGTGAGTGTGCATCAGTACCAAGATACTATAAGCCTCAATAGACCTTCCTCAGAGATCCAAAACTCAAAATATCTATCCGGTGGGGTGTTTAGATCAAATTTTGTGCATTTAACCGGATGCCCTGTTCTTTACTCTATTCTGCCAGTAGGAGCCAAAATTGTGTTGCACTATCGGATGCAAGACTTGAGTCGCATGACTTGGGTTGCCATCAATGACAACACTTATGAGCCAATCTTCCCAGTCATATACCAAAAATCTCCCCCTTTGGCATTGATGGTAACACTTAGTGAAAAATGACTAAGTGTCAGAATCATTATGGGTACACTGCCAAACTGTTTGCTGCACTTACTCCCCCTGAGATTTAGAAGGAATTTTTCACTGAAGTCTCTCCCCCTTTGACATCAATGACAAAGCATGGATGCCATATGCCAAAACAAGTGACAAAACATGTATTCAAAATCACCAATCCTTAAAAACACATATATGCTTGCAGTTCTCTTTGATCAAAATTGCAAAAACTTGAAGACAATTTGCTGCACTCTTTAGAAAATTATCTTATTGTTTTTCTTCACTTCTGGAAGGAACTTCTTCCAGCTATCAATTGTAATTCCAATACTAATGATCAAACTATTGTTCTTGGAAGTTTTGTTGATAATCTCAATGAGAGATTTAGGAATTGTAATTGCTTCCTCCAATTTCTCACCACTCTTCAAAGTTTCCACCATCTGCTCCAACCTACATTCAATTAAGTCCTTTACCTTCCAAAAATTATCCACGAGAACATTCTTGGACAGTTGAATTTTTTTTTGTGATGTCTGTAACTCCTGGATTCTTCTCCTGATAATGACATCCAGATCTTGAGATATGTAAAAGCTTTTTCCAATGTCATTCAATTTTGTCTCAATCTACTCCAAATTCTCCTTGTAATTGTTGACTGCATGGGGCCAATAGATGCAGTAGTTGTAGATGCATGTGGCTGAGTTAATGTATTGCTTTAACTCATTCATTTTCTTCTTCAACTTGGAAAGAGATGGTCTGAATTGTTCCTTTAGATGAGAGACAACTTCACCTTCTTTTCTTTTCACCTCAGAGCCTATTGATTCTTTGTTGCACTCAATAATCTCTTCGAGTAGAATGTCCTTTAGACTTTCCAATTTTATCTTGCAGTGCTCAACATGAGCATTTAGAACTTCTAGAATCAAATCTTGATCGTATGATGGTCTGACTGACCATAACCTTGCAATTTTTTGCATGCCACCTGCACTTTGGATAAGTTGTTGTAGCTTTTCTTTTGTCATATCTTCTTCATCCTTACTACCTTCTTCTTGACCGGATTCATTTGCCAGTGGATTCTCAATTTCTTGATCAAATTCTTCGTTCGGAATGTCCATAATTTCCTTTCCTTTTCCCTTAATCTTAGGAATTTTTCTTTTCGGAGGGGTGTATTCAATAATTTCATGTCCTCTTTTTTGTCCTTTATCAATGCTACCGGAAGAGGAACCAACTTCCATTGTTCTTATCGGAGGGGAAATATTGACTGGTCCATATTTTACAAGCACATTCTTATAGAAATTTTCAAATTCCAAATCCCAGTTAGTCAAACTCTTAGAATAAGAGTATATCTGAGTGCATACCGGTTTGTCTGATTTCCATACTACATTGTCAATTTTTGGCAACCAATTCAAAAAATACATAACTAGACATGTAATTAATGTGCCAAACCTGAATGGATAGCCTAACTCCTTTGTCAGTTGCACATTCTCCATCATCTGATCCTTTAACAACCCGCATAGGTCAAAGTCTTGACCATCAATTATCATTTTGTGAGCAATGTATACTGCGTCGGCTGATGTAGCTCCTTCATAATTTTTGTAGAAGATTTTATAGGTTATGCCATGTGCACTGTACTTCATAATAGGATTCTTGATTGTTGCTATCAACAGGGCTCTTTGATCTCCGATTATTCCAGTTAGGGTTTCGACCTCTTTGTTATGGATAGATTTCTTTCTAGGAACATCTCCAACTTTGCAAAAACCAGTTAATTTTTCGATTGCCTCTTTTGAGATGATGTAAGGTTTGTCCAAAGTTAGAACATCACCATGTAATCTTCTTAATATGAATTTCATGAATTTTGCATTCTCAAGGTACGAAAACTCATTCCACATATCCAAATTTCCATGCTTGGCTTTGCTCAATTGTTTTAATTCACTAGGGAGCAAAAAATTCCTCATAGACCTAATCTTTGCACTATTATATTCATCTAATCTGATTGAGCCTTTAATTTGTTCTGTTTCCTTTTCATGTTTAGGGTTCGCAACTACACACCAATTTGTATGAAGAATTTGAGAATGACTTGAAATACCTGATAGATTTTACGATCTGTCGGTGAGATTGATTTTACTAATTTGAAATCTACCAGTCGAGCGCTCTCCTTCTTCTCTTCGACACTACAAAGTGACAAATGATGGCTCAAACTTGACTTTTATAACTCACACATGTGTAATAAATGCATTTCCCCTAAGTTTTTCATAGACTTTGTTTTCCTAAGCAACAACAAAAAAAAATCTTCTGCGGACCTATGAATTTGCTGAATTTCCTTTTCTAAACTCATCCAAACCTTTTGTACACCGGGTATGTGCAGGATCATCATGGAAAAAACATGCCCTTAAGTGGCAATGAAAATTCAGAAAATCAAAGTTAGGAAACTTGACATAAAAATTTGAATAAGTTATCTATATTATTTCAAAAATATGTAAGAATAGAATCTATATAAAATTGAACGTAGTTTCTAAAATACTAGGTTTATTTAGTAAAAAAAAATCTATTTGTTGAAAATTTGAAATTTCAATGTAGTAGTACTTAAATTTCAGGGAAAAAATAAGATGTCGGTGTCTGTCTAACCACCCTAACCACAATAAACTGATAATATTTGTTTATAATATTTTAGATATAAGTAGAGGACTCATGTCCCAATGTGATGCATATTTTTTTGTAATTTTTTTCCAAGTAAATAATTAATTATGATTTTTTTATTATAACTTTTAAAAAATATAAAAACTCGTATGTTTGACCACCTTAACCTAGCCAAAACTTCATGAAATTTAATTTTTCATTTTTTAATCCTATAGTATGTGAAGCATAAAATGTGATGCATGTTTTGGATTCAAAAAATGTGATATCGTTTGAAAGCTATAGATGTTTTTCAATCAGCCTATCAATCAAGACTTTAGTCGTAATTCAAATAGAAAATGAATAATAATTATTTATTATTTTCAAAGTAAAGCATAATTTACATTGGTGGAAAGCTGAGAATCTCCTTTAAAAACCCTTTTAGTTTCATCAATTTTGGGTAAAAGAAAGGTCATCAGCCACATGGGCCATCATATCACTTACATATCGCCAATTTTTCACCCATCATGATTCCACACATACCCCACCATCAATACACCTTCTTGACTATTCTCTACATTCTGGTAGCATCCATAGATAAGGGAGGAAAGATTTTCTTGTAAAACTCCCCCTAGGCCAATGGCCTGAAATCAATTACTGGAAGAATACCGGAAGTAGGTTCCGGTGCGGAACCATTTCCAGCATCATAATCATTTTTCCTTACCCATGTCCTCTTCATTTGATCTTTTATTTCATCCATAGTTACCTTTTCTTTCACTTTATCATTTTTATTTGTATCTCTATCTCTGTATACCGGACGTCTTATGTATGTGTTCTTGTTTCTACAGAATCTTGCAATATGACCATACTTGTTGCAGTTATAGCATACAATGTTTCCTTGTCCTGACCAATCATTCCAATGACTTCTTCTAGATCTAAATTGATTAGTAATATGCCCAAACTTCCCACATGTATAACATTCAACATTTCTTTTGTCAATAAAGTGACTTGACATATTTCTGCATTCAATTGATTAATGACCAGGCTTTTTGCAATTGAAACACTGACCAGAAAATGATGAAAATTTTATCCTCAAATTACTTCTATACTAGGTAGCCATATGACCAAACTTATTGCAGGCAAAACAATATCCATTAAACTCGTATGCATTAGGTTCTCTTACCGGAAATATTCCATTTCTGTTATGTCTGAAATTCTTTAGTCCTGATCTAGAACTTTCTCTTTTTCATATCCTAGACCTCTCTTATCATTTCCACTCTTTTGTCCTTGAGTTAGCTCATCAAGTTTCACTGAACTAATCTTAAACTTTTCTTTGTATTCATTTGCAATGACAAGATCATTCCTAAGAGTAGTAATATGCTTACCAAGTTCTTCTTCATTATTTCTAGTTCTTTGTAATTCACTTTCCAACTGAATGAATTCTCCATTTATTCTGTTGCATTCATCAGATTTCTCTTTTAGGGTCTGAGCAAGGTTTTCCTCATTTTTCTTCCTTTCTTCTATCTCTTTAGTCATCTTCACCATCATAGATTCCATCTCGTGTTTTAGGTTTGTATTATCACTAGCAATATTTTCACATTCTTCAGTTATCTCCTTCAAGGTTTGATTTAGGTGAGCATCATCCATGTCTTCATTCTCCTTTTGTTATATCTGATCATAGAGATCTTTCCTTTTTACCCTGGATTTAACTATCTGATCCTTCAATGATTGAATGAATTTCTTAGCATCTCTAAGATTTTCTTTCAATTCTTGAACTTCTGCTTTAGACTTATCAAGGTCATCAAGAGCCACCATAAGTTGTTGCTGAAGGTTGCCAGAGTCCATCACATTCCAAGATCCACCTCAAGCTACAAAACTTCTTCAGAGGAACTCACTCTGATACCAATTTTTGGACTCAAGGGAACACTGAGAGGGGGAGGTGAATCAATGTTCAACAATTATTAAAACTCCATTAATCCAAAGAGTGAAACCATTTCACCATTATATTCAATAAAATATGTATGCATTCAAAGTAAACATACACAACACCATGACACACAATTTTTTTCATGGAAACCCTATTAGGGGAAAAACCACGGTGGAGGTTAATCCACAATTTGAGTAATCAAATATAATTGTTTACAAAAGGAATGCACTTGCATTCAAGCGCACTAACTAGAGCTCACTACTCAAAGAAAAAAGCTTACTGACCCATAAAACTCAAATTAAAACCATCTGAAGGGTGAACTAAGATAATAGCATCTATTCATGCCAGGTAACAGTTCCAGTGAAGCTCATAGATCTGATTTTGGATTTTCTTTCTGATTCTATACATTGCTCTACCCTATTTTGTTCTTATCTTCTCTTCGCAACACTTATGATCAAATTCGCACAACAGTACTATTGGATCTCATAATTTTCACTACTACACACACACCTTTTTCTTCGCACAACTTCCCTCTATCTATTGAATGACAAAAAAAACCTCTTATATGTCCATGATCAAAGACTTATTCATCCAACAATCGGCTTGCAAAATATTTAGTTACTTTTATCTTGTCGGCTAGATCCACCACTAAATCTTTATGTGCATCCTCCAAAGTCGGTTAAGATAAAGAGAGGACCCAAATAACACTTAATCCAACACAAAGACTTATAATTTATTACATCTTTTACATCTATGATTTCCATCTTTGTCAGGTCGGCCCTTTAGCATAGATAATCAACAAATTATTGCACTGTATCTTGTAGATCACTTACCAGTGAGTGTGCATCAGTACCAAGATACTATAAGCCTCAACAAACATTCCTCAGAGATCCAAAACTCAAAATATATGTTCGATGGGGTGTTTAGATCAACTTTTGTGCCTTTAATTGGATGCCCTATTCTTTACTTTGTTCTGCTGGTAGGAGCCAAAATTGTGTTGCACTATCGGATGTAAGACTTGAGTTGCATGACTTAGGTTTCCATCAAGGACAACACTTATGATCCAATCTTCCCATCCATATTCCAACAACAAAGATATTTCAAAATAAAAGTTCATAATTTAAAGAAGAAAACACATGGGTGATAATGGAAAAATATGACTTAGAGCATAGAAATGTTATAGTGTAGGTAATGTTATTGTCCTATATTAGCATCTAAAGAAACATGAAACCGTGGGTGAAAAAAAGAGAGATAGTCTCAATCACATGCACTAGAATCCAAAGTATTAAAAAGAAGAAATTGTTTAGATTCATAAAATAGCGGTAATTCTTAAGTTTATACATCATCCTCAAAATATACAAATATACACTCAAAACATACCTATATGGTTATAAATCATGTAAAGTATTAATAAGATGTGTATACTAACACAAAGTCTATGTAACAAGTAGGCAATAACATTTGTATTATTGATAAGATATGTGCCACAATGTTTTTGGGTTCATCTACCAAATTAATGCCATCATCATATGAACAAAGGAGGGGTACATTATTAGAAGATAGTGATGGAACTTATATCAATTAGGTGTTGTATTTATGTTTTAGTGCTTTGCATTGATTAGTAAAATGAACTAGTAATTAATGATATAAACAAGAGAAATATGTTGAATTACAATGCTTAGGACCTTTCTTATTTGCATGAGGAATTAGGATGATCAATTGAGATTCTAAAAGAATGGATAAGACATGTTTAGGGAGGTCACCATGATGTGCATAGGATCATTGATTAATTTTGGATGAAATGAAAGAAGTTCGGTTACTTAATAGGGGCTTGCAAGAAATAGAAGTTATTATTTTCAAAAAGGAAATGGTACCAAAGGGGTAGTTAGTAAAGAAGGTGGAGCAATGAAATGGTGAGGATTTTTGTCAATATGGGGTGGCTCGTTTATAGGGGGGATATAGGGTTGAATTATATATTGTTAAAATAAGGTGAACTATTACAAATTTTAATGCTCCAAGGAGTATGCAAATCTAATTTTATCAATGCAACATTGGGTTCATAAAGATACAACGTGAAAGCCTAAAATTAGCAAATAGAAACTAGTTAACCATATGATATGATTGGAAAACACAGTGGGGTTGTGAGTGATATGATTGTGCTTGTTCTAAGCTCAAGGGTGGAGATATTGAGAAGGATTTGCAGGTGGGGAATACATAAAACTAATCAAATTGACCTAAGGGGTGACTAACCAACTGGGTTGTTAAGTATAGAGGGTTTTACAATAGTATGTGAGTTGTAGTTTTCATAACACCCATTGTTTTCCCCATGTAATTATTGTAATGAAAGCCTTTTTCTATTTAGAGAGTACGAATGTAATGAAAGGAACCTTCAAAATTTACCACAACTTTTACTTAAGTAAAAATTATGCTTTAATTTTTTCATATGATGAAAAATTAAATGCACAAAGTAATTGCATGTTAGAAAAACATAGTGGTTTGTGAGTGATATGATTGTTCTTGTTGTAAGCTCAAGGGTGGAGAGCTCAGGGAGGATTTGTATATGGGGGATACATAAAACTATTCAAATTGACCTGAGGAGTGATTAACCAACTGGGTTGTTACTTGTAGAGGGTTTTACAACAGTACGTGGGTTGCATGTTTCATAACACAGTGTTTTTTAACCTATAATTTTACAAAATAATAAGAATGTAATGAAAAACCTTGAGTTATTTAAACAGTAAGAATGTAATGAAATTCACCTTCAAAATTTATAACAAGTCTTAGAGTAAAAATTATGTTTGAATTTCTTCATATGTTTGAAAAATAAATAACTTTTCATAAGGAAATAACTAATAGGGGACAATGTGTTTTCCAAAACTACAAATAATGTGATCATTTTTCTGTTCCAATCAGATGCAAAAAGTGAAATGCCATTTTCACTATACCAAAGATTTGTTCTAAAATTTGAAGGTGGACTTCATTACATTCTTGGTGCATACAAAACAAAAACTTTTCATAAGAAAATAACCGATAGGGGATAGTTTCTTTTCCAACACTGCAAATAATGCGAGCATTTTTTTTTGTTCCAATCAAAAATGAAGAAAGTGAAATGTTATTTTTAATGTACCAAAGAGTTGTTCTAAAATTTGAAGGTGGACTTCATTACATTCTTGGTGCGTACGAAACAAAAAACTTTTCATAAGGAAATAATTGACAGGGGACAATGTGTTTTCTAACACTACAAATAATGTGAGCATTTTTTTGTTCCAATGAAATGAAGAAAGTGAAATGTCATTTTTACCGTACCAAATAGTTGTTCTAAAATTTTAAGGTGGACTTCATTACATTTTTGGTGTGTACGAATCAAAAACTTTTCATAAGAAAATATCTGATAATGGACAGTGTGTTTTCCAACACTGCAATAATGTGCATTTTTCATAAGGAAATAATTGATAGGGGACAGTGTGTTTTCCAACACTGGAAATAATGTGAGCATTTTTCATCAGGAAATGATTGACAAGGGACTGTGTGTTTTCCAACACTACAAATAATGTGATCATTTTTTTGTTCCAATCAAATGAAGAAAGTGAAATACCATTTTTACTATACCAAATAGTTGTTCTAAAATTTTAAGGTGGACTTCATTACATTGTTGGTGTGTACGAATCAAAAAAAAATCATAAGGAAATATCTAACAAGAGATGGTGTGTTTTCCAACATTGCAATAATAAGAGCATTTTTCAGAAGGAAATAATTGACAAGGGGCAGTGTGTTTTCCAACACTAGAAATAATGTGAGCATTTTTCATAAGGAAATAATTGACAAGGGACAATGTGTTTTCCAACACTACAAATAATGTGAGCATTTTTTTGTTCCAATCAAATGAAGAAAGTGAATTGCCATTTTTACTATACCAAATAGTTGTTCTAAAATTTTCAGGTGGACTTTATTACAATGTTGGTGTAGACGAATCAAAAACTTTTCATAAGGAAATATCTAACAAGGGACAGTGTGTTTTCCAACACTGTAATAATGTGAGCATTTTTCATAAGGAAATAATTAATAGGGAACAACGTGTTTTCCAACACTGGAAATAATGTGAGCATTTTTCATAAGGAAATAAT
This sequence comes from Sequoiadendron giganteum, assembly GCA_007115665.2. Classification (NCBI taxonomy): domain Eukaryota; kingdom Viridiplantae; phylum Streptophyta; class Pinopsida; order Cupressales; family Cupressaceae; genus Sequoiadendron; species Sequoiadendron giganteum. The sequence continues at coordinate 310,395,965 of CM021107.1, read as the reverse complement.
TGATAAGGGATAGTGTGTTTTCCAACACTGCAAATAATGTGAGCATTTTTTTGTTCCAATCAAATCAATAAAGTGAATTTCCATTTATACTATACCAAATAGTTGTTCTAAAATTTTAAGGTGGACTTCATTACATTTTTGGTGTGTATGAATCAAGGAAATATCTGACAAGGGACAATGTGTTTTCCAACATTGCATTAATGTGAACCTTTTTCATAAGGAAATAATTGACAAGGGACAGTGTGTTTTCCAACACTGGAAATATTGTGAGCATTTTTCATAAGGAAATAATTGACAAGGGACAGTGTGTTTTCCAACATTGCAAATAATGAGAATTTTTTTGTTCCAATCAAATGAAGAAAGTGAATTGTCATTTTTACTGTACCAAATATTTGTTCTAAAATTTTAAGGTGGACTTCATTACATTGTTGGTGTGTACGAATAAAAAACTTTTCATAAGGAAATATCTGACAAGGGACGGTGTGTTTTCCAACACTGCAATAATGTGAGCATTTTTCAAAAGGAAATAATTGATAGGGGATAGTGTGTTTTCCAACACTAGAAATAATGTGAGCATTTTTTCATAAGGAAATAATTGGCAAGGGACAGTGTGTTTTCCAACAATACAAATAATGTGAGCATTTTTTTGTTCCAATCAAATGAAGAAAGTGAATTGTCATTTTTTACTATACCAAATAGTTGTTCTAAAATTTTAAGGTGGACTTCATTAGACTGTTGGTGTGTACGAATCAAAAACTTTTCATAAAGAAATATCTGATAAGGGACGGTGTGTTTTCCAACACTGCAATAATGTGAGCATTTTTCATAAGGAAATAATTGATAGGGGAAAGTGTGTTTTCCAACATTAGAAATAATGTGAGAATTTTTCATAAGGAAATAATTGACAAGGGATAGTGTGTTTTCCAACACTACAAATTTAATGTGAGCATTTTTTTGTTCTAATCAAAAAAACTGGACAAGGCACATGAATTTTTTTAGAGCATAAAGTGTATGTACCAATAAGTTAAATAAATTCTTACATTTTAATAATATAAATATAAAGAGTGACACAAAATTCGTACATTCTAATAAAGAGGGAACAAATTATACTAACACAAAGTCTATGTAGTACAAAGAATAAATTGAATTTCTAAAATGTTCGATTCACAAGATAGCGGTGATTCTTAATTTTATGCATCATCCTCAAAATATACAAATATACACTCAAAACATACCTAGATGGTTATAAATCACATATTAATAAGATGTGTATACTAACACAAATTTTGTGTAATAGGTAGGCCATAACATTTGTATTATTGACAAAATATGTGCCACAATTTTTTTGGGTTCATCTACCAAATTAATGGACCATCATCACATGAACAAGGTAGGGGTACATTATTAGGAGATAGTTATGGCACCTATATCAATTAGGTGTTGTATTTATGTTTTAGTGCTTTGAATTGATTCTAAAAATGAACTAGCACTTAATGATATACACAAGAGAGAGGTGTTGAATTACAATGCTTAGGACCTTTCTTATTCACATCAAGAAGTAGAATGATTAATTAAGATTCTAAAAGAATGGATAGGAAATGTTTAGGGAGGTCACTTATTACTTGATAGAATCACTGGTTATGTTTGGATGAAATGAAAGGGGGTTGGTTACTTGATAGGGGCTTGAAAGAAATAGAAGTTATTATTTTAAAAAAGGAAATGGCACCAAAGGGGTAGTGAGTAAAGAAGGTGGAGCAATGAAATATGGATAACATTATTCAATTATAGTGTAAACATGGATAACATTAATCAGTTATAGTTTCATCAGTTTCATGTAGTAGTTAGTTCTATCAATCTAATAACTTACTTTATTTGAGTTTTTTTTTGGTATTTCACTATGTGGTAAGTCTAATTACTTATCATTCCTATCTCACTCTCATATCTATTATCATGAAGGATTTTTTAAATAACATGCACTAGAACCTTGTACCTAGCCTTTAGTTTTTAGGGGAGGTGAGAATTTCATGAAAGCATTGGTTGCATCAATGAGATATGAGATATCATACTATAAGTGGAGAGAGAGAGAGGTTGTGTGGGATGGAGGGAGATAGGGAGAGGTAGGTAGAGAGAAGTAAGGTGAACACAATAAAGAGAGGGGGTGAGAGAGATATGTATAGAGAGAGTGAGATAGTGGGAAGAAGGGAGGGAGGAAGGGTGGAATAATGGGAGGGGTAGGTGGGGAGAGGTTTTATGTGTGTAGGGAGAGAGAGAGAGAGAGGGTACTTGAGGTAGGTAGAGAGAGGTAGAGAGAGGGAGAATAAGGTGGGACATGTAGGTATAGAGAGAGTGAGAGAGGGAATTAGGGAGGGATAGAGAGAGGTTATGTGGGAAGGAGGGAGAGAGAGAGGGGGGGAGGTAGATAGGGAGAGGTAGTTAGAGAGAGGTAAGGTGAACAAACTAGAGAGAGGCAGGAGAGAGAGGGATCTAGGTAGGGTGGAAGAGGTAGAGAGAGGTGGTGTGTGTGAGAGAGGGGAGGGAGAGGTAGAGAGAGAGGGGTAGGTAGAGTGAGGGAGATGTGGGGTGGGAGGGAGAGAGAGAGAGGGAAGGAAGGATTGAGTGATAAAGGGAGGGTAGGTGGAAAGAGAGGGGGGAAAGATGGACAAAGGGAGGGAGAGGAAGGTTAGGAGGGATGATGAGAGATGAGTGATAGAGATAATTATAGAGGAATGGGGGAAGGGAAAGGTATAGAGAGGTAGCATGGGAGGGATAAAGGGAGAGAGAGTAAATAAGGGAGACATGGAGAGGTAGGTAGAAAGAGGTAAGGTTGAAGGAATAGAGGGAGAGGTAGGTAGAGAGAGAGAGGTAAGGTTCTAGTAGGATGAAAGATTCTTAGATTAATAAATTTATATTAGCCTAAAATGAACCTAATGGATTAATTCAATGGTGATGGATGTTAGGTTTAGGGTTTAGGGTTTAAGGTTTAACCTAATGGATTAATGCAACAATGATGATAAATTAATCCAAAGAGACATAAAGATGGAGTTGAAAGGCCTTATAATGAAGAAATTTAAGAAAGAGGAAGTAGTAGTTCATAATGAAATAAAAGAATAGATGAATATTAAATAGATGGAGGATTATATGGTAGCTAAGGGGATTAATTAAGGGGTCCTAAGAGGATGGCTTAAGGGGAGTTAAGAGAGTGACTTAAGGGGATGCAAGAGGATGAATTTAGGGTAGCTAATAAAATGAATTAAGAGGATGGATTAAGGGGAGATACAAGATCCTTGACTGAAATTATGTGTCATGCGATAAAATTAGGTCTATAAATAGGAGATTGCTTAAAAGGGTACATAATTTCAGATAAGGGGTATGAAATATAATTTAGATTGTAAACTATAAGGGTCTTTGTCTGCATTAAAGTAGTCACCATGTATGTTCTATCAAAAATTTGATCCATATGCATTAGAATTGGGTTTCTCAAGAAATTGAGATGAGTTAATCATATTTTTACATATTGATGATATCTTAATCATTAGGAATAATGAAGTGTTTATTAGAGAACTCAAGGTTTAGTTGGATTATTAGTTTGAGATGAAAGATGTAGGTGCTATAAGATTCATCCTTGGTATATAAATACATAGAAATATAAATAATAAGAAGTTATGGTTAAACTAGAGGAAGTATATTCAAACTATGGTTAGTCACTCCTCAACTCAATGTGGTTAGTTTTATGTATCCCTAAAATGCAACTCCTCCCTGTACTCTCCATTGTTTAAATTTGAACAAGTAAAATGAAATAATGGACAACTGAAATTGTGTTTTCCAACAATAAATTATTTTGTGTATGTACTATAATTTATGAAATGAAAAAGGAATCTACTCTAAAAACACTTGAAAAGAGGGAAGGAGAGAGATAGGGATAGGTATAGAGAGTGATAGGGTGGGAGGGATCGGTATATAGAGATTTAGGGAGGGATGGAATAAGGGGTAGGTGGAGAGAGGTTGTGTGTGTGTGAGGGAGAGAGAGGGGGAAGGATGGAGATAAGAAGTGGTAGAGTGGGAGGGATAGAGAGAGGGAGAGAAAGAGGGAAGGAGGGAGATAGGAATTGGTAGGGTGGGAGGGATGGAAGGAAAAAAATACCAACCCAAAATACCATCCCCCTCCATCATACCAACCCAAAAACATTATCCCTATCCCTCCTCGATGCTATAAATCCAATTTGGGTCCCTATGGCCCTATCTCCTTCATTCCAGGTCTCTACTTTCCATATCTCCCCTCACTCTCTCTACCTACCTCTACATGTCTCCCTTATTTATTCTCTCTCCCTTTATCCCTCCCATACTACCTCACTAGACCTCTCCCTCCCCCCATTCCTCTATACTTCTCTATATTGCTCCTCTCTTACCATCCATCCTGAACTTCCTCTCCCTCCCTTTGTCCATATTTTCCCCCTCTCTCTCTTTCCATCTACCTGATGGGGAGTCTTATCTTTCAAGAGAAATCTTGCTCTTCCCAAGACCTATTCTCTAGTCTTCCTATGGTATTCCACTCTACCCTACTTAGGGATCTCTCCTAAACCCCTCTCACCTCATAAGACTCTCCACCAATTTCAAATTCTTCACCATTGCTCTCAATTCACCTCTAAGCTTCCCTAGGCTCCACACTGACCCAAAGTGTCCTAACCACTCCAGGCCTTAGGTAAGGGTGTCCTTACTGTCCCTTAGTTTTTTTTTCTCCCTACTGATCCAATTCTTTGGATACTTTCACCTTTTACCCATCGCTTTCAAGAATTTCTAGTTTCTAGTCCTTGTAGCCTTTTAGGCCTCCTAGAACCCATTTTCTTGGCTTTTCTCAAAAACGGTCTTAACAACCCCCAAATATTTTTGGATATTATTTATAGTGGTACCCTAGGCTTCAAGATTCACTAGTTTTAAGGTTTCCCAAATTTTCGTACATAATTTTGTCCTCGTACCCCATAAATTCAAGGGTTTCTAGGGTTTTGGCTCCTTTTTCCATCTTTGAGGGCTTCATTGACCTCCTCAACACTCCTCATTTCACACACATGTCTGGAATACATGTTTCCACACTCCCATTCTCTTGATTCACATGATCCAATCCATTTATCAGCTTTCTTTACTATTGTCCTCTCCAAGCCACTAGCCAGAAGTCACTGGCACTCGCCTAGTGCTTGATGGTTTCATCACTTTCCCTACAAACAAAAACTCCTAATTCACTATGTACACTATTTACACAGTCCCCAACTTGATTCCAAGTTTCCATGAGAGGAAAGCCACAGGAATTCAAGTGGGATTCATTATTCACAAAATTGGCCCAAACCGGCAGTGAGACCAAGAACCCAAGAACTTGCAAAATTATGACTAGTTGGTCTAAATGACTAATCTAGTGCTAGGTACAGTAATTAAATGACACAAATGAAACACTCAAAGCATCAGATCAGTCCTTTCAATCCATTCTTGACTGGATGAAGGCTCAAACACAAATTTTCACTCAAAAGTTGTTGAATTCCAATCACACAATATGCTCTCCAAGTCTCAATTCATGAAAATGAACTTTTAACCCAAGTATTAGGGTTTCAATGACCTTATATACCTTTATCCCATGTGCTAGGACCCTTGGGTCAGACTTAGAACAACATTAATGCTATTTTCCAAGTTTTAGGACAAATTGCCAAAATGCTCAAATTGTCAAGATTTGCCTAGGAATTCATAAAGTTCAAGACTCTAAGCCAAACCTACTCTAACACACTCCCAAAAAAAACCTAGTTACTTTACAACATAGTACTTATTCCCTTGGTGGTTGGCTAGAATCACCTACAAGCCAAAAATCACGAAGATCTTCCAAAAGACCTTAAGGTGCTCCTGCACCATTCTCCCCCTGCAACAAAGAAGTTAAGGAACCTGTGGTGTCAAGAGCTCCTCACTAATTCCATACTTTTGAAAGTCACTCTCTGCTATCCAAGTAGCTTCTAAATCTGGTTGATTTCTCCACTTCACTAGGTGCTCCTTGTATGTCTTATGCCTGGTCTTCTTCACCCTTGAGTCTAGAATCTTGTCCACTTGTGGTTTGATCTAATCAGGTACCTTGAGTTCTTCCACATCCTTACTGACCTTAGCACTATAATGTTCTTCATCCATTTCTGGTCCTTTATACTTCACCAAGTCCTTCACATTGAAGATAGGAGAAATAGACATCTCCTTGGGTAACTCCACCTTGTATGCATTTGACCCATACTTAGCCAACACCTTACATGGCCAGATCCTTTTCATCTCCATCTTGATTGGTATTCCTTTCTGTAACCTTGCTTTATTCAAGTAAACCATCACCAAATCACCTATCTCAAATTGTAATTCTCTTCTCCCTTCATCTCTTTTATCCTTCAACTTTTGATTAGCCTCTATCAATGTCTTCTTGACCTACTCATGAACCTCTCTCATTGACTGAGCAAAATCATCAGCATGACCACTGATTCCTTCATAACCTTTTAGATCTCTAAGCTCAAGTACACCCCTTGGATGTAAGCCATATACTATCTCAAATGGACTCTTACCCGTAGTCCTATTTGTGCTATCATTGTAAGCAAATTTGCCTTGTGGAATCAATTGTTCCCATCCTTGTCCATACTCCTTAGTGAGACACCTCAACAAGTTACCAAGTACTCTATTGATCACCTCTGTCTATCCATCTGTTTGAGGATGATAGGCTGAGCTATGAGACAAGTTGGTTCCTAGCCTCTTCCAAAGAGTTTTCCAAAAGTGTCCCATAAACTTCACATCTCTGTCTGCAACTATGCTTCTTGGCAACCCATGTATCCTCACTATCTCTTTGAAGAATAGGTGTGCAATGTGACTAGCATCATGTGTTGTTTTGCATCATATGAAATGGCTCATCTTGCTGAATTTTTCCACTACAACAAACACACTATCCAAACCAGTTGGTGTCCTAGGTAGACCTACTATGAAGTCCATGCTTATGCATTCCCATGGTCTATTTGGGATGGGTAATGGCTGATAAAGACCTGCATTGCTTGATATTCCCTTTCCCTTTTGACATACTCCACATTGTTCAACATATCTTCTTACATCTTTTTGCATTTTAGGCCACCAATAGAACCTCTCCACTAAGTCTAATGTCTTGTTCAAACCAAAGTGACCACTCAAACTGCCATTATTCTTTTCTTGGATTATATTCTCCCTCATGGAACCTCTAGGAACACAAAATTGCTTTCCCCTAAACAATAGACCATTCTACAAAGTGTAATCAGCATATTCACTGTGTCAATGGTTCTCAAAATAATAACATACCTTGTAGATCACTAAGAAATCAGAATCTCCTTCATATGGATCTTTGAATCCTTCAACTCCTATGCTTTGTATTTGTATCTCTTGGACAGTAAGAAACCTCCTACTGATAGCATCAGCAACCTTATTGTTCACCCCCTTCTTATGCTTGATGGTAAAGGTGTATGACTGCAAAAACTCCATCCACTTGATATGCCTCAAACTGAGCTTCTCTTGAGTATTTATGTAGCTTAATGCCTAATTGTCGATGTATACCACAAATTCTTTTGGCAATAGGTAGTGCCTCCACTTCTTGAGAGCCTGCACCAAAGCATATAGCTCTAAGTCATAGGATGAGTACCTAGACTTTGCTTCATTCAACCTTTCACTAAAGAATGCCACTGGCCTGCCTTCTTGACTTAGAACACCACCCACTGCTATGTTACTTGCATCACATTCCACTATGAATGGCTTGTCAAAACTTGGTAAAACTAGGATAGGCTGGGTAGCTATCTCCCTCTTCAATCTTTCAAACCCTTCATTGGCTTCTTTGGTCCACACAAACTTATTTTTCAGTCCTCCTTTGATGGTGTCAAGAACCGGTGCACAAATTTCACTAAACCTTCTCACAAATTTCCTATAGAACTGAGCTAATCCATGGAAACTCCTAACTTTTGTCCCTGTTTTGGGAGTAGGCCAACTAAGAATGGATTCAACCTTGCTCTTGTCCATTTTCAAGTTCCCTTGTGACACTACAAATCCTATGTAAACTAACTCTTGCTTCATGAACTCACTTTTCTCAAGATTTATGGTGAGCTTCTCCTCTTGAAGTTTCTTCAACACAAGTTCTAGGTGCTTCATATGTTCTTCTTTTGTTTTGCTAAAGATGAGGGTATCATCTAGGTAGACAACCACAAAGACTCCTATAAAGTCCTTCAAGACCTCATTCATCACCCTCATAAAAGTGCTAGGTGCATTTGTAAGCCCAAATGGCATCACTAACCATTCATATAACCCTTTTGTGGTTTTGAATGCTAATTTCCATTCATCTCCCTCTTTCATCCTAATCTGATAATAGCCACTTTTCAAATCAATCTTAGAGTAGTACTTAGAACCCCCTAAACAGTCCATTAAATCTTCTATCCTAGGAATAGGAAACCTATATCTAATGGCTATCCTATTTATTGCCCTAGAATCAGTACACATTCTCCACTTATCTCCCTTTTTAGGTGCCAACACAACTGGAACAGCACATGGACTTATTCTCTTTCTGATCAGCCCTTGGTCCAAAAGTTCTTGAACTTGTCTTGCTATCTCCTTATTATGCTCCGGTGTCATCTTGTATGTAGCCTTGTTAGGTAGTTTTGCTCCTAGGATAAAGTCTATTTGATGATTGATTTCTCTCTTAGGTGGTAGGGTAGCTAGTGTACCTTCACAAATGATGTCCCTAAACTGATCCAATAGTCGCTTCACTTCTTCTATCATAGGTACCTGATTAGGTAACTCCTCTTCCCTTGGCTTCAACATGATTGCATAGGCCACTCCTTCTTCCTCCTTCATGTCTCTTAGGAATTCCTTTCCACTCATCAAAAGCACATTATTTTTTGCCTTTTCCACTGTACCTTCTTCCAACAAAGACTGAATTTTATAAGTCACTCCATCCTTCTTGAATGAGTACTTGTTCTCCTTGCCATGGTGTACTGCCTCCCTATCATATTGCCATGGTATACCAAGTAGAAAATGGCATGCATCCATTGGTAACACATCACATAGTATCTTGTCTTGATACTTTCCTATAGCAAACTCAACCCAAACTTGTTCATTGACTAGTATATTTTGCCCTTTGTTCAACCAAGTAACCTTGTAAGGACACACATGGGGTATCTTGATGAGTTTCAACTTTTGTACTATCTCCTCTAAGATGACATTATTAGTAGACCCTGAATCTATGATGACCTTGCAAACCTTTCCTAATATCTTGCACTTGACTCTAAAAAGAGCTCTCCTTTGTTTGTGTTCATCCTCGGTGGGTGCTTTGATCAAGATCCTTCTTAACATGAGATTCTCACCTTTCTCTGAATCTAGACTCACCTCTAAATGTTTGAAGCAGTCCTCTTCTTGAACATAGTTGATCTTCCTCTCACTTTGTGAAGATGTTGGCTTGTAAGGACACCTATAAGCCGGATGACCCAACTGTCCATAGTTGTAGCATTTCATGGAAGCAAAATGAGAGCTTCTCCCAAAACCTCCTGATCTGCTTCTTCCTCCACTGTTTGAGCTTTGATCTTTGTAACCCCCTCTACTATTTCACTCATGGGATTTTTCACCAACCTTAGCATCACCTTGCCCTCTATTCTCATGGCTTCTTCCACCAAAACTACCTCTATGTCCACCTCTAGAGTTTCTACCTCTTCCTTTACCTCTAGTATTGGAATCTTGTTTCTTTTTCAATTTTTCTTCCACCTTAATAGCAATTTGATAGCAGCTATGGAGGGTAGTAAGTGTGAAAAGACTCAACTCCTCTTGTATGCTCCATCTAAGACCATTTAGATACCTAGCAACCTTGATGCTTTCAACTTCTTGCACTCTAGATCTAAGGCTTAGTTTTTGGAACTCCTCTGTATATGCAGCTACATCTAGGTCTCTTTGTCTGAGATTTTGTCTCTTCTTGTGCAATTGAATGTCATAGTCCATAGGTAGATAGTTCTCCTTTACTTTAGCCACCATAGTTTTCCAACTTCTTATGGGTTTCTTGCCTTCCTTCTCTCTTTCTTCTTGTAGAAACTTCCACCAAGTTAATGCTTGTCCTCTTAACCTTGATTTTTCTATCTTCACCTTTTGTGCTTCTGTAATTCCATCACATTCAAAGTGATTCTCCATTCCCTCTATCCATTCCATAACTAGCTCTGCATCCATTCTTCCAGTGAACACAGGGACACCTTCAAGTGCCTTGCCACTCAATTCCTTCAATGCTTTGAAGAAGGGTTCCTCTACTATTGGAGGGTCAGGTTCTGGTTCTATGTCCTCCTCCACTTGGTATTTACCCTTGTCTTTGTCCTCTGACAACTGCACCTTCATCTTGCTTGCTGATTTAGCAACTTCTTCCAATTTCTGCTTCATCTCTTCCATAGCCTATTCAAGCCACCTATTCTTCTCTTGCTGCTCTATCAATTCTCTAGCTAGCTCTTCATTGGTCACCATGGTGTTCTCTCCTATGGATTCACTTCCCTCTGACATTCACTAATTTCAATTCCCAAGCCTTTATTGGCTCTGATACCAATTTGATGGGGAGTCTTATCTTTCAAGAGAAATCTTGCTCTTCCCAAGACCTATTCTCTGGTCTTCCTAGGGTATTCCACTCTACCCTACTCAGGTATCTCTCCTAAACCCCTCTCACCTCATAAGACTCTCCACCAATTTCAAATTCTTTACAATTGCTCTCAATTCACCTCTAAGCTTCCCTGGGCTCCACACTGACCCAAAGTGTCCTAACCACTTGAGGCCTTAGGGAAGGGTGTCCTTACTGTCCCTTAGTTTTTTTTTCTCCCTAATAATCCAATTCTTTGGATACTTTCACCTTTTACCCATCGCTTTCAAGAATTTCTAGTTTCTAGGCCTTGTAGCCTTTTAGGCCTCCTAGAACCCGTTTTCTTGGATTTTCTCAAAAACGTTCTTAACAACCCCCAAATATTTTTGCATATTCTTTCTAGTGGTACCCTAGGCTTCAAGATTCACCAGGTTTAAGGTTTCCCAAATGTCCATACATATTATTGTCCTCATACCCCCTAAATTCAAGGGTTTCTAGGGTTTTGGCTCCTTTTTCCATCTTTGAGGGATTCATTGACCTCCTCAACACTCCTCCTTTCACACACATGTCTGGAATACATGTTTCCACACTCCCATGCTCTTTATTCACATGAGACAATCCATTTAGCAGATTTCTTTACTGTTGTCCTCTCCAAGCCACTAGCCAGAATGCACTTGCACTCGCCTAGTGCTTGATGGTTCCATCACTTTCCCTGCAAAAAAAAATTCCTAATTCACTATGTACACTATTTACATAGTCCCCAACTTGATTCCATTTTTCCATGAGAGGAAAGCCACGGGAATTCAAGTGGGATTCATTATTCACAAAACTGGCCCAAACCGGCAATGAGACCAAGAACTCAAGAACTTGCAAAATTATGACCAGTCGGTCTAAATGACTAATCTAGTACTAGGTACAATAATTAAATGACACAAATGAAACACTCAAAGCATCAGATCAATCCTTTCAATCCATTCTTGACTGGATGAAGGCTCAAACACAAATTTTCACTCAAAAGTTGTTGAATTCCAATCACACAATATGCTCTCCAAGTCTCAATTCATGAAAATGAACTTCCAACCTAGGTATTAGGGTTTGGATGACCTTATATACCTTTCTCCCATGTGCTAGGACCCTTGGGTCAGACTTAGAACAACATTAATGCTATTTTCCAAGTTTTAGGACAAATTGCCAAAATGCTCAAATTGTCAAGATTTGCCTAGGAACTCATAAAGTTCTAGACTCTAAGCCAAACCTAATCTAACACACTCCCAAAAACAACCTAGGGACTTTACAACATAGTCCTTATTCCCTTGTTGGTTGGATAGAACCACCTACAAGCCAAAAATCACTAAGATCTTCCAAAAGACCTTAAGGTGCTCCTGCACCACTACCCCTTCCTTTGTCATCCACTCCTTCCTTCCCTCTCTCTCCCTCCATCCATACCTACCACCCCACATCTCCCTCACTCTACCTACCCCTATCTCTCTCTAGCTCTACCTCCCCCTCTCTCACACACACATACCACCTCTCTCTACCTCTCTCAACCCACCTATATCCCTCTAGCTAACTCTCTTTATTTTCTTCCCCTTACCTCTCTCTAACTATCTCTCCCTCCTTCCCACATAGCCTCTCTCCACCTACCTCTCTCTCCATTCCTCCCTCCCTAACTCCCTCTCTCACTCTCTCTATACCTACATGTCCCACCTTACTTCTCCCTCTCTCTCTACCTCTCTCTCCCTACCTCAAATTCCCTCTCTCTCTCTCTCTCCCTCACACACACACAACCTATTTCCATCTATCTCTCCCATTATCCTACCCTTCTTCCCTCCATCATTCCATGTCTCTCACTCTCTCTATACATACCTCTCCCACCCTCTCCCTATATGTACCTCTAAATTATATTCTATCAAAATTACTTTTTTCGACTTAAAAATAAAAATTTATGGCTATAAACAACAACATACCAATCAAATTCAACATAGATACAAGATAAAATATGTCACTAAATTATATTCATTATACCTAGAATAACCCATTGCACCAACTATCCTTATTTTTTTCCACATTTTTTTTTCTACCCTATATTTTTTCTTGCACACCCACTTGCAACCAATGGATTCCTTACATTCAAATCAATCAACCAAGTCCTACGTCTTGGTTTTTGTAGTGCCTCCATATCCTCTTTCATGCATTTTATTTAATATTACTTCTCCTATATAATTTGATTCATCATTAGTAGAAGTTAGAGGAAAATAAAATTGTATTTCTAATCAAGTATCCCTTTTTGGTAACTTCTATCATCTTATAGAGAGGCAAGGAGGGAGATAAAGAGAGGTAGGGTAGGTGAGGAAGGTATATAGAGAGTTATGGAGAGAGGGAGGGGTAGGTAGAGAGTTATAGTGGATAGAGGTTGTGTGTGTGTGTGAGAGGGAGAGAGAGGAAGAAGAAGAGATATAGTGAGTGGTAAGGTGGGAGGGATAGAGGTACATATAGAGAGAGGGTGGGAGAGGTATGTATAGAGAGAGTAAGAGAGAGGGAAGGAGGTATGAATTGATGGATAATGTGAGATGTAGGTGGAGAGAGGTTTTATGAACTATGGATACAAGCAATAGTAAGGGGGCATATCCTATCACTAGTATTCCTAACCTTAGATATTCAAATAGTTACATGTGCTCATAGAAACCCATATTATGAAAATATATACATAAGAAGAACACAAATGATTATATCCTCATAGGCTCCATTACTCTATATGGAACCTATGATAATTTTCATTGATTGTATAAATATTTACTTTACATGTATGTGAGTATTAATTAATTTTAGATGCATGATAATTTTATTATTCACTTCAATAAAAAATTTGAATTGTAATGGTAAAATTTCCATTCCCATACTATTTAGAGGAGATATAATCCTCCATATATCTAATATTCATCTATTATTTTATTTTATTATGAACTAATACTTCCTCTTTCTTCAATTTCTTCATTATAAGGTCTTTAAACACCATATTTGTGTCTATTTGAATTAATCCATCATCATCATTGCATTAATCCATTAGGTTAAACCTTAAACCCTAAACCCTAACCCTAACATATATCATCATTTAATTATCTTCCTAACCCTCTCTCTATCTCCCTCCTTCCCTCTTTATCTCACTCCATCTATCCCTCTCCCACTACCACTTCCTATCTCCCTCCCTCCCTCTCTCCCTCTCTCCCTCCCTCCCTCTCTCCCTCACACACACACAAGTGATAAATATTTTTCATCTTCTTGACTCTTCATAAGCATTATCACTCTTGTGCAACCTTTATATCTTCTACCAATACATTTTATTTTACCAATGTTGTTCATATTTGCATTATAAACAATTAATACTCACATTATTTGTAGTATTAGAAAAAACATTGTCCCCTATTAGTTATTCCCTTATGAAAAAAATTTTGTTTCGTACACACCAAGAATGTAAGAAGTTGACCTTAAAAATTTAGAACAACTCTTTGGTATAGTAAAAATGGAATTTCAGTTTCTTCATATGGAGTATGTAAAATAGTTTATGCCACTCAAATATTCTATCAAATCATCCATCCCTAGAGTATGTATAAATTTTTGCAAGAAAAGAAAGTGAGAGATGATGCAATAACTGGAGTTGAACAAATGAAGTCAAATATTCTTGAACTTAAGAATTTGCATCTAGAAGTTGATCATCAACACATTTTTCCTCATCCCCATTGCTCTTACCTATTAACACCCCCTCCTATTCCTTATCAGTTAATACACTATGTATCTCATTCACTTTGGTTTGCTTCTTCATATTCCTTTTTCATTTCGTATGTATTCTAGTACTTGTTGCTCCAGTTCTGCATTACCATTTTCCCATTGCACATACTGCACGCATACCTTCCTCAACTTCTTAAGAGCGGGAAGAATCTCTTTATTCAATACATTATCTATCTCATTCACTTTGGTATACTTATTTTCAGGTGTTTTTGGGTCCCTATGTCCCACAATCCATTTTGGGTTTGTATGTCCCAAAATCCACTAGCACATCTCTCCCTCCTACTAAGTCCATTTTGGGTCCTTCTATCCCTCCAACTATACCACTCCCTATCTCCCACTTCCCTCTCTCTCTTTGTCCCTCAACCTACCCTCCCTCTCTCCCTAACTCTCTCTATACCTACCTCTCCTAAATGTGATGATGATGTTGAATAATGGAATAAAAAGGAAATTTTCACTTGTATGATAAGTAATTAAAATTACCACATAGTGAAAGAGAAGGCACATAAGGATCTCATGGTGAAGATGAATACAATAATAAAATAATAAAATCAAAATAAATTAAGCTATTGGATTGATAGATCTACCTAATATATATGTACTCATATCTATCATTAATGTAATTTTAAATAATCCTACCACTTTTAGGAGGGATGGTGAGAGATGAGAGATAAAGAGAAGTATAGAGGGATGGGGGGAGGGAGAGGTCTAGTGAAGTAGCATGGGAGGGATAAAGGGAGAGAGAGGGAATGAGGGAGACATGGAGAGATAGGTAGAGAGAGGTAAGGTTGAGGGAATATAGGGAGAGGTAGGTAGAGAGAGTGAGGGGAGATACGGAAAGTATAGAAGGAAGGGGAGAGACAAGTAGATAGATGGGGAAATTTGGGAAGGAGTGAGAGGTAGGTAGAAAGAGAGGTAGAGTGCGATGTATTGAGGGAAGGGTAGGTAGATAGGGAGAGGGTGAGTGGAGATAGAGAGGGAGGGAGGGAAAGAGGGATGGAGATAAGTGTAGGTAGAGAGAGGTAAGGTAGGTGAGGTAGGTATAAAGAGAGTTGGGGAGAGACGGAGGGGTAGGTGGAGAGAGGTTTTGTGTGTATGAGGGAAAGATAGAGAGAGAGGTAAGGGGAACATGTAGATAAGTAGGATACGAGGACCATCCATTTTATATCTAGACATCATCATACAAGTGAAACTTTTCTTTTATTCCATTAGTCAACATCATCACCACATTTAAAAAAGATAGGTATAGAGAGATTTAGAGAGAGGGGGAGGGCTAGGTGGAGAGAGTTTGTGTGTGTGTGTCTAAGGGAGAGAGGGAGGGAAGGAGGGAGATAGTTAGTGGTAGGGTGGGAGTAGCATTACTAAGTCAACAAGGAAGACTAGTATCTTGGCTTTATCCACTTCTACATTGCTATTTTCCTATTGCACATACTACACACACACCTTCCTCAACTTCTCAAGAGAGAGAAGAATCTCTTTAGTCAATATATTATCTATCTCATTCACTTTGGTTTTCTTATTTTCAAGTTTTTTTAAATCAGATTCCTAAACCATAAACCATAAACCATAAACCTTAAACCATAAATCCTAAACTGTAAACCTAACATGCATCATCATTGCATTAATATATTAGGTTTATTTTAGGCTAATACAAATTTATTACTCTATAAGTTGATCATCAAGATATTTTTCCTCATCCCCACTCTTCTTACCTAATAATACCCCCTAGTATTCCTTTTCATGATCTTCTAACTTCCTTTTCATATATTTTATTATCCATCACTTCATCCTACAACCTCATCCCCTCATCCCATAATCCCCACATCTAACTTTTTGGTTTGGATCTTATCACATCCCAAATGTTTTGGGTGAGCCTGTTAGAGTAATAAGTTATTATACTTAATTAATTATATCATACTGGTTAATTAATTAAGTCACTTATTCCTTTAGTTGCTTAAGGTAAACTTAGGCACATTAATAATTGATTAATTATTAAGTGTGCACACTAGGGTTTCATTTAGGGTTTATTGATCTCCTTCATAAGGATTGATCTATTTGTAATAATTGATTCTCAATAATGCATTTTCACTTTGAGGCTTATAGAACATCTTCTTTGGTTCTGCATGTCTTTTGCATGTAACAGGTGATTGCATGCAGGTGATCTTGGTTTCTAACATGGTATCAGAGCGCCAGACCTACAGCTGCCTATTCATGATCTGAAGATATGGTCTTTCAGTGAGTTTCAAGTGCAAGGGTTTCCACAGGCATCTTTTTTGCAAGATCTGGGGGTGGCCAATTTTTTCAAGACACTTTGGGCTCAAATGAAGGTCACCATCGCATTCGCAGTGACCAAAAACCCTAGAAATGCCTATCAAATCATCGATTTTTGAGAAATTGGTTTCTGAGGCAAAAAAAATTTGCCAGAGAGGTCGTACGGCCTCCCCAGCATGCATCCCGAGACATGTTTTCAAAAAAACAAAAAACCCAGTTCGGAAGAAACCCGTCGCTGGCCTGCCACTGCCACCAGTGGCTGCACCATGCAGCACCGCCGACTCCACCCAGCCCCACCGAGCCCCTCAGCAGCTCTACCCCAGTCATATGGATGACCGAGGGCTCTCCGCTAGCCCCTGAGGGCTTCCTCTCTGCAGCAGCCGGTCTTATGGAGGACCAGGGGCTCCGCCCCAGCCCCCTGTTTTGCACCCTCGGTCACATGGGTGACCAAGGGCCTAAATTTTTTTTTGCAGGGGGACCATTTTTTGCGGCGACGGCCAGATGGCTATCAAATTTTTGCTCGTGAAATGATGATGTCAGCGTCTGTACGGCGCTCTTTTGCCCTCTCCTAACCCTGATTTGCCCTAAAGGAGCAATTTTTTTCTTTTCGGCATAACTTGGGCATACAGTATTTAAATCGGGCAAACAAGATATCATCGGAAAGCTAGTTCTGAGCACTTTCCTATGGTGTAGTTTATTTTACAATATTTTTCTTTTTTACTACATTTATTTCTATTTGAAGTCAGATGTTTATTTTATGCTTTCGAGTTCATAACTTTTTGCCACGATCTCTGATTTTTGCTATCTTTCTGGCATTGGAAAGGTATTGAGGAGCTCTATGTTGCTGTCCATGCACTCTTTTTTGTATCTGTCCCAAGTTTATCATTAATCCATATTTTTCCCAATGGGTGTTTTGGAGATTACTTGGATGTTTTGGAAGTTGGGAGAGTGCACCTCGCATCTTTGCACTTCATTTCAGTATCACATTCATTTCAATAATCGACTGCTGCTTCATAGATTCTAGGGTTGTTCCCGTTTGGAGTTTTTGAGTGTTCTGTGGCATCGGGTCTGCTATTGCATCATTATGATTCTGATATGGTTTCTTGTAGACAAAAGTATCTTTCCTTGCTTGCCAGATTGCAGTTCCAATGTTACTCTACAGTGTTCTTCTAGTGCTTCTTTACAGCATGTCATCTCATTATAGGGGGGTTTTGTCCCACTGGGTTTTCCTTCTCTACCTCATTCTTGCATTTGTAAATGGGTACCTGATAAGGGCTTTGTTATCAGGACCCATCATTTTCTTTCATGCATCTTCTTCTAGTGTTTTAGCTTCTTCCTAAGTTCATCTTAAGGGGGGGCATTAGAGTAATAAGTTATCATACTTAATTAATTATATCATACTAGTTAATTAATTAAGTCACTTATTCCTTTAGTTTCTTAAGCTAAACTTAGGCACATTAATAATTGATTAATTATTAAGTGTGCACAATAGGGTTTCATTTAGGGTTTCTCAATCTCCTTCATAAGGATTGATCTCTTTGTAATAATTGATTCTCAATAATGCATTTTCACTTTGAGGTTTACAGAACATCTTCTTTGGTTCTGCATGTCTTTTGAATGTGATAGGTGATTGCATGCAGGTGATCTTGGTTTCTAACAGAGCCTTCACACAAATAAGTTTCACACATCGCAAATTCCACCCCATTATGGATCCCATCACATCATACCTTTCATCCAATTATGAATCCAAAAAATATCTCCCCTTTATTTTTCCAATCCATATCATTAGCATCCCTTTCCAATAAACCTCCTCTTGACACTTGGTTATTTCCTCTTTCTTGATATCCCTCATTTATTATGATCTCTTGATATTTGAATTACATAATTCCTCACAACAAGTCATAGAATTAGAGAAAATAGTTCATAATACAATGTCATAGAATTAGAGAAAATAGTTCATATTCCTGAACAGTAGGAACCCATAGCAATATCATGTGTTCACAACAAGTCATATTCAGTAGCTATGGATCAGAAGATACATTATCAGGGAAAAGGATTAGGTATTAATAATACCTTCACAACACTGGGGGAAATCTTGTCTATAGAAAACATCAACATATGGGGCACGAAGGATCCTTATGATGAAAAAAATTTCAACGGTACAACTAGTTGTATCATGAGTTCGCATTCACCCATCATCTTATATGAAAATTGGGACTAACGTAAAAAGAAGAATTCCTATCAAAGCAAGGCAAAGATCGTCAAATAAAATGAAGTAGTAAAGAAAAAAGGAAACATCAAGTACAAATAGATACCAAAGAAAAATAAAGAAAATCATCCCTCCAAAACTCCATTAGTCAAAGGAACTATGGGGGAAAATCAAAAAGGGAAATGTATCCATAAAAAATGTCCTCAAATACAAAAGCAGGCTTCTCAAG
Organism: Sequoiadendron giganteum; assembly: GCA_007115665.2. Classification (NCBI taxonomy): domain Eukaryota; kingdom Viridiplantae; phylum Streptophyta; class Pinopsida; order Cupressales; family Cupressaceae; genus Sequoiadendron; species Sequoiadendron giganteum. The sequence continues at coordinate 310,376,867 of CM021107.1, read as the reverse complement.
CAAGGAACAAATTATATCCACTGGTTGGTCCTAATACCATGAAAACCTCCATCCCCATCCATCATCGCTTATCATCCCAAGTTTGGAGAGTCAAAGGTTCCAAACTATCGACCAATCCATCTCATATTTCTCCATACATATCACCATCCATTCCATTTATGATTTTTAATTCTCGCATTGACCGTGTGTTGGCAACTACTCTTCATCATAAGGATTCTTAAGGCACTCTTTCGCAATGTGCGCACATAGACAAGGTTAATTCTGGTAACAAAAAGCCATATCAAAGTTCTTCAAGGTTGCATTCAAGTGCTCATATCTTAGAAAAATAGCTTCTTCAAGTAGGATATTGTTGGCATGTTATGGCAGTGGCCTCCACATCAGTACCACCAAGTGGATCAACATGAGGCAAACATTTCCAAAAAATCTGAAAAAAAAAGTGATAAAAATCCAAAAAAATAAGAAAAAGGATTGAAAATAATAAAGAAAAAAACGGTCCTCCAGTGAAAACCACTACGGTGGCGCTTTGGGAAATTACTATGATGAAAACCTAGAAAATAGCCATCATGAGTAGAATCGAGAGTCTATATGATTCTTCTCAAATAGAAACATCTCATCCTTGTCATGATAAATCCAATATTCCCTCCATCCATCCAATCCAGCTTTATCCAGATATTCCACTTTATCTTGATCTTGACAAACATTCGGTGTTTACTTCAACTCTACTCATGGCAAAATTTTGGTGGGCTCTTTACCACTTTATCTTATGAATTCCTTGTTACCTATTTTTAGCTACAGCTCAAAATAGGTAGAGTTGAATTGCATTCATCATTGAAGGTACACAAGTGATTTTAAAAAATTCTACTAAGTATTCATTGATCTTGAACAAATCTGACTACTTTTGAATTTTTAGTATGATTATGCAAGTAATTGTTATAGAAAAATCATAAAATTACATAATATTTGCTACTTTATTCATATTATAAAAACCAAAGTCCCACACAAGTCGTGGGAGTAGCTTAATTTGATTTTTAGAATCAAATAGTGAATAAAGGAAGGAACTATAAACTACACAACTGGAGATAACATAAACATGAAAAAGGAGGTGATTTGTCATTTCCTGTAATGATGAATTGTTGTATTCTTGATGTCTTCAAGTTGTTGTTTTCCAGGTTGTTCAGCTCCAAGCTCCATGGGTTTCCTAAAGGATTATTGAAAAAGTGGTGTTAGAGCAATGATAAATCAAATCCTTCCTCATGCCTACATTACCAAAAGAGATTTAATCTACATTCATTCAAGCATACATCAGATGTCATCAAAATGGCAGATTTTTCAAGAGCACAAAATTTAATGGAAGCTTTTGGTGCAGGAGCACCTTAAGGTCTTTTGGAAAGATCTTGCAAATTTTGGCTTGTAGGTGGTTCTAGCCAACCACCAAGGGAATAAGGACTATGATGTAAAGTCCCAAGAGTGTTTTTGATGAGTGAATTGGAAATAGGTTTGTTAGGGGCTTGAGGTTTGGGTAAGTCTTAGACATTGTGAGCATTTTGAGCAATGTTGCCTTGGCTATTTGTCCTAAAAGTTGGAAAATAGCATTAATGATGCTCTAAGCCCGACCCAAGGGTCCTAGCACATGGGAGAAAGGTATTTAAGGTCAGAAAAACCCTAATACCTAGATGGGAGGATTGTTTTCACGAATTGAGACTTGGAGTGTACATGTTTTGTGATTGGAAGAGAGCAAGTTTTCATTGAATTTTTGTGTTTGAGCCTTCATCCAGTCAAGAATGGATTGAAAGGACTTATCTGATGCTTTGATTCTTTCATTTTTGTCACTTACTTACCTTGTGTAGCATTAGTTTAGTCATTTAATTTGACTGGATAATAGTTTTGTGAGTTTTTGGTGTTCTTGGTCTCATTGTCGGTTCAGGCCAATTTTGTGAATAAGGAGTCCCACTTGACTTCCCATTGCTTTCCTCTCATGGCCACTTGGAATCAAGTTGGGGACTGTGTAAATAGTGTACATATAGATTTTGGGGTCTTGGTTTGCAGGGAAGGTGATGAAATCATCAAGCACTAGGCGAGTGCAAGTGCATTCTGGCTAGTAGCTTGGAGAGGACAGCAGCAAGGAGAGTTGCTAAATGGATTGGTTTGTGCCAATCAAGAGTATTGTAGTGTAGGCACATGTATCTCAGACATGTGTGTGCAAGGAGGAGAGTTGAGGAGGTTGTTGAAGCCCTCAAAAAAGGAAAAAGAGCCAAAAACCCTAGAAACCCTTGAAAATAGGGGGTTTGAGGATAGTCATATGTATGGACACTTGTAGGACCTAAGACCTGATAAATCTTGGAGCCTTGATGATCAATAGTGAAGGGAAAAAACAGGCATGGATCTACAGACCCAACAGTGCAGAATACATTCCCTTAACACTAATACAACAAAGGAGAAGAGCATATATAGGTTTCAATAGCTTCTAAAACTACTTGAGATGAATACATGCAAGTAAAATAAATAAATTATACAAAGTTGAGCATCCACAATTGACACGGGATATACATGGGAAAACCTTTTCAGGTAAAAAACCCACCACACAAAGTCAGGACTATATTGTATTATGGTAACAAAACCAATTACATACAAATCACAGACTTCTTTGTTCAGCTCACAGCAGCAATACAAAATTATGTTCTCACACTCATCTTATAGTTCTTACTGTTACAATGTTCTTATATCAAAAACATACAGTTTGAACTATCATAGTCAACTGCCAATCTCAGGTACAGAATCATGTCAGATTCAAAAAACGCACCACAAATCTGCCCATACCGATTTCATTGCATCGAGCCACCCAGGCATTAAAGCCATTACCCAATTCGGGTCCTGTTCGCCACCCTAAATCGACCTACAATAACTACTACTAAGACTTTTGGCCTCTAGCCAATAATCGACTAACACTAAGCCACGTGTCCTCATCTTATTCACTGTCGCTCTCTGAATCCAAGTCCAACTCGGTCAAACCCGGTCGCCAAGCTCATCGAGCTCTTCACAGCCTTTACCACACTACCGTGGTCCACCCGAGCTCACCCTATGGTATGGCGGTAAGCATACCAAGCTCGTCGTTCATTTTATCGCGCTACCACGGCTGGAAAAAAGACCCACTGCGGTATGGTGGTAACCGCCCTTGCTGACCGTTGGCGGCCACCGCGGTCAACCCTTTGGCGGGCTGCAGTATGGCGGTTGTTAGAATATGAAGTCAAATAGGACTCTAATTCTATATGTTTCATACAAGCAATATTCAATTAGGAATCTACTCCTATATGTGTCATACATGTAGTTGAGTGAGTCATATTGTGTTGACTTAGTAAATTGTTAAGTGATTCATAGTAGAATCAAGTTGGACTCTATATGTGTCAATCTTGTAGATGGTTGAGAGCCACATATAGGCTTAGTCAATAATATGACTATACTGGTGGCATTGGAAGGATTAGAGGTGGAAAATTTGAGAACTTAATTATAGCATTAAGTTTCTCAAATTTATATATAAATAGAGGAGCATTCCCTCATTTGTAAGTAGTAGAAAGAAGGCTAAAGGCTAGAATAGTTTTGAGAGGTATTCTTTCCCTCTTTGTGAAGAAGAGGCTAGATCTCATTTGAGGTTGTTGTAATTCTATAATTCCTAAGAATCAATACGAAAGATATTTTTCCCATGGTTTTTTATTGGTATACTTTTACCAAGTTTTTCCACATAAATCTGAGTGTTATGCGACTTTGTTCTTCTCTACAATTTTCTACACTTGTATATTTTTCCGTAAAATTGGTATCAGAGCATAGGTTATTTGTGTAGAAGTTGTTTAATTGGAGAGGTGAGCAATGACAGGAACTACTGTTACCAGATTTGAGGTGCATAAGTTCGATGGTTCTAATTTTGCTCTATGGAAGCTTAAGATTCAAGCTTTGCTAGTGAAGGATGGATGTGACAAAGCTCTTAAAGGAGTAGCATCTAAACCTACAAATATGAGCACATCAGAGTGGAATACCATGGATAGCATGGCTAGAGCAACAATCCAGCTATCTTTAGTAGATTCAGTTCTATTCAATGTTGCAGAAGAGAAATCTGCTCATGACTTATGGAATAAGCTTGCAAAGTTGTATGAGACAAAGTCATTGGCAAACAAAATTTTGCTACGAAGACGGTTGTATAATTTAAGGATGCATGAAAATTCATCTATCATAGATCATCTCAATAATTTCAACACACTGATAAGCAAGTTGACTTCAGTGGGTGTGAAAATTGATGAAGAAGATGAGGCAGCAATATTACTATGCTCCTTGCCAGATAGTTGGGATCAGTTGGTTATGGCTCTCAGTAATTCTACACCGAGTGGGAAGTTGGTCTTTGAAGATGTGGTGGCTTCTTTAATCTCTGAAGATTCAAGGCAGAAGACATCTCAAGGATCCTCTTCAAGTGAAGCCCTTTTTGCAAGAGGTAGAACTCAGGAAAGAGCAAATACTAAGCGTGGACAAATCAGGTCCAAATCCAAGGGGCGGAAAAAGGTAAAGTGTTGGAACTATGGAAAAAGTGGGCATGTCAAGAAGGATTACAGGTTTCCAAAAGCAACCAAGGATAATCCTAGTACACCAACATCCAAAGCAAACACTATTGAAGTTCAGACACCATTGGAAGATGGAGAGGTATTAACTGCTAATCTGAGAAGTTCTTTACTTCAAGTTTGGATTCTTGACTCAGGTGCCTCCTTTCATATGACACCACATAGAAATTGGTTTTCTAGTTATCGGTCTTGTGTTGGTGGTATGGTTTACATGGGAAATGACAACCCATGTGAAGTTGTTGGTGAAGGAGAGGTAAGAGTCAAGATGTTTGATGGAGTAGTGAGAACTATTTAGCATGTTAGGCATGTACCTGGTTTAAAGAAAAATTTACTTTCACTTGGAGTGTTTGATGAACAAGGTTATCGTTTCAGTGGTGAAAATAATTGTCTCAAGGTAGCAAAGGGATTTTTGGTTGTGCTAAAGGGAGAAAAAGTTGGCAATCTCTATAGGTTGGTTGGACAAACTGACATTGGAGAGGCTGCTATGGTATCTGATGCAGAAATTGACTCATTATCAACCTGGCATCAAAGGCTAGGCCACATGAGTGAACGAGGTCTCAAGGTACTACTAGATAGAAATCTTCTCCCAAGTGCAAAATCTAAAGATTTGGGTTTTTGTGAACATTGTTTGTTTGGGAAACATAATAGACTGAGTTTTTCTAGAAGTACTACCAAAAGCAAAGATGTATTAGATTTAATTCATTCAGATACTTGGGAAGCTCCTATAACATCTATTGGAGGTTCATCATATTTTGTCTCATTTATAGATGGTTATTCCCGTAAGGTGTGGATTTATCTTCTCAAGAAGAAATCTGAAGTGTTTTCTTGTTTCAAGAGGTTTAGGGCTCTGGTAGAGAATCAAAAAGGTAAGACAATAAAATGTCTGAGAACTGATAATGGAGGTGAGTTTTGTTCAGCAGAATTTAACCAGTTTTGTAGTGAGCATGGCATTGCAAAGCAATTGATGATTGTGAGGACACCACAACAAAATGGTGTTGCTGAACGCATGAACCATACAATTATGGAGTGAGCCAGATGCATGTTGAGCACTGCTGGTTTGGAGCAAAAATTTTGGGGTGACGCTGTAAATACGGCTTGTTTCTTGATCAATAGATCTCCCACTACTGCTCTTGATAATAAAATTCCTGAAGAGATATGGAAAGGTAAACCAGTTGATTATTCATTTCTCCGTGTTTTTGGTTCTAATGCTTATGTACATATTCCTAAAGAGAATAGAAATAAGTTGGACAAGAAGTCTACAAAATTTATTTTTCTTGGCTATGTAGAAGGTACAAAGGGGTACAGATTGTGGGATACTGCTTCCCACAAGATTATTGTTAGCCGAGATGTTTATTTTAATGAAAAATCAATGCAAAGAGGTAAAGAACAACAAGGTATGGAAGTTATTCCAGTAGAGGTGGAAAAACATGATGATTATCTAGATGTGCTTGATGAAGAGCAACTAGATGAAGATCAACCAAAAGAACAGCAACCAGTTGAGCCATAGGGTGAATCACCACCTATTTTAAGAAGATCTAGTAGAGTAATCAAACCACCTGTAAAGTACTCTCTTACTTGTAATTCTGCTTATGCATTGATAACTGATGTTGGTGAACCTAGTTCATATCAGGAGGCTTGTGAAGTTGAATGTGCAAGCAAATGGAGAGTTGCTATGGAAGAGAAGATGGAAGCTCTGCATAAGAACAAGACATGGGAGCTTGTGCCATTACCTAAGGGGAGAAAAGCTATTGGGAACAAGTGGGTCTTCAAATTGAAGAGGGATATAAATGACAATTTGGAGAGATACAAAGCTCGGTTGGTGGCAAAGGGGTATGCACAAAGGTCTGGTATTGATTTCGATGAAATTTTTTCACCTGTTGTATGATTAAGTACTGTTAGATTTGTTCTAGCTCTTGTTGCTAGTCTTGATTCGGAGTTAGAACAGTTAGATGTTAAAACAACCTTCCTGCATGGTGATCTCTCTGAGGAGATTTATATGCAGCAGCTAGAAGGTTTTGAGGAAAGAGGCAAGGAGAATCTAGTTTGCAAGTTGAGAAAATCATTGTATGGTTTGAAACAGTCGCCGAGGTGTTGGTACAAGTGGTTTGATTCCTTCATGATGAGTTTAGGTTTTAGTAGATGTGAGGCTGATCATTGTGCCTATGTTCAACGGTATGATGATGGCAGTTTTATTATTCTACTACTATATGTTGATGATATGTTGGTAGCAGGTCCTAGCGTGTATAAAATCATCCATTTGAAAACTCGACTTCCTAGGGAGTTTGAGATGAAGGACTTAGGCAGTGCAAATTAGATTCTTGGAATGAGGATACATAGAGACAGAAATAGTAGGAAATTATGGTTGTCACAAAAAACTTATGTGGAGAAGGTTCTGCAATGCTTCAATATGCAGAATGCACAACCAGTTAGTACTCCATTTCCTATTCATATTAAATTTTCTTTGAAACAGTGCCCAAGCACAGAAGCAATGAAGACACAGATGTCTCATGTACCGTACTCATCGGCAGTTGGAAGCCTTATGTTCACCATGGTGTGCACCAGACCAGACATTGCACAAGCAGTGGGAGTTGTCAGTAGGTACATGGCAAATCTTGGTTCTGATCATTGGACAACTGTGAAGTTGATTCTCATATATTTGAGAGGCACTTCAAATGTGGCTATCTGTTACAGTGGGAGTAGTCTTCAAATTAATGGGTATGTGGATGCAGATTTTGGTGGAGACAGAGATAAGAGAAAGTCTACAACAGGTTATGTTTTCTCTTTAGCTGGAGGCGTTGTTAGTTGGGTGTCAAAGTTGCAGATAGTGGTGGCATTATCTACTACTGAGGCAAAATATATGGCAGCAACACAAGCTAGCAAGGAGGCAATCTGGCTTCATAGACTTTTGGGTGAATTAAAAGTGAAGCAAGATAACATAGTACTGCATTGTGATAGTCAAAGTGCTTTACACTTAGCACGGAACTTAGCATACCATTCCAAAACAAAGCATATTGATATTCAATATCACTTTGTTCATGAAGTGGTGGAAGGAGGACAAATCTCTTTAGCAAGGATTCACACTGATGTAAACCCTGCAGATATTATGACAAAACCTATTGGTAGAGAGAAGTTCATTTGGTGCAAAACTTCTCTTGGTCTACAGATTATGTGATGGTAGGTAGCATTGGCAATGGTCTTTCAGTAGAGGAATTATTCATGAGTTTGAAATTTAACTTCAAGTGGGAGAATGTTAGAATATGAAGTCAAATAAGACTCTAATTCTATATGTGTCATACAAGAAATATTCAATTAGGAATCTACTCCTATATGTGTCATACATGTAGTTGAGTGAGTCATATTGTGTTGACTTAGTAAATTGTTAAGTGATTCATAGTAGAATCAAGTTGGACTCTATATGTGTCAATCTTGTAGATGGTTGAGAGCACATATAGGCTTAGTCAATAACATGACTATAGTGGTGGCATTGGAAGGATTAGAGGTGGAAAATTTGAGAACTTAATTATAGCATTAAGTTTCTCAAATTTATATATAAATAGAGGAGCATTCCCTCATTTGTAAGTAGTAGAAAGAAGGCTAAAGGCTAGAATAGTTTTGAGAGGTATTCTTTCCATCTTTGTGAAGAAGAGGCTAGGTCTCATTTGAGGTTGTTGTAATTCTGTAATTCCTAAGAATCAATACGAAAGATATTTTGCCCGTGGTTTTTTATTGGTATACTTTTACCAAGTTTTTCCATGTAAATCTGAGTGTTATGCAACTTTGTTCTTCTCTACAATTTTCTACACTTGTATATTCTTCCATACAGCGGTAATCGCCAGCCAATCATTGGTGGTCTTACCGTGGCCACCACGGTCAGCCTTTTGGTTGGCCGCGGTATGGCGGTAACCGCCAGCTAGTCCTTGGCAGTCTTTACCGCAGCCACTGCAGTTAGCCTTTTGGTTGGCCATGGCCACTGCGGTCAGCCTTTTGTCTAGCCGCAATATGGTAGTAACCACCAGGAAAAGGCGTAGGCGGCCACCACAATCAGCCCTTTGGCTGGCCATGGTATGGCGGTAACCACCAGGCCAAGCCACAGGTGGCTTTACCATGGCCACCGTAATCAGCCCTTTGGCTGGTCGCAGTAAGGCAGCAACCGCCAGGCCTGTCACCGCTAGAGCATTCTAAAGCCACTACGGTAAAGCAATAAATGTGAGAAGGTGCAATCTTTTCACCAAGGCATGAAAGAAGGGTCAAAAAGCTGGAAATTGAGACATGAATTCTCAACAAGCTCCCACTTGGCGAATATTTCCAGCAGCCCCATTGCAGCAAAAATCACTGTCTATCATAGGCCCTGAGGCCCATCGATTATGTGCACCATCTAAACTTGTTTGTACTCACAGGCTTTGTCAAAGCATTTGCAACATTCTTCAAGGTGTCCACCTTTTCCAGACTGACCTTTCCATCTTCAACCATGTCCCTCACGAAGTGATACTGCACATCAATGTGCTTGGTTCTGGCATGAAAGGTTGGATTCTTTGCCAAACAAATGGCACTCTGACTATCACAGCAGATTGAAATCTGCCCAGCATCAAATCTAATGTCTGAACAAAAACGCCTCAACCAAACAACTTCTTTGTAGACATGAGTTACAGCCATGTACTCTACCTCTGTCATGGATAAAGCAACTACAGCCTGTCGCTTGCTCATCCAACTGATTGCTCCACCATTAAGCATGAAAGTGTATCCACTGGTGGATTGTCTGCTATCAATGTCCCCTGCCCAATCAAAATCAACATAGCCTTGGATGCTAAGAGATCTCTATGAAGCAACCATATTTCCATGGTAACACAATCCATAATCTGGAGTCCCTTTCAAATACCTAAAAACTCTCTTCACAGCATCCCAATGTGATCTTCCTGGATTTTCCATAAATCGGCTTAGAACTCCCACTACTTAGGCAATGTCTGGTCTTGTACAGACCATAGCATACATTAAACTACCAACAACACTTGCATAAGGCACACTGGTCATGTCCTCCATCTTTGTAGCAGACTTTGGATAGTCTTCAACTGACAGCTTAGTTCCATGCATGATAGAAACAACAAGTTTCTTGCATTCATCCATGCTAAACCTCTCCAGAACTGTCTTCACATACTTACTCTAACTGACCCAAAGCTTTCTGCTTGTTCTATCCCTGGTAATCTCCATTCCAAGAATGTACCTAGCTGCACCAAGATCTTTCATCTCAAACTTTGCAGACAACTAAGATTTAAGGTCAGAAATCATAGTCTTGCTATTTCCAATAAATAACATATCATCCACATACAGGGTGATAACAAGCACACGATCATTCTTAGATTTATAATAAATACAATGATCATATTTTGATCTCACAAACCCAATTGACAACACAAATGTGTCAAATTTCTGGTACCACATTCTAGGAGATTGCTTTAAACCATAGAGAGATTTATTTAATTTGCAAACCAAATTTTGTTTACCTCTTTCAACATAATGCTCAGGCTGGGCCATGTAAATTTCTTCTTCCAGCTCACCATGGAGAAATGTTATCTTCACATCCATCTGCTCAATTTCAAAGTCATACACAACTGCCAATGACAATAAAAATCTGATGGACGTCAGCTTTGCTACAAGGGAAAAAATCTCTCCATAATCAATTCCCTCAATTTGAGAAAAACCTTTTGCAACCAGTCTAGCCTTGTACTTCTCAACACTGCCATCAAGACCTGTCTTCTTTTTTAATATCCACTTATAGCCAATAGGCTTTTTCCCTTTAGGTAGTGGTACTAGATTCCAGGTATCATTCTTTTTCAAAGAATCCATTTTTTCATTCATGGCTTCCAACCAAGACTTTGAATCAGCCATGTTGATTGCTTCTTTAACATTCCTAGGTTCATTAGTGCTGGTGATTAAAGCATAAGCACAATTTGAATCTAACATAGAGAAACCATACCTATCAAGTTGTCTTTTTTCTCGTGTAGATCTTCTTATAGGTTGAGGTTGGTCTTCATCATCAGAACTTCCAAAGCTGCTTGAGCTCTCCTCAGTCTCAGGAACACCATGCAACTCTTCCCTTTCAGGAGTTTGGGGAATCATAACTGCATCCTTCTTCTTGTCACTCTGATTTGTCCCAAGCTGCTAATCACTCACTGAAGGTTTTAGCTCATGAAATATCACGCTTCTACTGTACAAAACCTTCTTAGTAAGAAGGTTCCAAAGCCTGTATCCTTTCACACCAACTCCATAGCCGATGAGAATACACTTGATAGCCTTGTTATCCAATTTAGATCTCTTTTCATTTGGCACATAAACATATGCCTCACAGCCAAACACACGAACATGTCTCGGAGAGGGCTTCTTACCAAACCATGCTTCCAAAGGTGTCTTGTCAACAAGAGTTGAACAAGGAGATCTATTTATCAAATAACATGTTGTAGCCACAGCCTCAACCCAGAACTTCTACTCCAGACCAGCACCACTCAGCATACTCCTTGCCTTTTCCATCAGTGTCATGTTCAACCTCTCAGCAACTCCATTTTTTTGTGGAGTATAAGGCATTGTCTTGTGCCTTTTAATTCCATGATCAGTGCAATATCTTTCAAAATCTACATAACAGAATTCACCACCATTGTCTATCCTCAAACACTTAATTTTCCTTCTAGTTTGATTTTTTACCAAATATTTAAACTCTTTAAACTAACTTAACACTTCTGATTTACTTTTAATGAAGTATACAAATGCCCTTCTCGAACAGTCATCAATAAAAGAAACATAATATCTAGACTTTGATAACAAAGGAGCATTAACTGGACCAAACACATCAGAATGAACATAATCCAGTATACCAAAAGATTTGTGAAGACTAGAATAAAAAGAAACACAGTGTTGTTTTCCATAGATGCAATGTTTGCATAAATTAAACTCAAGGTTACAATCATCAAGCCCTTCTACAAGGTTTTTAAACCTTTCTCACCAATGTGACCAAGTCTATGATGCCATAGCATAGTCTTCTTAGCTGGGAGTTTTACCTCCATAGCATTTGCAGTCAGAGAAGTGTCATCTTTCTCTACAAGTGTAGTATTACAAGATTTTACAAAGGCACTGTTACAAAGAACAGGACGTGCATCTAGCTTGTACAGAGTGCCAGTACGAACACCCTTAGCTAGCACCATTTCACCTCTAGCCATTTTACACCCCTTACTAGAAAAAGAAACTTCTACACTAGCATCATTTAACTTACTGATAGAGAATAAATTTTGAGCCAGACTTGGTATGTGAATTACGCCACCAATACCTTTGACTCTCCCATCAGGAAACTGAATTCTGACTCTTCCTCTACCAACTATCTCCAGTGTTGAATCACTTGCCAAGTACACCTTTCCACCATCATACTTCTCATATTTAGAGAACCATTTTCTATTGGACGTCATGTGAAATGATGCACCTGAGTCAACCAACCAGACATCATTTGATGCCTAAGTTGTCAAGGCTACTGCAATGAAGGCTTTTGCATCACTTTGAGAAGATTCATTGTCAAAAGCATTCTTCTTCTTCTTCTCCTTGTAGTCCTTCCTGATATGACCAGGTTGCCCACAGTTTCAGCATCTCACCTTGAACTTTTTCCCAGGAGACTTTGATCTCCCTGCAGATTTGGATTTTGACTTCTTGTCTTTCTTCTTGCCTTTCTCCTTTGGTCTTCCACGAATAGCAAGAGCCTCTTTGGCCATCTCTAAATACTTCCTTTGCATCTCTTCAGATAGCAATGAGGCAACAACATCCTCCATCTTGAAAGCAGTAGTAGTGCTTCTAATGGCCATCACAAGATGATCCCAACTGTCAGGTAACAAACACAATAGGAGCATGCAACGATCCTCCTCCTCAATCTTTACACCTACAGATGCCAGCTGAGTGACACTCATATTAAATGAGTTCAAATGGTCTGCAATAGATGCACCTTCATCCAAATTCAAGGAGTACAACTTCTTCCTCAAGAATAACTAATTTACCAGAGACTTTCCCTGATAAATATCACCAAGCTTCTTCCATAATGAAGCTACAGACTGCTCCTCATGAACGTTCAAGAGAACAGAATCGGCTAGACTCAGTCTTATCAAACCTCTTGCTTTTCTATCAGCAAGATCCCAAGCTTCTTGCATTGTACTTTGTGGCTTAGTTCCAGAGACAACAATCCAGAGGTCTCTATCCACAAGCAAGTCTTCTATCTTGAGTTTCCATAACTCAAAGTTACTGCCATTGAATTTTTCAGTAGCAATTCTACTAGATGTACTCGCCATCTCAAATAGAAACAAGTTTCAACAATGCAAGACTCCCATTGAAATAGTATTAGCACAAAAAACTAATCTTTCCTACAAGGATAACACAACTGGCCAAGCTCTGATACCACTTGAAGGGAAAAAATAGACATGGATCTACAGACCCAACAATGCGGAATACATTCCCTTAACACTAATACAATAGAGGAGAAGAGCATATACAAGTTTCAATAGCTTCTAAAACTACTTGAAATGAATACATGCAAGTAAAATAAATAAATTATACAAAGTTGAGCATCCACAGTTAACACGGGATATACGTGGGAAAACCTTTTTAGGTAAAAAACCCACCACACAAAGTCAAGACTATTTTGTATTACAGTAACAAAACCAGTTACATACAAATCACAGACTTCTTTGTTCAGCTCATAGCAGCAATACAGAATTATGTTCTTACACTCATCTTACAGTTCTTACTGTTACAATGTTCTTATATCAAAAACATACAGTTTGAACTATCACAGTCAACCGTCGATCTCAAGTACAAAATCATGTCAAATTCAAAAAATGCACCACAAATCTACCCATACTGATTTCATTGCATCGAGCCACCCAGGCATTAAATCCATTACCCAATTCGAGTCTTGTTCGCCACCCTGAATCGACCTGTAATAACTGCTACTAAGACTTTTGGCCTCTAGCCAATAATCGACTGACACTGAGCCACGTGTCCTCATCTTATTCGTTGTCGCTCTCTAAATCTGAGTCCAACTCGGTCAAACCCGATCGTTGAGCTCATCGAGCTCTTCACAGCCTTTACCGTGCTACCACGGTCCACCCGAGCTCACCCTGCGGTATGGCGGTAAGCATACCGAGCTCGTCGTTCATTTTACTGTGCTACCACAGCTGGCAAAAAGACCCACCATGGTATGGTGGTAACCGCCCTTGCTAACCACTGGCAATCTTACTGTGGCCAGCCAAAGGCGGTAACCACCAGCCAGTCGCTAGTGGTCTTACCGTGGCCACCGTGGTCAGCCTTTTGGCTGGACGCGGTATGGTGGTAACCGTCAGCCTCTCGCTGCTGGTCTTACCACGGCCACCGCGGTCAGCCTTTTGGCTGGCTATGGTATGGCAGTAACTGCTAGCTAGTCGCTGGCGGTCTCACCGTGGTATGGTAGTAACCGCTAGCCAGTCGCTAGCGGTCTTTATCGTAGCCACCGCGGTCAGCCTTTTGGCTGGTTGCGGTATGGCAGTAACCGCCAGGCCAAGCCGCAAGCGGCCACCACGGTCAACCCTTTGGCTGGCCGTGGTATGGCAGTAACCACTAGGCCAAGCCACAGGCGGATTTACCATGGCATCCGCGGTCATCCCTTTGGCTAGACATGGTAAGGCAGTAATCGCCAGGCCTATCACCGCCAGAGCATTCTAAAGTCGCTACGATAAAGCAATAAACGTGAGAAGGTGAAATATTTTCACCAAGGCATGAAAGAAGGGTCAAAAAGCTAGAAATTAAGACATGAATTCTCAACAAATAGAAAGAATCTATAAAAACATTTGGGGGTTGTTAAGACTATTTGTGAGAAAAGTCAAGAAAACGGGTTCTAGGAGGCCAAATTGGGGTAGAAGGCTACAAGGCCTAAAATTGAGTTTTTCAAGGAAGCGATGGGTAAAAGGTGAAAGAATCCAATAAGATGGATTAGTGAGGAGACAAATCAACAAAGGGACAACTAGAATACCCTTCCTTAGCCCTAGAGTGGTTAGGACACTTTGGGTCAGTGTGGAGCCCAAGGAAGCTTAGTGGTGGATTGGGAGTGATGGTGAAGAATTTCAAATTGGTGGAGAGTCTTACGTGATGAGAGGGGTTTACGAGTGATCCCTGAGTAGGGTAGAGAGGAATACCCTAGGAAGACTAGAGAATAGGTCTTGAGAAGAGCAAGAGTGCTCTTGAGGGATAGGACTCCCCATCAAACTGGTATCAGAGCCATAAAAGGCTTGGGAATTGAGAAGTGAATGTCAGAGAGTAGTGAATCCATAGGAGAAAGCACCATGGTGACTAATGCAGAGCTAGCTAGGGATTTGACAGAGTAACAAGAAAACAATAGATGACTTGAAGAAGTTGTGGAAGAAATGAAACAAAAACTAGAAGTGGTTGTAGAGACTGCAAGCAAGATGAAAGTGCAGTTAGCAGGGGACAAAGACAAGGGTAAGGACCACGTTGAGGAAGACATAGAACTAGAACCTAACCCTCCATTAGTAGAGGAACCTTTCCTCAAAGCATTGAAGGCATTAAGTGGCAAGGAACTAGAAGGCATCCCTATTTTCACAGGAATAATGGATGCAGAGTTAGTTATGGAATGGATAGAGGGAATGGAGTATCACTTTGAATGTGATGGAATTACAGAGGCACAAAAGGTGAAGATAGCCAAATCAAGGTTAAGAGGACAAGCATTAACTTGGTGGAAGTTCTTGCAAGAAGAAAGAGAGAAGGAAGGCAAGAATCCAATAGGAAATTGGAAGACAATGGTGGCTAAAGTGAAGGAAAATTATCTACCTGAGGACTATGACATCCAATTGCACAAGAAGAGGCAAAATCTCAGACAAAGAGACCTAGATGTAGCTACCTACATAGAGGAGTTCCAAAAACTAAGCCTTAGGTCTAGAGTGCAAGAAATTGAAAGCATTAAGGTTGCTATGTATCTAAACGGCCTTAGATGGAACATACAAGAGGAGTTGAGTCTCTTCACACTTACTACCCTCCATAGCCGTTATCAGATGGCTATCAAATTGGAAGAGAAACTAAAAAAGAAACAAGATTCTAATACCAGGGGTAAAGGAAGAGGTAGAGATCCTAGGGGTGGACATAGAGGAAGTTTTGGTGGAAGGAGCAATGAGAATAGAAGTCAAGGTGATGCTAAGGTTGGTGAACAATCCCATGAGACAAATAGTAGAGGGGGATATAGAGGTAGAAGCTCTAACAATGGTGGAAGAGGCAGAATAGGAGGATTTGGGAGAAGTTCTCATTTTGCTTCCATGAAGTGTTACAATTGTGGACAGTTGGGTCATCCAGCTTATAGGTGTCCTGATAAGCCAGCATCTTCACAAGGTGAGAGGAAGATTACCTATGTTCAAGAAGAGGACTATTCAAAACATTCGGAGGTGAGTTTAGATTCAGAGAAATGAGAGAATCTCATGTTAAGAAGGATCTTGTTCAAAGCACCTACCGAGGATGAACACAAATAGAGGAGAGCTCCTTTTAGGGTCAAGTGCAAGATACTGGGTAAGGTCTGCAAGGTCATCATTGACTCAAGATATACTGATAATGTCATATCAAAGGAGGCAGTGCAGAAGTTGAACCTCATCAAGCTACCCCATGTGTGTCCTTACAAGCTTACTTGGTTGAATAAGGGGCAGAATATATTGGTCAATGAACAAGTATGGGTTGAGTTTTCTATAGGGAAGTATCAAGATAGGATACTATGTGATGTGTTACCAATGAATGCATGCCATCTATTGCTTGGAAGACCATGGCAATATAATAGGGAGGCAGTACACCATGGCAAGGAGAACAAGTATTCATTCAAGAAGGATGGAGTGACTTACAAAATTCAGTCTTTGTTAGAAGAAGGCACAATGGAGAAGGCAAAATCTAGTGTACTTTTGAGGAGTGGAAAGGAATTCCTAAAAGACATAAAGGAGGAAGAAGGAGTTGTCTATGCAATCATGTTGAAACCAAAGGAGGAGGATTCACCTAGTTAGCTACCTGTTGTGCATATTTTGCACGAACGCCCCATCGTAGGCAAGGACCCTCTTTTTTCGCTCCCAATGGACTTCTTTGCTCTTGTCTCTTTTTGCGTGCCCCTCATTTTGCTGTCCTAGTTGGTCAACGTGCCCTTCAAAGTCTCATTTTTTGGTTGACCATATTTTGCCTTGTAAATAAAAAATGGCTAAGTCTTGGTTTTTTTTCAGGCTTCGCCCCCACTCGCTCGCTTGATTCGCTTTTTCCTTCATTCTTTGACTCTGGGGAAAGATTTCCTATGGATTTTGGATGTTTTTGTGATGCCTAAGTGAACTGACAAGGTTTTATTAAGTTTTAGGAAGTTTTGAAAATTCCTGCAACAGCTTCCCTGCAGCAACTTCCCTGCAACAGCTTCCCTGAAACAGCATTCCTGCAGTAGCTTCCCTGCGACAGCTTCCCTGAAACAGCATTCCTGCAACAGCTTCCCTGAAACAGCATTCCTTCAACAACTTCCCTGCGACGGCTTCCCTGCAATAGCTTCCCTATAGCGGCATTCCAGACTCACGTTTCCAGATCATAGTAGAACTCCTCAAAATTAAAACACAGACTTCGACCCAGATGCTAAAATGGGGTCTTATCCTCCCCTAGCTTTTCAAATTCCAAATTTTCATCTGGGAAGTACCATCCGGAGTTCCGTGCTCTCACGACCATTTCAAAACATTCCAGAACAGCATTTCAGCCTCTCATTTCCGGTTTCAAGAAGCCTACCATGGGTCCATTGACCGAACCATTTCATCCAATGAAGAATGTTGCAATTCCATTGGGAAGAAGGTAGCTTTCAATTAGTTTCAGCTACAGTAAAAGGGAAATCAGCTAGAAGACAAAACTGCTACAGTGACTGACCACTACAAGACAGAATAGGGAAAAGACAACAGGTTTATTTTAAATTGTTGAATATTATGGGGTTGGTGAAGCCCTAATGTAATTGAATCTGAGCCACATAATGTAAATCAATCCTTGCCATTCATTTGGGCTTTGGAAAACTATAAATAGGGGTCTCCCCCTCATTTGTAGGTGTTGGAGAGCTGTTGTAAAAACATCCTGAAGCAATAGAAAGCAGCATTGCATGATCTATGGGTGTTACTTTTGAGTTTTCTCATTATGTGTGCATGGTTCTACCTTCCAAGTTAGTTTTAGTTGTATTTTCTTGAATGGAAGTGGTAATGGTGATTGCTGTTACAGTATTTGATGAATTTCCAGCCCATACTTTTGGTACTTGTTGATGGCAAGCTGCTGTGTAAAGTTAGCCTAGGCTTATTTATTTGATTGCTGCAACCTAGTTCACTTGCATGTTCATGATGTGTGTATGCAAACTGAAAATCTGCAGTCCTTAGAAGATTGCACTGGTTTTGTGTAACTGTAGGATCCTCTTGGCCAAGCAAAACCCAGTTTAGGGAGTTTGTCTACTGTAGCAGCCTCCATGATCACTATTCATTCATAGTTTCAGATCCAAGAACCTTTTCTCTTCCCTGCCTTTTTTCCTTTTTTTTTAGCAAGTAACCTTAGGCAAGGTTCATTGCACATTGTAAAGCTAAATCTGATGTTGAAATGGAGTTTCAGACTGCTGTTTGAACCTGCAGCAAACACTCAATAACTTTCCCATCTTAAGAACTCCATTTGCAGATCCAACTTCCTCACTTTGTAACTCATCCGTAAGTCCACCTTGTGATTCCAACAAATCACATAAACAACTGAAATATTCCAAGCACTGTCAAGACCTGACATCCGAGAGACCTTGGGATAGTGTTCTGCAATTTGATTGTGGAAGATTGTCTTTCAAGAGAGGTAATGCACCTATGCATTACCTGTGTTGTGAAGTGCATAAAAACACCATCAACAGAACTGGCACTAGAAGGAGGGCGACATGTTGAGGCTACAAAGATGAAATTTGGAAATTGATAAGAGCAATATCAAAGAAGAAATCTGAGATAGAGAGATCTTTTTTTTATGTTGAAGCATAAAGTCAAATAAATTTTGAAGGCAAAAAAGAAGCTGAGTTGAAATGGAGCAGCATGTGCAAATCAACATCACTCAGCTACATGCAAATTTAAATAGGAGATTGAAGAGACCATTGCAGCAATTTGCATTGGCGGATAAGTGTAGGATCCATTGCACTTGCAGGCACAATGAATTGGAGTGTCTAACCTTCTTGAGCAGAATTGAAAGGGTCTTGCAAGGAGAGATTCCCTTTTGGGAAATATATCAACCTTTAGCTCTTGCAGATTCAGAGGAAGAATTGACAACCATGGTAGCCAAGGCATTTGAAGAGCTGATCCAAGAGTGTTTGATCAGCAAAGATAGACCAAGATTTGAGGAAGCACTAATGTCAAGTTGGTGCAGATTTCACAATGCACCACATTCAGAATTTACCTGTTTGTCATGTGCAAGCATCATCACCCAAGTCAAAGGCAATTTGAACAAGTTGGAACAGCCAACTGTCAAGGAGAATGAGTCATC
Organism: Sequoiadendron giganteum; assembly: GCA_007115665.2. NCBI lineage: Eukaryota > Viridiplantae > Streptophyta > Pinopsida > Cupressales > Cupressaceae > Sequoiadendron > Sequoiadendron giganteum. The sequence continues at coordinate 310,357,722 of CM021107.1, read as the reverse complement.
CCACATGGTAGAAAATCTATCAGCATCTGGAGGATAGCACCTTCAAGATAAACTAGGAAATCTGCTACAAATTAGTGTTGGGATAGAAAACACTGAAGCTGAAAATCAAGGAGAAGCTGATTTTCTGGGAACAATAAAAAGATTTGGTGAAGGTTCACTAAGAATGGAGTTGGAAAGCCTCTCCTTTGCCAATAAGGGGCAGTCCTCCACTCAAGAAGAGGAGCCATTGGCAATTGAGGATGAATCGATCAATCTTGCAGCAGTGTATGCTAGGGCAGCCAATGAAGATGTTGAATATCAGCAAGAGGAAGAGGTTGACAGCCTCGGGACAGCAGAAAGTGATGATGAGGACCCAGTAGCAGAAAGATATGACCAGCTCATCTCCAGATTAGCAAAGGATTGGTCAGAGCTAAAATACCAATTGGATTTGGAAGTGCTACTACTGCCAAATTGGTGCAGGCTCCATGATTCATCCCACTCTGAGTTCACGTGCAGGTTGTGCCAAGAAGCCATGAAGCAAGTCAGAGAACAAGCAAGGTAGTTGAGTACACCACATCCTCTACTTGTTTCCCAGATGGAACGTGAAGATCAAGAGCCCGAGCCAAGTAATGACTCAGCTAGGGGCAGTCATCAAGAGGATGTTGGAACAAAAATAGAGGGAGGACAACAATACAGTCTTGAGCTTCCAAGTGATGAAGTAGATCAAACAGGAATGTGGTCCACCAATCATCAAGAATTTCTTCCTCTTGAAGAACATTTGTGCAACATGGATGGTGGGCTTCATGGCGAGTCCTTGGAGGGAGATTGCATGGTGGATTTTGGTCCCCTTAAACATTTGTGCAACATGGACGGTGGGCTTCATGGCGAGTCCTTGGAGGGAGATTGCATGGTGGATTTTGGTCCCCTTGATGAGGTTCCATCAATTGATGAATTCTTTCCATTGGGAGACGTGTTGTGGAGGTATTCTCATGCCGAGGAAGAGCACATCCCAGAAGACAGTAGCGATGGAGATATACTTCGTGAGCCTCAGAATGTTGATGCACTAGAGTTTCCAGATTGGGAGAGGGGTTCCTTCTCCATTTATAGCGATAGTGAACAAGGGGAAATGAGTGAGTGTCATGATGAAATGCATGACCAAGAAAGAGAAGAAGACAAAGGCGGGGGTGCAGAGATAGCTGCCAACAAAGATGAAGCACCCGGTCGACTACAAGGTGCAACTTGGAGTCCTTCCGCCATGATTATTGTTGATCCTCCTTCATATTTAGATGGCTGCAATAGGACATATTCATACATGTCATCATCCCATGACATTGAGCATCATGAGGATAAGGTCGATACTTGGGAAAGGAGATGGGATAGCGTGTTTCCTTTTGGGGACAGCAATCGTGTTGACGCTCAATTTGCAGAAGGTCAACGAGATGAAGTACTTCTTTTTGAAGAACTACCAAGGGGGACTACTGATCCCACGCAAGATGTGGAAGAAATGTTTACTGCCTCATTCTCCCTGCCTTGTGCGGGCTTGATTCCTAAAGTGTTGCACCCTCCACCATGCCCGCCCGAGGTTGCTGATGCAAAGGCTGACGATGCAATGCTTGCTCTTGATTGTCAAATGTTGCCACCTCCATGTGATGAAATTCAAGTTCTATCCTTCCTTCCTCCTATTAATATTCATAGCTACACTTATCATTTTGATTATGGGAATGAGGAAAAATGGACGTGCTTATGGATTAACCATGGATTTGGCGAGCCTCCCCAATTGTTGATTTTCCCTGATCGGGTGACTGAATATGAATGCTACTATATTGAATTTATTTTCTATGAACATAAGGATAAATCTACATGGTTGAGAACTATAACTATTGCTCATTTTCTTGTACATGCATTACAAAATCCACTGAGCATGAGTGTCATTTGGCCTTCCCTGAACATAGTTCTTTGTAAATATCTTTGTACACAACTCATTTTGAGTAGTGTAGGTTTCTTGCTTTAGAGTAGTTTCTTCGTTGTCTTGCTTTGGTTGCTTTTGGTGTTTTCTTTTATTTTCTTTTGTTTGCTCTTGCTTTGCTGCTGCTTTGCTTGGGGTCCCTCTGCTTTTGGCTGGGTGCATTTGTGCGTGCAACAACCATTCTTCTTTCCTGGGGTTGTTCTATGTATTTCTTTGTCAAACTCTAATCAAGTTTTCAGAGTGGATGGTGAGGATCTTATGTTAGTGTCAAGCGATCTAGATGTTTGATTCAAAGTGGATAAGTCAATGGTCAGTCTGATTCTGAAGTATTCTAGAATCTTATATCTCTCACAAATTTTAAGGATCTGACGGTCACTGTAGGTCCTTTGTGAAGTCTAGTTAAGTGAAAAATCTAAAATTTTGCTCCAGCGCCACTATGATTCTAAGCCCTGAGCGTGAGCTTCATTGCTTGCGGGTTGAAATAAACGAACTGAAAAGAGAAAAAGAAAGAAAGAAAAACAAAATATTAAAAATCAAAAGAAAAGAAATTCAGCTTTTCAAGGGTATACGAATAACTTTACCGGGGCTATGGATGCCCGGCTGGCAGTAGAGCAATGTTCGGGAGAATCATAGCGACAACCTCGTCGAGGCTATGGACGCCTGACTGGCAGTGAGGCAATGTCCCGGATGCTTTTGGAGTTAGAATAAACTATGTAGCTTAACTTGGTGGAGCTTGGGTTCTTATAGCAACTGAAGGATGGGAATTAACGCAATTGCACACACTTGGATTTTCAGCATACTGAAGGTTGGGTTAACTAGTGGTTTTGATCCTTTGGTTGAGTATATGGCTTGTTTTCCCTAGCATGAAGGTCAGAACCAGAGATTCTGGGTTCGTGATTCCAGTTTGTCATCGAAATGCTCTAGAGCATTTCCCCCAGCGAATCGCCATTTGTTGTGCATATTTTGCACGCACGCCCCACCGTAGGCAGGGACCCTCTTTTTTCGCTCCCAATGGACTTCTTTGCTCTTGTCTCTTTTTGCGTGCCCCTTATTTTGTTGTCCTAGTTGGTCAACGTGCCCTTCAAAGTCTCATTTTTTGGTTGACCATGTTTTGCCCCGTAAATAAAAAATGGCTAAGTCTTGGTTTTTTTTCAGGCTTCGCCCCCACTTGCTCCCTCGATTCGCTTTTTCGTTCATTCTTTGACTTTGGGGAAAGATTTCCTATGGATTTTGGATGTTTTTGTGGTGCCTAAGTGAACTGACAAGGTTTTATTAAGTTTTAGGAAGTTTTGAAAATTCCTGCAACAGCTTCCCTGAAACAGCATTCCTGCAGCAGCTTCCCTACGACAGCTTCCCTGCAATAGCTTCCCTGAAACAGCATTCCTGCAGCAGCTTCCCTGCGACAGCTTCCCTGCAATAGCTTCCCTATAGCGGCATTCCGGACTCACGTTTCCAGATCATAGTAGAACTCCTCAAAATTAAAAAGCGAACTTCAACCCAGATGCTAAAATGGGGTCTTATCCTCCCCTAGCTTTTCAAATTCCAAATTTTCATCTGGGAAGTACCATCCAGAGTTTCGTGCTCTCGCGGCCATTTCAAAACAACATTCCAAAACAGCATTTCAGCCTCTCATTTTCGGTTTCAAGAATCCTGCCATGGGTCCCTCGACCGAACCATTTGATCCAATGAAGAATGTTGCAATTCCATTGGGAAGAAGGTAGCTTTCAATTAGTTTCAGCTATAGTAAAAGGGAAATCAGCTAGAAGACAAAACTGCTACAGTGACTGACCACTACAAGACAGAATAGGGAAAAGACAACAGGTTTATTTTAAATTGTTGAATATTATGGGGTTGGTGAAGCCCTAATGTAATTGAATCTGAACCACATAATGTAAATCAATCCTTGCCATTCATTTGGGCTTTGGAAAACTATAAATAGGGGTCTCCCCCTCATTTGTAGGTGTTGGAGAGCTGTTGTAAAAACATCCTGAAGCAATAGAAAGCAGCATTGCATGATCTATGGGTGTTACTTTTGAGTTTGCTCATTATGTGTGCATGGTTCTACCTTCCAAGTTAGTTTTAGTTGTATTTTCTTGAATGGAAGTGGTAATGGTGATTGCTGTTATAGTATTTGATGAATTTCTAGCCCATACTTTTAGTACTTGTTGATAGCAAGTTGTTGTGTAAAGTTAGCCTAGGCTTATTTATTTGATTGCTGCAACCTAGTTCACTTGCATGTTCATGATGTGTGTATGCAAATTGAAAATCTGCAGTCCTTAGAAGATTGCATTGGTTTTGTGTAACTGTAGGATCCTCTTGGCCAAGCAAAACCCAGTTTAGGGAGTTTGTCTACTGTAGCAGCCTCCATGATCACTGTTCATTCGTAGTTTCAGATCCAAGAACCTTTTCTCTTCCCTGCCCTTTTTCCTTTTTTTTTAACAAGTAACCTTAGGCAAGGTTCATTGCACATTGTAAAGCTAAATCTGATGTTGAAATGGAGTTCCAGACTGCTGTTTGAACCTGCAGCAAACACTCAGCAACTTTCTCATCTTAAGAACTCCATTTGCAGATCCAACTTCCTCACTTTGTAACTCATCCGTAAATCCACCTTGTGATTCCAACAAATCACATAAACAACTGAAATATTCCAAACACTGTCAAGACCTGACATCCGAGAGACCTTGGGATAGTGTTCTGCAATTTGATTGTGGAAGATTGTCTTTCAAGAGAGGTAATGCACCTATGCATTACCTGTGTTGTGAAGTGCATAAAAACACCATCAACACTACCTATGATAGCAAAAGTGAAACAACCGTTGGATCTGTTCAGGGATATTATTTGTGAAGGCACACCAGCTACACTACCACCTAAGAGAGCAATCAGTCATCAAATAGACATTGTACCAGGAGCAACATTTCCTAAAAAGGCTGCATACAAGATGACACCAGAGTAGAACAAAGAGATAGCAAGGCAAGTTCAAGAACTTTTGGACCAACGGTTGATCAAAAAAAGCATAAGCCCATGTGTTGTTCCAGTGGTGTTGGCACCTAAAAAGGGAGATAAGTGGAGAATGTGTATTGATTCTAGGGCAATAATTAGGATAACCATTAGATATAGGTTTCCTATTCCTAGGATAGAAGACTTAATGGATTGTTTAGAGGGTGCCAAGTATTACTCTAAGATTGATTTGAAAAGTGGCTATTATCAGATTAGGATGAAAGAGGGAGATGAATGGAAGTCAGCATTTAAAACCACAGAAGGGTTGTATGAATGGTTAGTGATGCCATTCAACCTTACAAATGCACCTAGCAATTTTATGAGGGTGATGAATGAGGTCTTAAAGGATTATATAGGAGTCTTTGTGGTAGTCTACTTAGATGATATCCTCATCTTTAGCAAAACAAAAGAAGAACATATGAAGCACCTAGAACTTGTGTTGAAGAAACTTCAAGAGGAGAAGCTCACCATAAATCCTGAGAAGGGTGAGTTTATGAAGCAAGAGTTAGTCTACCTAGGATTTGTAGTATCTCAAGGGAACTTGAAGATGGACAAGATCAAGGTTGAAGCCATTCTCAGTTGGCCTACTCCCAAGATAAGGATTGAAGTTAGGAGTTTCCATGGATTAGCACAATTCTATAGAAATTTTGTTAGAAGGTTTAGTGAAATTTGTGTACCGGTCCTTGACACCATCAAAGGAGGACTGAAAACACATTTTGTGTGGACCAAAGAAGCCAATGAAGGATTTGAAAGATTGAAGAGGGAGATAGCTACCCAACCAATCCTAGTGTTACCAAGTTTTGACAAACCATTCATAGTGGAATGTAATGCAAGTAACATAGTAGTAAGTGATGTCCTAAGCCAAGAAGGCAGGCCAGTGGCATTCTTTAGTGAAACATTGAATGAAGCAAAGTCTAGGTACTCATCCTATGACTTAGAGCTATATGCTTTGGTACAAGCTCTCAAGAAGTGGAGGCACTACCTATTGCCCAAGGAATTTGTGGTATACACCGACAATCAGGCCTTAAGCTACATCAATACTCAAGAGAACCTCAATTTGAGGCACATCAAATGGATGGAGTTTTTGCAGTCATACACCTTTACTATCAAGCACAAGAAAGGGGTTAACAACAAGGTTTCAAATGCCCTTAGTGGGAGATTTCTTACCATACATGAGATACAGCTGTAGAGCATAGGGGGTGAAGGATTCAAAGACCTATATGAAGGAGATTCTGATTTCTCAAAGATCTACAAGGTATGTACTAATTTTGAAAACCATTTTCATAGTGAATATGTAGATTATACTTTGCAGAATGGTCTATTGTTTAGAGGGAAACAATTATGTGTTCCAAGAGGTTCCATGAGGGAGAATCTTATCCAAGAAAAACATAATGGCAGTTTGAGTGGACACTTTCGATTGAACAAGACACTAGACTTAGTGGAAAGGTTCTATTGGTGGCCTAAGATGCACAGAGATGCAAGGAGGTATGTGGAGCAATGTGGAGTGTTTCAAAAGGCAAAGGGAATATCAACAAATCTAGGACTTTATCATCCATTACCCATCCCAAGTAGACCATGGGAGTGCATAAGCATGGACTTCATAGTAGGGCTACCTAGGACACCGACTGGTTTTGAGAGTGTGTTTGTGGTAGTGGAAAAATTCAGCAAAATGAGCCATTTCATCCCATGCAAAACAACACATGATGCTAGTCAGATTGCACACCTATTCTTCAAGGAGGTAGTGAGGATACATGGTTTTCCAAGGAGCATAGTTGCAGAAAAAGATGTGAAGTTTATGGGGAATTTTTGGAAAACTCTTTGGAGGAGGTTGGGAACCAACTTGTCTCATAGCTCAGCATATCATCCTCAAACAATTGCACAGACAAAGGTGATCAATAGAGTACTTGGTAACTTGTTGAGGTGTCTAACTAAGGAGTATGGACAAGGGTGGTAACAAGTTATTCCACAAGCAGAATTTGCTTACAATGATAGCACAAATAGGACTACGGGTAAGAGTCCATTTGAGATAGTATATGGCTTACATCCAAGGGGTGTACTTGAGCTTAGAGATCTAAAAGGTTATGAAGGAATTAGTGGTCATGTTGATGGTTTTTCTCAATCAATGAGAGAGGTTCGTGAGTAGGTAAAGAAGATATTGATAGAGGCTAACCAAAAGTTGAAGGCTAAAAGAGATGAAGGGAAGAGAGATCTACAATTTGAAATAGGTGATTTGGTGATGGTATACTTGAAAAAAGCAAGGTTACAGAAAGGCATACCAAGCAAGCTGCAGATGAAAAGGATAGGGCCATGTAAAGTGTTGGCTAAGTATGGATCAAATGCATACAAGGTGGAGTTACCCAAGGAGATGTCTATTTCGCCTATCTTCAATGTGAAGGACTTGGTGAAGTATAAAGGACCAGAAATGGATGAGGATCAATATAGTGTTGAGGTCAGTAAGGATGTGGAAGAATTCAAGGTACCTGATTAGATCAGACCACAAGTGGACAAGATTCTAGACTCAAGGGTGAAGAAGAATACTAGGCACAAGACATACATGGAGCACCTAGTGAAGTGGAGACATCAACCAAAGTCAGAGGCTACTTGGATAGCAGAAAGTGACTTTAAGAATCATGGAATTAGTGAGAAGCTCTTGACACCACAGGTTCCTTAACTTCTTTGGTGCAGGGGGAGAATTGTGCAGGAGCACCTTAAGGTCTTTTGGAAAGATCTTGCAAATTTTGGCTTGTAGGTGGTTCTAGCCAACCACCAAGGGAATAAGGACTATGATGTAAAGTCCCAAGAGTTTTTTTGATGAGTGAATTGGAAATAGGTTTGTTAGGGGCTTGAGGTTTGGGTAAGTCTTAGACATTGTGAGCATTTTGAGCAATGTTGCCTTGGCTATTTGTCCTAAAAGTTGGAAAATGGCATTAATGATGCTCTAAGCCTGACCCAAGGGTCCTAGAACATGGGAGAAAGGTATTTAAGGTCAGAAAAACCCTAATACCTAGATGGGAGGATTTTTTTCACGAATTGAGACTTGGAGTGTACATGTTTTGTGATTGGAAGAGAGCAAGTTTTCATTGAATTTCTATGTTTGAGCCTTCATCCAGTCAAGAATGGATTGAAAGGACTTATCTGATGCTTTGATTCTTTCATTTTTGTCACTTACTTACCTTGTGTAGCATTATTTTAGTCATTTAATTCGACTGGTTAATAGTTTTGTGAGTTTTTGGTGTTCTTGGTCTCACTGTCAATTCAGGCCAGTTTTGTGAATAATGAGTCCCACTTGACTTCCCGTGGCTTTCCTCTCATGGCCACTTGGAATCAAGTTGGGGACTATGTAAATAGTTTACATATAGATTTCGAGGTCTTGGTTTGCAGGGAAGGTGATGAAATCATCAAGCACTAGGCGAGTGCAAGTGCATTCTGGCTAGTAGCTTGGAGAGGACAGCAGAAAGGAGAGTTAATAAATGGATTTTTTTGTGCCAATCAAGAGTATGGGAGTGTAGGCACATGTATCTCAGACATGTGTGTGCAAGGAGGAGAGCTAAGGAGGTTGCTAAAGCCCTCAAAAAAGGAAAAAGAGCCAAAATCCCTAAAAAACCCTTGAAAATAGGGGGTTTGAGGACAGTCATATGTACGGACACTTGTAGGACCTAAGACCTGATAAATTTTGGAGCCTTGATGTTCAATATAAATAATCTACAAAAAAAATTGGAGGTTGTTAAGACTATTTGTGAGAAAAGTCAAGAAAACGGGTTCTAGGAGGCCAAATTGGGGTAGAAGGCTACAAGGCCTAAAATTGAGTTTTTCAAGGAAGCGATGCGTAAAAGGTGAAAGAATCCAATAAGATGGATCAGTGAGGAGATAAATCAACAAAGGGACAACTATAATACCCTTCCTTAGCCCTGGAGTGGTTAGGACACTTTGGGTCAGTGTGGAGCCCAAGGAAGCTTAGTGGTGGATTGGGAGTGATGGTGAAGAATTTGAAATTGGTGGAGAGTCTTACATGGTGAGAGGGGTTTAGGAGTGATCCCTAATTAGGGTAGAGAGGAATACCCTAGGAATACCAAAGAATAGGTCTTGAGAAGAGCAAGAGTGCTCTTGAGGGATAAGACTCCCCATCAGCTTTCAGCTTCAATTATTTTGCTAACGTGTTTGCTCACTATGTAGGAATAGGTTCATTATGTTCGTGATCAATTTTCATCAGATATGTGGAGAAAAATGGGATCCCACAAGGGTTGATCCCATCATATCAAAAAAGACACCTCTCATTCACATTATTATATGAGAGTCATGAAATATTCAAATAGTCATGAAACAGGACTACTTTCATAAGTGAAGTTCATAAAGCACTCCTTAATTAAGGATGATGAAAACAAATTGATAAAATCATCCTTTTTCTCATCATTCAATAGGAACAATCAAAATATGTTTGAAGGAGCATAATCAATTACACACCATGTCTCAATTTCAGCTTCATTCAATCTAACATTTGCATTTACATAAGAGTATGGAACACCCTTTACATTAAAGGGAAAACAGAACATTCAAGATTAAAGGTTGTTTCTCAAAACTTTAAAGCATATACATAGTCTACATAAGATTGAAAAGGAACAAGTGTTGAGGAGTGTTTTTATAGCTCCTAAGCTACAGGAAGATCCAATGGAAAAATCTGGTAATAACATGCAATAACAGCTAAGGCAATCTTCAGATACAATGTTCTAACACAAGGGATAGCTGCCAATATGTCATATATTAAGATTGCAAAGGTTTATGAGAAGCGATATTCAAGGGTGAAACATAGGGAGGATAGTGGTTCCACCTTCAAGGAACGATGTTCATTAACAAATCAATATGGAGAATGAATAAGAAGCAGTGGGAAACCATTCATTGATAAAAATAAACCATACATATGAAGATCAATACAAATCTGCATGCAGAAATTTGAAGAAAACATATTTGCTACAAGTGGAATAGCATCACAATACAAGTTCAAGCTAAAAAAGCATCATATTCAAGCTTTTGTTTCAACATTTAGTGCTCTAAAAAAATATTCAATGGAAGGTTTGTCATAGCTATATATTCTGAGTACTCATGAAGATAGACATAGCTTCATGCATTTTTTGCAAAATGTAAATTAAACTGCAATCTACAGGAAAAGAAATGAATAATGTGACTCATGTAGATACTTTTTTCATTTTCTAAGTTCAAGCATTGTAAACAAGCATACAACAAATAATGAAGTGGTAGAAGGTAATGATTATATATTCATGAGCATGTTTCAAACAAAGCACAGTGCCATCAAAGAGGTGAACTTTGCAAGAAGACAGTGGTGGACAATAAATACAATTACATTATAGTGTCCTCCAAGAATAGCTAAGGGCATTCAAATACAATTAAATAGCCATATTTCTATCACTATGCAAGGTACAGAAGGAATGAAATCAAGCCCACAGTCACAAAGAAATAATAAAGTGAAGCTCAAAGGGCAGAGATTGATTAAAAAATGGACAAGTATTTCCTTCTTTGAAGACTCAGTGATAGGAGCTTGAATAAGAAACTACAATAAAGGGCCTTTTTCACAAATATCAGTTTATGAAATTTTCTTCAAACAATCAAGGTATTAGTGGCTAGGGTTTTCTAAACCCTTCAAGTTTCTTGAAAATACAAGTTTCATGGCCAAGCTTTCAAAATAAGAGCTCAGATCAGATGAATAATACATGGTCGCTTGCAGAAGAAACCCACAAGGGTTTACAATTTCAACAAAAAAAACCATGGTCTAGGAAATACAGAACCAAGAAATTTTCCAAGAGAAGGTCAAAGCCATCAATACAATTTTTCAGTGCTTCCATATTGCTATAGAGGTAAAAAGGAGAATATATACAAAGTTTATAGAGACTAAACCCTTGAAAGTTTGCATAAATGAGGAAAACATGATCGTTCTTTCTAGGGAAAAAATAGAAAAGGAGCATTGGAAAAGTCTCATGAGTCACATAGAAGTTGCGGCATGTTACAAAAGGATTTTTTGTAAAACAAAGTACCCAGTATGGCTTTCAATGGAGCTCGGCCTGTGGAACTCGGCCTGCTACATAAATATATCCTCACAAACAATTCCTTTCTCAGTTGAACAGTCGTGACCATAATAAATCAAAGAAAATAAAACTTCCATGAAATATTTTGTGCAGCCTTTAGAATCAAAGAGTATGGAGTTTGAATGGTGAGGAGACTTACCTCTTCTCATGGTGAAGGAGATGCATTATATATCTTCAAGAGAAGCTTCAAAACTTTGACTGTGGCAACCTCACAATGTGCAAAGGTAGCAACAAGGTAGTAAAGTCACATAGGAGGAGAAAGATATCAAGAATCAATTTCATAGTCGCAGCCTATAGAATCCAGAAACAGCTTGAAATTAAAGAAAAATGGAAAATTCATGGTGGAGATCAGTTTACCTTCATTTTTTTCTACAGGAAATCTCCATCAAAAATGGTCCAAAAAGCAAAGGATTCGGGTTTCCAACTCAAACCCTATCTACCATGGCGGCACAGCAGTTTTCCCACAAAACTCAAAGTGAAGTGTGAAATGATTTTAAGGTTTTCATCATTATGTCTTTTGACAGACAAGAGTATTGACATTATTTGTTTTTGCCTTGTGTATTAAAAAAAAAATCAAAATGACTTGAATGGAGGTCGAGGTCATGACTTCAAAGTCATTGACCCTAATCATTACTTGTGAACAATAAGACTAAGGCATGAGTGATCAAACTGCATGGAAGGGCCTTTCAAAGACTTGTAGTCTTCTAAACATCATAAAATATAAAGTGAGAGCTTGAAGTGCAGTACCAGGCAATCATAAGGATTTAATATTAAATTTTTAAGGTACTATGCCTTAATATTTAAATATTTATTTAGTTTGTCTTTTTGCATGATTTTAAACAAGGAGTAACAGTGTAATTAAATATTAAAGTTTTATTACTTTAATATTTAGCACGCAAAAGATAAGTATAGATTAAATATTAAAATAATCGCACTGATTACTTTTAATATTTAATCAAATAGTTACTCTCCCCTTAAAATCATGACACAAGGTGAAGTAAGTCAGATCATGCAAGGACAGTGAAGTAAACGATGGTTTTTTCAGTCAGAATTTTAGTTTCACTTTAGTTATTGATTCCTTTCCATCATGCACATGGATAGAAGGAGTTTCCCACACATAGAGTTCAGTTCACTTCAGTTGCGAGCCCATTTTTTGAGGCTTTTTGCTTTTGCTCATGAGAAGACACTTTGGGGAAATTTTTCAACTTCAGTTCACTTTCAGTTCCACCTCTTGGATGCTTTATGCATGCCTTTATTGTATATATTGGAAAAATATATTCTTTTTCCTTTAGTTCTTATTTTTCATCTCTTTTGGCATACCTTTTTGCAGAGAGAAAGAGATTTGTAACTCAACTTTTTATATTAATACAGTTTTTACAGCATTACAAGTTAATCATGTTTGTAATTTTCACATGAATTCCTTCTGATTTTCAGTATTATATAGTTTTTCCTTCAAGATTTCAAGCGTCGTCATTGTGTTGGATTCGATCAAGAGATTATTTTGTTTCATTTCAGAACCTCTAATCTTTTTGTCTCTTTCATAAATGTATGCATGCATTTATGCTTAAGTTCACGGGTTATGCGTTGTGCATATGATTACTTTATATTTTGGTTGTGAAAATAGAGTTTTCCTTTGAAAATATAGTATGTCAAAGCCTTTGTATGAAACATTCAAGTGTTTAAGTTGTCAGATTTAGTTGTGCAAATAAAAATATTAAGAAATCATCTATGAGTCAGGTTATAGATTAAGTTTCATTTATTCAGTGCATCACCATTCATTTTAAATTTAGTTTATGCATTCAATTATATCCTTTCTTCCCTTTTCCATCCAAGTCAAATTTAATCAATAGAGAATCAAAAAGGAAGCTGGCTCATAATCCGGAGGTCTAGTTTCACAGTAGGATACCCACAACCTGAAATTAGTCCAATGTTACACAATATTGTAGAGCTTTTCAGCCTTGCATGTGGGTGAAAATACCTGTGATAATAGTCCCATAGCCCATATCTAGCATGATAAAACTCTGTCAAACTCTTTGCATATACATTACCTCTCTTGGCTATCATTCCATTATGAAGAATTGCTAAACACTGGGGGCAAGTTATTGCACTCTTGTTTTCAAATAACTCTTGATCCATGTCTTATGCCCCATAACGTAAGATCGACATCATGATCTAGGTATCATTTTCCTCGACATCTTATCGAGAAAAACCAAAAACATCCATAAAATCTTATCCAAAAAATCCAAAACATCCAAAAAACATCAAAATCCCTAAAAAGGTTGAACATCAAAAAATCCAAAAAAATCAATGCCTTGTGTCGAACTACGTCGTCTCTAAGCTTGAATGTAGACAAGGCCATCATTGATGTGCCCCCAAGACACCCTAGGTCAGTCTTTTAGCAGTTCATTGTAATTAGTTGTCATCTCTGGTTTGTTCATATCTTTTTCCTGTAAATGGGTTGAGTCAGTCAAACTACGTGGTCTCTACATGTATCACGTAGGCAAGGCTAATCTTTTATCAGCCCCTGAGGCCCCTAGGATGGGTCTTTAGGTTAGGTTCTTGGTCAAAACTCAAAAATTCAGAAAGACCCAAAACATCCAAATATTTCAAAAAACCCAAAAACATCCAAATATTCATAAAACCCTAAAAAACCCCAAATATTCAAAAAACCCTAAAAAGCCTCAAATATTCTAAAAACCCTAAAAAGCCTCAAATATTCAAAAACCCTAAAAAGCCTCAAATATTCAGAAAAACCTAAACATTCATATAAACTTTCAAAAAGACCAAAAACGGCCTCAAAACATTTCAAAACCCAAAAACATTCAAATATTCCAAAAAATCTGAAATTCCACCCATCCCATCTCACTTTCACCCGTAATAAACTTTCACCCATAATAAACGATCATCACCTTTGCCCTTTGGTAAGTCAAGTAGAAATCAAGTGTGGCAAGTGGTAAAGTGTGAACTCAAAAGTCTAAATCTAAAGTCTAAATCATAGGTAAATGTGTTAGTGAAGTTTATGGTAACGGCTCATTTTAGTATCATCATCGTAACATCAAACAACCCTTTGATCAACATTTCCTAGGATGTATCCTTCCTACAATGGGCATCAGTATCAGATATCACCTAAGCTAAACTTAAACTAGGTAGGAGCTATAAATAACACTGTCTGTTTGTCTTTGATCTTTTCTTATGATTTATCCTAATGACCCATTCCAAGGACCTCTTGATGATTTCTATCTAAAATTATTTAGAGAGAAAGGAATGGGGCATCGATCATTATCTTTCATTTGTTGTGTTTGTGGATACTCTTGTAAAATAATCTTGGGGCATACTTGCTTTGTTGTGTGTAGGAAGGTTGTTTGGAGTATGTTGTTGACTATTGCGTATGCTTTGGTCCAACATGTTCTAAACTTCTAACTTACATTCCAACAACTTTTCCATATGTCAAGGTGTGAACAAGAACTATCTTATCTACTTGTCAAGTTAAATTCCATTACACTAGATACAATATCATCCTGGTTATCAATACCTTGATGCATCGTGTCTATGTGTTATATCAAACAATAAGGAATGACGAAAAATCCCAATCTCGAACTGTCAGCACCCATCCTGCATTATTTTGTGTTGTTTCATCACCATCTCTAATAAAGTCTTGATGGTTCATGGATGTGGTGGATCTTTTGAAGCAATCATCAAAATCAATGGTCAATCTATTCATCTTATTCTTCGTATTCTTCTATCTTTACTAACAATTCTATCCAAGCATCAAATCTATGTCATCTACATTGACATATACATGAGGCTACTTGTAACATAGATTAAAAGATGATCTTTCGATATGTGATGAGATGGATAATCTGCAACTAGAATAACAATGTTAATACTAATCTAAATAATAATCTAAAATAAAACAACAAAGAATGAGGAAATAAACTAAATAAACTAAACAATTTAATGGAAAGCTTTGTCCAAATATGCGATCACTCCTTCAAATTATCTTGATTGTTCTTCTCCATTTTGCCTTTTTAGTATTCTTGCCCTAAGATTTATGTGTTTGAATGCAAGCATAACTTCATCGAGTGTCTAATAAAAATATCGAAGATAAGTCTCTTCTCAAAAGTGTATGATTTCGAGAGGAGGAATAATGATAATGACAGACCATTTTATAGATTTTGGGTTTTCGAATGATCGGCTCAGATTGAAAGAGAGATCGATGGATGAGATTGATGAATTCCATGCAATGTGAGTTCTATCTCAGATAGAACATGAGTTAGAACACGAGTTAGAACATGAGTTCAAGATCTTAATCTTCAAAAATAGAAGAAATAGACTTTGTATGCAAAAGACAAAGTTAGAACTCGAAGACTAATGCATTTGAATGCAAACAGGAGTTAGAACTAGTTAATCGACTAGTTGTGACGGAGAGTCTTCTCATAGAGATAAATAGGTGTTGCATTCAGAGATAACTAGAGAACTAAAAATAGATCTTGAGTCAGAAGGTGAGTGAATGACTTAGATAACTGAATGATAGAAGAATGTGACATAAATATTTAAATATGAATTAAATGTTAATTTAATTCAACATTCCAAAATAAGAGACTTTAATTAAATAAATAAAGATAATTCATTTAATTTGATTGTTTGAAAAGGATAATATAAATGATTAAATAATAAATATTTAATTATAGATAAAGGGGTTAATGAATAATTAAATGAATATATTTAATTATAGTTGGAAAAGTATGATAAAGGGGTAATTAAATAATAAATTATTTAATTGATAGATAAAGGGGGAAGAATTAATTAGTTCGCAACATAATTAAATAAATATGATTTATTTAATTAATCAAGTTGAATAAAGGTTATTTATGAATTAATGAATTAATTAAAAAGGGGTATTTAATTAATAGAGGAAATATGTGTTAGAAAGGTTAATTAAATAATAAACATTATTTAATCATGACCATGGACTATAGAAAATTATGTCGAATGTGTACTCGCAGGCCTAGACAAATTTTCGGTATCTACAGTTTGCCCCTCTTTGATACAATGTTGGTACGGCATTGTGTCAAAGAAAATATGCCCCAATCGTGCCCCAGCATGAAACAGGTTAAGGTATGCCCCCTCAGGCAAATTGACAATTTTTGAAAAATTCCAAAAAAATCAAGAAATATTCCTGATAAGTCAATTTGATAGTCATAAATGCTATGGAGTTGACGAATTTGAATTTGGAGTTTATACGGATGAATACAGGTTGTTTGAAGTTGAAAGGCTAAGCGGCCAATAGACTAGGGTTGAGAAAATGCAATTCAAAGCCTACCTATAAATAGGAATTAGGTCTAAACCCAATTCATTTGCACCCGGAGGAGATAGAAAAATAGGAGATTTGCTCTGACTACTTGACGAAAATGGCACCCATTCCCTACATTGTGCATCGTGGATATCGGATCCGGACATTCAGGAGGCCAGTCGACGCAGGACCACTGGTATGTACCCGAAAATGAACTCTTGAAAATTATTTTTGCAAGTAGTTTTAGGTGTTGAAAAGTAATGAAGCAAATGCGGTGTGTCGTAAACGACGCATATGCTGTCGTATTCGCCGCATTTGATTGTGAAACGATGCATGTGTGAAAACACGCCTAGGCTAGGTTAGGCAGTTCAGGGATTAAACACATTTGAATTATAATGCACCGCATGTGTATTCATGCAACGCATATGCATTAGGAATAGATGCATGTGGGGTTGTGAACCACATATACATTGTTGAGACGCATATGTAGTAGATAGGTAGGTTATTGAAAATGCACCGCATTTGTTACAATGCACCGCATGTGGTTTAATGAACTGCATGTGCAGGAGATTGAAAATGGGTGTGGGAAATATGCAATGCATGTGAGGCTTCATGCAACGCATTTGCAAAAATGCATCGCATCTGTTAAAGTGAGCCAAATTTGACTGGTAAAATTTTTGAAAAAAAATTCTAAGGAAAACTTGAAAATCCTTGAAATCATGGTTTAAATGTAGGTGGTTTTAGATCCTATATATACGCGGGCGTCACGTCCGGACACATTTGATCCCAGAGATCGGTTGATGAGTGTAGAGATTTGACTTCTATGGAGACTAGGTCTACGTCACTGTTTGTCGATGCCCACTATTCGGGCAAACAGGGGGATGTTGACAGCATTATGCGAGCGATGGCAATCGGAAACATCGTCCTTTCATTTACCGACTGGGGAGGCCACTATCACATTGGACAATGTGTACAAGATCTTGAGAATACCTATTAGGGGAGAGTAGGTCATGTATGATACCCAGCGAGGATTGACCGAGTTGGCAAGGTTCTATCAGGTCGATGACATCAGTAGGCTCGGCATTGAGCACTATGAGATTAGATGGCCAGTGTTAGCAGATAGATACGATAGGATTGATTGTATTTTATGTACATTGATTGGGGGGATAGTTCTGCTAGACAAACGGAGTCACGGATTTTCAGTGGGATGGGGTGCTATGTTGGTTGGTATGTTAGAGAGCGAGACTAGGTATGCATGGGGTCCATGTCTGCTTGGGATGTTATACTTTCACCTTCACGACATTGCTTACAGAGATGCACATTGAGTTGTTGGACTACACTGTTGATGGTATGGGGTTGGGAGAGGATAGCTGTTTTTCGTCCTTTAGTTACTATACAGAGATCAGAGAGATACCCTTATTTGTTCCGATATACAGGACACATCACGCAGACTCATGTGGGAGACACAGGGTATTGGTGACATGCATTGGATATTCTTGATCAGTTTACATGGAGACTTTACATGGATTGTGAGGAGTGGGTGGATGAGGAGGTACATTTGGTATTCTATAGACAGACACAGTACCTTATTGGGAGGATTGTTTCTAGTGTACATATCATTGAGCAACACTTGCCAGACAAAGTTCTGAGACAGTTCAGTGAGGTTCAGGATGAGCCTCGGAGTAGAGCAGAGTTTGCTCATTCATCCAAAGGGGTTCCGTATTGGGGACCTATGATACTAGTAGCTACAGTTGAGGTAGAGATATAGGCATTACAGCTAGTACAGTGGGGTTGGAGAGATGGAGTAGCAGACCCAAGGACTAAAGTTGCGTATGACACATGGTGGATAGAGCATTGGCCTGTTCCTTATACAGATCCGGATCAGCTGGCAACTATTGAGAGACGAGGCACAGAGCCTAGAGGATAGGGGAGAGGTGGAGGTGCTAGAGTAGGGAGAGTTGGTGGGAGAGATGGTGATGGTAGAGGTGGCAGACGAGGTCGGAGAGGACAGAGAGGGGGTTGGGAAGGTGCACTATCACCTATCCGTGAGGCAGCAGCAGAGGATGTACCGATGTTAGACATCGGAGGGGGAGCGGATGTATAGGCTGGGGGTGAGCATGCTACAAAGGAGGTAGTAGTAGAGGAGCGTGCAGAGGTGGATGTTGGAGTAGAGGATGTTGCAGAGGATTTAGATGTGGATATGGCTATAGACCCTCTAGGTGTTTTGGTAGGATACGGAGAGGATGATGTGGAGGATGATGTTCAGGATGATGTTGAGGAGGATGCACCGATGGAGGAGTAGGAGAGAGAGCTCAAAAATTGGATTGTGGAGGGGAGACGGGAGGAGGATGCTCCTAGAGATGGTGACAGGGAGGCTTTGGAGGAGAGACTCAGACTTATGATGACAGAGTTTGATGCGATGAGGCTAGAGAGAGATAGTGCCTACACAGAGAGAGATAGTGCATATGCAGAGAGGGATGGTGCTCGTGCAGAGAGGGAGAGTGCACTTATGGAGAGAGATCGAGCTATAGCCTAATGACAGGAGATTGAGCAGCAGTTCACAGAGGTTAGACGCCTTTGTAGTGGGTCCTCATCTGATGGCATGGTGAGGGAATTAGTCAGATCGATGGAGAGAGCTACGTACTATAGGGACCTATATGAGGCAGTGGTGCCGGCAGAGAGATAGGCTCCTAGCTTTTCAAAGGTGTAGAGTCAGAGCAGGGGTCATACTAGGAGTCAGAGGACACATAAAACTGAGGGGGTGGTAGGACCATCGAGGGTAGGTCCATATGAGAGGCCTTCCACCTTGCAGAGAGCACCTTCGAGGCTATTCCCACCACCTTCACCACATGATAGCAGTGGTAGTGGGACACAATCATAGGGCTATTATACATGTAGACATTGTATTTTTTATCAGAGAGCCTACGAGCTCATGTTTTATTTATGGATACATTCAGACATTGTACTGTGACACACTATTTTTTTGAGCGATATATATATATGATTTTGGCAGCTTCTACATGATTTGCAGTTCTATTTTATGGATAATGCATTATTTCTATATGATTATGTTTCCTAGATGATGTATGTACATGTTTTATAACTGTATGCTTCTATATGTTATGAGTTATGTATTTTATAATGATGTTATGAATGTCTTAATTTACCTATGATAATGGATGCAATGATCTATATGATGCTGATTTACATGTGATGGTAATATGTACATGCAATGTTTACATTATTTATGCTATGATGATGAAATGCCTATTACGTCATGATTTTGAATGTATGTAATGAAGATGTTAATGTTCCTATATGTGTGAAATGCAATATAACTATATGAAATGCTTATATTGAATGTATACAAATGCAAATAACCTAATGTTTTTATTGTGCCACAGGACTTTATCATTATGTTAAAGAAGAGAAATGTTAGGATGAAATGAATTCAGAATGTTAGTAAGAAACAATTGAGGATTGATTGAGAAAAAAATATAGTCTTCGATATAGTGCCAAAATATGCTATGCTTGCTTGTTATCATCATTGGGCGGGACATGATACAAATGGATAGTACACACTATGATATAAAATAGACCATAGTGTACAAAGTCATCCATCTGCGAAAAATAGAAAGTCACGGACAAGGAGTGTCTCAACTCATACTAAGGACAGTATTGCCCCAGTCATTTTGTCGAGACAAACCACAGACAGTAGACAAATAAAAGATGGGTCATGAGACATCATTGCTCCTCTAAATCCATGATAGGACAGTTGATAGATAGCAGCCAAAGAAAAAGATTCCTAAGACATCGTTGCTTCTCTAAATCCTTCAAGGGACATCCTTGAGAAAGCTAGTAACCGGACTAAATTCACAAATCGATAAAAAGATAAGACAAAGTAAGATATAAAGTCATAAAGCCAAATAAAATTATTCACCAAAACTTGATCTTGTGGGATTGTTTGATGTTGATGTTTGACATAGCATAATGTGAGAGAGGACACATACCGCATAAGACGTTGAGTCTAGTTTCGACTTGGTGACTTCTGTATAAGGCATGACAAAGCCTGGTTTTAGAAAGACACGTGCCGTATAAGACGTTGGACCCTAATGATGTTGAAGTGACAAGCTACATTATACTATGACAATTTGATGATGTTTGTTGACAAGAAGACATATCTTGTGTAAGACATAGGTTGATTGCTTTGACAATGTGTTTGATATTGACTTGATGACAATTTGAAATGTTTTGCCTTGTAGATGCATGACTTGCTTTGATTCCTTGACTGATAAAAGTGTGTGCGTGTAGACAGTATATGATATGAGATGATATCTTAAACTATGATATGCAACTTGTGTGATAGTGATTGTGAATGAACCCTATTGGACTGACCTAGTGTGGTCTCAGGAGCTCATCAATTGATTAGCCTTGCCTACGTTGTACATGCAGAGACCTCATAGTTCAACACAACCAATGACTTTGAATGTACAAAGCATCATGATTTAAATGTGTGTGATACATGAAAAACCTAGACTGAGAGACCTAATGCCTTGGGGGCACATCGATTGATGGCCTTGCCTACATCCCAGTCGCAAAGGCAACGTAGTTCGACTATGACTGACTGAACATGACTGACTTGACTCTGTTTTTGGTATTTTTTGACATGTTTTATTATTTTTTTGGATTTTTGAAGTTTTCTAATGTTTTTGGGATTTTTTTAGGACATTTTCGATTGGTGTGACGTTATGTGCAAGGTGTCAGGGCATAGAACAAGGATTTTCCCCCAGTTGGGAATGAGAGTTGGAAGATGGAGTGGATAATGTGACGAAATGGATGTTAGATGTCAATCGTTCCAAGCAATGGATAAGACAACCATTTATTATGAAAGATGGTGAAAAAGTCTGAATAGAATGATGGTAGATGAAAGAGCGAGCTTGACTACACATGGCACCTGTTTGCCAGGTTTTCACCATGGTACTTATCCATAGCACCACCGAAGCGGTTTTCACTATTGGATGGATTATTTCTCTTTAATTTTTTTGATTTTCTTAAAAAAAAAATGGTGTTACAAAGACACCTGTTTGCCAGGTTTTCATCAAGGTAACCATTTTTTTGTTTTTTTGTTTTTTTGTATTTGTCTAGATTAAGACACGGATTCTCATAAACTAAGCATAGAACCTCTTTAGATGCAGACTATTGATAGGTGACAAAAGCGGCTCTCCTTCAGGAGTAGAGAGTTGGTACGCTCCTGACCCAAAAGCTTATGTGACAATATAAGGCCCCAACCAGTTAGGTTCAAACTTACCTGGTTTCTCTCGTTCTGCTTGGTTCTTAGGATTCTCCATTACTACAAGGTCACCAATGTCAAAGTGTCTATTGAGAACCTTCCTATTGTAGCTACGATGAAGACGATTCTGATATGCTTGTAAATGATCTAATGCTTTTTGTCTTCACTCATCTAGCAATTCTAGCTCTTGTAACCTAGAGACACGGTATTCTTCATCATCAATATGACCCTCCAAGGATACCCTCAGGGAAAGTATTTCAACCTCAATACATAAGATAGCTTCAGACCCGAATATGAGGGAATATGGAGTGGCATTAGTGGGAGTACGGATGCTTGTGCGGTAGGCCCATAAGGCAAGATTAAGTTGTAGGTGCCAATCATGACCAGCGTCATTGACAGTCTTCTTAAGGAGTTTAACAATGGTTTTATTAGATGCCTCAGCTTGGAATTACCTTGTGGATAATATGGGGTGGATAAATGGTGTTTGATGTGGAATTCCTCACATAAATGGCATACTTCTTGGTTCTTGAATGGGCGGCCATTGTCTGTGATTATGGATTAGGGTACACCATACCGACAAATGATATAGTTTAGGATAAACTTAGATATTTGTGTGTCGGTGATGTAGGTCATGGGAATAGCTTCAATCCATTTGGTGAAGTATTTGGTGGCGGTAATGATAAATTTATGGTCATTGGATGATGGAGGGTGCATCTTACCTATGAGGTCAAGTCCCCATTGGGCAAAGGGCCATGGTGAAGTAATTGGACGAAGTTCCTACACTGGCGCTATTATCAAGTCTCCATGTATTTGACATTATCTACATTTCTTGACAAAGATGTATGAGTCTTTCCCCATTGTAGGCCAATAATAACCTAGTCTCATAATCTTATGGGCTAAAGTAGGACCACTTGAATGAGATCCGCATATACCCTCGTGTACCACTCGCAAAGTTGTTTGTGCTTCCTCAACATCAATACATCTCATTAGGGCATTATCTAAGGTACGTCTATACAAGGTTTCTCTGATGATGGTGTACTTAGCTAACTTTCGGATGAAGGTTCGATGTTGGTTATTGGACAAGTCTTGAGGTAAGTTTTGGTCAGTGAGATAGTCGAATATGTCTTTATACCAAGGAGACGTAGGACCAACAATGGTACACACCATCACAATATCAAGAACATCATAGGCGCGGACCAACAGCTGTTCAACCAGAAACTCAAACTTAGGCACGTTACTTGGAATATCCAACAAGGAACCCAAGGTTGCCATAGCATCTGCAGCTCTATTCTGGATACGTGGTATTTGTTGAAAATTTATTTCATTGAAATACTACTTGAAACTATCAGCCATACACTTGTAAGGGGCAAGCTTCTCATCCTTAGTCTCATAATCATCATTTACCTACTAGATTACTAGTTGAGAATCACCAAAAACCTGTAGGATCTTAATTTTCCACTGAGCTGCCATTCTTAACCCTGTCACTAAAGCTTCATACTCTGCTATATTGTTGGTACAAGGGAAAGAAATCCTGAATGATTTAGGAATTGTATCACCTTGAGGTGTAACATATAGGATACTAGCCCCCGAACCCCAATTTGTATGTGACCCATCAAAGTACAATTTCCATTCGGTTTTAATGTCAATGTTGAAGAGAAATTCATTAGGAAAATCTGCCACTAATGGATGATCTGCCTTCATAGGTGCATCAGCTAACTGATCTGTAATCACCTGTCCTTTTATAGCCTTCCTCTCGACATACTGAATTTCATACTCACTAAGTATCATAACCCATTTAGCCAATCGGCCTGTTAATGCTGCCTTACTTAGGAGGTATTTAAGTGGATCAATCTTTGCAATTAACATCGTTTGTCGATTGAGCATATAGTGCCAAAGTTTTTGGGTAGAAAAGACTACCACAAGACAGGCACGTTCTATGTTGTTGTAATTCAATTCATATCCCACTAAGGTACGACTGATGTAATAGACTGCTCTCTCATGACCTTGATCATCATGTTGTGCGAGAAGAGCCCCTAATGCCGACTAAGTTGCTGAAATGTATAATATCAATGGTTTTCCCTCTGTAGGTGGCATTAAGACTGGTGAAGTAAGCAAATAATCCTTGATTTGTTGGAAGGCTTCTTGAAATTTAGGTGTCCACACAAATGGTACTCCTTTCTTGAGTAGATGCTGAAATGGGTGTATTTTATCTGCCAGTTGTACTATGAAATGCCTAATGGACTGTAATCTTCCTTGTAGGGTTCTGAGTTGACCAATACTGACTGGAGGAGGCATTTCTATGATAGCTCTTACCTTCTCTGAATCTACTTCAATGCCTCTTCGAGAGATGATATACCCTAACAGTTTCCTTGATTTCACTCCAAAGACACACTTCTTCGGATTTATCCTAACGTTGTAATTCTCTAGCCTTTGGAATATCTTGTCTAAAACCTTCAAATGATCTTCCCTTGT
The DNA here is from genome assembly GCA_007115665.2 of Sequoiadendron giganteum. Taxonomy (NCBI): domain Eukaryota; kingdom Viridiplantae; phylum Streptophyta; class Pinopsida; order Cupressales; family Cupressaceae; genus Sequoiadendron; species Sequoiadendron giganteum. Next base: position 310,333,630 of record CM021107.1, on the reverse strand, counting down.
TTCTGATTTAGCTATAATTTCATCTACATAATCTTCCATGAGATTATGTACAAAGTCATGGAAAATCATAGTCATTGCCCGTTGATAGGTAGCTCTTGCATTCTTAAGGCTAAATGGCATAACATTCCAACAGTATGTGCCCCATGGACACGTGAAAGCTATCTTGTGTTGGTCTTCAGCTACTATTTTAATCTGGTTATATCCAGAGAAACCATCCATAAGGGATAGCATCTTGTATCCTGTTGTCAGATCTACTATCATGTCAATATTCGGCAAAGGAAAGTCATCCTTAGGACATGCCTTATTGATGTCTCTAAATTCTATGCATATGTGAATTCCCCCAGTTGGTTTAGTCACTTGTACAAGATTTGATATCCAATCTACATAGTCTATTGTCCTTATGAATCCTACATCCAAGAGTTTCTTAAGTTCTACCTTGACCAATAGAGCAATTTGCGGATGCATTTTCCTTAACTTTTGTTTGACTGGCTTAATACCTGGTTGTAGTGGTAAATGGTGCAATATTAGGTCTGGATCCAGCCCAGGCATGTCAGCATACGACCATGCAAATTTTATCTATCTCTTTGTGAAGAAGTCCTTAAACTCGGGTTTTTCTGTCTCTATTAAAGAATCTGCAAAATATACCTTCTGAGGATTCTCTTTTGTACCTATGTTGACTTCAACAGATTCTTCTACTAGCATTGGTGACTTTTCTTGTTTAACGGGGAGAATATTTAAACCTCTATCCTTGGGTGCCTCTAAGAGGTTTTCGCCCTCAGATACATCCTTTATTTTGACTTTTTCTTTGTCCAAAGGCGTCTTTCGATTTTCACCTAGGGACTCATCATTTTCTTTTTCATTGTATTTTTTATTTTTATTCTCATTTTTGTGACTAGAGGTGTAAATAGACTCCCCAAAATATGCTTTATTGTCCAAGTATATGGTGAAACTAGCTTTATGATCCCCTCTTGGTATGCCTTCTCTAAGTCCCATGAACTCAGCAATTGCTTCGTCGTTCTCAAATGTATCTATGATAGGTGTGCCTTGTTGATCCCAGTCAATAAGTTTGATATATGTCATCATCGGAGTTTTTAAAGGTAGTTGCTGACAAGGTGAATATAGAATGGTTGACATGGTCATAGAATTTTTGGACTAACTCCTTCTTATTCTTCTTCCTAGGGGTAGGTATACTCTGATGTGGGACTATAGTAAGGGCGGAGTCATCAGAAGATGGTTTGTTAGGTGCCCAAGATGCATGATCAAGGGTTTCCCAATAATAGTTCTTTTGCCATTCTTCTTTGGACAAGTGTTTCCTAGGATGAGGACTAGATGGTTTTGGTATAGGTTTCATGTTTAGGTCCAATTCTCCAAATAGGGCATCTATGTTCATGGTACTGGTAGATGAAAGAGAATCCCATTCACAATCGCTTGAGTAAGGGGATTCATCATAAACCAGAGGTTTGTCGTAAACTAGGGGAAGTGGTTCATGAGATATCTCGATGTCTGCGCAAGCACTCACTTCCTCTTGAAATGGTGATGAAGTACTAGGAAACCCAATTCTAAGCGGTTGACACCCTAGCCCTAGATATTTCGGTTGTGGGTAGACAGTAATCGGTTTTGTCCTTCCATTTTGGTATAGTCCTAACCCATTGTGCACGTCATAGCCTTCATTTTGCATTATCTTAAAGCCTTTTCCATACTGGTCCTTAGCTATTTGAATAGATGGGGAGGGGTATTCATGTTCTTCTTGATACAACCAGGAATCACCTTGATCCACAATTTCTTCACTTAACTCTCCCCACTTGGTCAATGTCATTGTAGGGAGAACATGAAATGTGACCACTAACTGTCTTCTATCTGCCATTGGTAAGCCATATGCCTTAGGTGGAATCAGTTGAATGACACAATATGATAACTTTATATTATATTCACAACAACCCTTGTCTTGGATCTCGAGTTTAGGAGTGGATGATGGTGGTTTGAATGAAATGGACTTAGTGAGATGTGATGGGTCAACGTATAGGGATAAAGTGGATGATGAAACTTCTTGGTTAACTGGTACTTGTCATTGTGGAATATCCCTTAGGCTTGTACAATACTGAAAAGGATCTGGATCACCATCAATGGTGATCTTTGTGCCATTATAGGGGAACTTCAGACATTGGTGATATGTTGAAGGTACAGCTTTCATTGTGTGTATCCAAGGTCTACCTAACAACAAGTTGTATGGAAGGGTGAGGTCCAAGACTTGGAAGCTAGTGTTCATAATTGTTGGGCCAATTCTTATAGGGAATGTAACAACTCCTTTGGATGATCTTTCCTCATCATCGTAAGCCTTGATGACTATACTTTTAGAGGTGTCTACACAGTCTTCTAAGAATCCTAATGCCTTAACCAATTTTAGGTTATACAGGTTCAAACCTGCTCCTCCGTCTACCAAGACTCATTGGACTTTGTTTTGATGGAATAAGACTTCAAGATGTAAGGGGTCATTATGACCAAACTTTTCAGTCGAGTAATCTTGTTAGGAAAATGTGGCATGATGCGAGTTGGTCAAATATCCCACCATTTCTTCAAAATGATTGACATCTAAGTATGTAGGAATAGTTGTGTTCTATAGAGCTTTGTCAAGAATGGCTCGATGCTCAGGTGATAAAGTCAACAATTCCAAGATTGATATTTGCGCGGGGGTTTTACTCAATTGATCAAGAAGGTTGTACTTAAACTTGGAAGCTTGCGTAGATGGCTCAGAAGAAGGACTTGGAATAGTAATCTTAGTTATGTGTGTGTTCACATTACATTCTAGATGCTTCTTAATGATGATGGTATTGACATTCTCATTTGTGGCTAGGAGGTGATTTATGATCGTTCCTTTACCATAGTCATACTTGGTATTCTTATAATTGGCTAATGGATTCTTGGGTCCCGAACTGGAGGCTTTTCCTTTTGTGTGGTTATGTAATGGGTCCGTGAAGACCTTATGATCACTGTTCTTGGTGTTTTTCTGCCCACCAACCTCTATGGTTCCATTCTCAACAAAGTCTTGTATAATATTCTTGAGTTGGCGACATTTTTGTAGGTTGTGTCCTTTCATTCGATAATAGTCACAAAAAGAGTTATTGTCCCACCACGAAGGTTTGAACTGTCCAAGATCATACTCTCTTGGTTCCAAAGGTTTTATGAGATTATGTTTAATCAACTCTTTGAAAATTGTCTCGATTGGTTGTCCTAAAGGTGTAAATTCACGTGTAGGAAATCTTCGTTGTGGTCTTTGTTGTTGTGAATTTTGGACATAGTTGGTTGTTTGATCTAGACTATTCATCATGTCTTGATTGGAATTGTAACCTCTAAGTGTGATAACTAGTCCCGTATGTATGTTTTTAGCATCAACGTCATTTGTAACATTTTTGTTTCTAGACCAGAATTTGTTTCTATCATTTGGCCTGTTTTGATGTTGGACAATCGGATTTCTGCCTGGTACCTTAGTTTCTCCTTTGTCTATAAGGCCTTTTTCAAGGATGATTCCCTTTTGTACCAAGTCTGAGAATGAAGTACAACAATGTACCCTTAAGTCACTTCGCAATTTTGGGTTGATGTTTTCTAAGAATATCGTGACCTTTTGCTTTTCTGGTATTTCAACTGGACATCTACTAGCTAGACTTCTCCATCTCTGGAAGAAAGTGGTGAAAGTTTCACCATCTTCTTGTGTCGTGTGGCACAAGGTTGCTATTGTTACCTCATTGTCTATGTTAAAGGAAAGATGTTCGACAAACTTCTCAGCTAATTCGCCCCAGGATCATATGTCATATGGTAATTTAGAAAACTATTTCAGTCCTATTTCGACAAGGGTTTGTGGAAATAGTCTCATCAAGTATGTGGGGTCATACGATATGTCCATGCATGTTGTTGTGAATTCTCTAATGTGTTCCAAAGGATTCTTTCTCCCATTATACTTAGGCAAAATTGGTATAATGTATCCATGGGGGAAAGGTGTCATATAAACCGCTTTGTCAAATGGACATGGACATAGGTCCTGCGCTGAGATAGTTCATTTGCCTGACATAGACATGTTGTCCATTTGTTGTTGAAGAGTTTGCATTTGGTTTTGAAGGACATCTACTTGTGTCAAGGACATGTTGTTTACGTTGTTTGGATCAATGTAGGTGTTCTGATATGCCATGTTCTATGATGGATTGTGATTTGGTGAGGGAATATATCCTGTTAGAATGTTTTGATTTGGTATAGGGATATTCCCTGTCTGAATGGTCCGATTTAGTATAGGAATGTTTCCTATTTCAAGGATCTGATTTGGTATAGGAATGTTTCCTGTTTGAATGGGCTGAGTTGGTATAGGAATCCTTCCTATCTGAAGGATCTTATTTGGTATAGGTATATTTCCGCCAACTTTGGATCTCTTACCAATCGTGTTGGTGCCAAAGGGGTTGGAGGAAGTTGCCCCCATAGTAAATTGTAAACCTTGTGTTATGTTGAAAGGGGTTGTGTTTACAATTGATGATGTTTGAGTTGGTATGTCAGTTGGTATCGCTGTGGTAATTTGGGGAATAGAGATAGTTGACGTTGTAGTTTGCGTTGGTTGAGTAGACTGTGCTTGCAAAGTACGAATATCAAATCCTGGTGGTAGTTTGGCACCTTCTGCTAGCAACTTTTCTAGATATCATTGGGGATCATTTTTCAAACATTCATCCATAAAGGATGCAAATTCAGGATCTTGTACTATTGCGTCTATGTCTTCTATGTAAATCTGCCCATGTGTGTCTCTAGTGACATGTTTTTCAAGCAAAGGTCTGTGTGGGCGTTTACTTCCTGATGGTTGGTTTCTAAATGGATTGATGAATTCGTTGGGGTCTATCATTGTTTTGTGTTTCTTTTTAGACCTTGTTTCGACCATGAAAAAGTTGCTCAAAAAGGGGTAATGCAGACTACGTCTAAAAATTGATATGACCTATGTCTATGTTTTTGGATTATTTTGACAATAAATGACGTGCTAGAATGATTTCTAAAAAGGTGTATACTAAAATGACGTACGATAGGATGGACAATATGCAAAATTTTTAGTGGACTATGACGATAAATGAGTCTAAGACAGGGTATAACCTACCACCTATGGAATAAATGCATGCAATGATTTTTTTTTGACCAAGGAACCTGATTGTATGACAAGGATAGTTGACAAGGTGAATTTTTCAAACTAGACTGTTGAACTGAAAAGATCCACTAAGTGGGACTAAAATGACCAGGTTCAATGACTATGACAAACCGGAACATGAATGTTTCCAATGATGAGGAAAGTTATCTATTTTGTGATATGCAATTTCTTAGGACGTATCTATATGCATGCAACTTAGGATGACTATGACTAAGACGTTTACTATGACTAAGATGTATATGACACCTAATGATGCAAGGTTTTTGAGCAAAATTTACCAGTTTCTAATCCAAGGTTGATCTTAAGAACCTAAAGCAAATATTGATAGTGATGTTTTAGACTCAGTTTGCGGTTTTTGATGTTTTTTGTTCATAGGCAAACGCGGTTCACCTAACAGTTGCGGTTGAAATTTTGAAAGATGTAGTTTTTGACAGTGCATGCGGTGTTTTTGATAGTTGTGGTTTTTCCTATGACAAATGCGGTTTACCGCGACACATGCGGTTCGAAAACTGACAGATGTGGTTTCAATGCACACATGCGACTCAGAATGTGACAGTTGCGACTCGTGATATGCAGACTGTGAATAATGAAAGTTTTGACAGACACATGCAGTCTTTCCCCTAACAGATGCGAATTTCTATGACAGATGCGGCATTTAAATTGACAATTGCGATTCGATTTTCTGACAGTTGAAATTTTCCCGAAAGTTGTTTTTGATGACTTAGTTTGTTTGATCAAGTTTTTGATGAATACAGCAGAAAACAAACACAGCAATCAATGTATTTTCAGTTTTGTGATGAAAAGGACTATTAAGACTCGAAAAACATTCACAACCTAGGCTTTTAGGACAATACTTGTTGAGTTCTTACTTGGATTTCTCCAACTACGCATATTTATGGTGAATGATTAGTAGCTTGACCCCACTAGCTCCCCTCCACGGAACTCACTTATACGGGGCAGCCAAGCCACTATACCCATGAAACTCCCATGGCATACATTTCATTTCCACACATAAACCGTAAATATGTAAGACGGCTTCACAGGGCCGACCCTGCTGCGCCAACAAGTAGGTAGGATTTTGGTAACTCTACAACAAGGTGTTTAATAAGAGCATTCCATTCATGGGGCACTATCCAACGTTGTTGAGAGTCCATTTCTTTCCATCTCGTCAGAATAGTGAGTGTGATTTTTGGGCTTTCCCCAGAAATTCATTTTTATATACTAGGTGGAAGTCACTTGGCTTTAGCGTGTTACCAGTCTAAGTCATCTTTGGGGTGAGTACTTTTTTCCACCAAGACAGGCCCAAGTTCTAGAGTCAGTAACTATTTCTCTTACACCCAGGATCTCATGATTGCGCAAGGGGAGAGGATACTTCGATTACTGAATTGTAAGGGTGACAAATACGTGCAAAGCACCAGACAAAGAAGACAGTGGTTCTTTTTCATTCAAACGACAATTATCTATCTAGAAAACATAAAGTTCTTTTTAACCCACACGACAATTATCTATCTACCAAACAAAAGCTTGCTTAAATAAATAAATTAACACAAAAGCATTAGGTCCTGCATGCAAATTTATTAGTAGTTCATTGTTCTTTGACTTTCGTCCTACAGAAAATTGTCTTAGGTTTTTAATGGTCTTCTATGCTTCGTCCTGCAAACACTACATTATTCCACCTTAACACAACTAAAACAAACATTAGCGAAACTTAAAACAACCTAAAAAGCAAAAACGAAAAATATGGATGTACGAAAATGACCAAAAACCAGGAAAAAGATTACCAGTCAGATGCGGCTTTTGGAGCCACATATGCGGTTCGATGTTGACAGGCAGATGCGGTTCATGAATTTTGTTGATAGGCAGATGCGGTTCGTGGATACAAATGCATCATTTTCCTGAACATATGCAGTGTGCCGTATGAAAAACTTGCAAAAAAGAATGAAAAATAGAAAAACAAAAAGACGAAAAGATGTGTGAATTTTGAAGCGTGTTCATGTCAGGTTCACCAAATGTAACATAGATTAAAAGATGATATTTTGATATGTGATGAGATGGATAATCTGCAACTAGAATAACAATGTTAATGCTAATCTAAATAATAATCTAAAATCAAACAACAAGGAATGAGGAAATAAACTAAATAAACTAAACAATTTAATGGAAAGCTCTCACCAAATATGCGTTCACTCCTTCGAATTATCTTGATTGTTCTTCTCCATTTTGCCTTTTTAGTATTCTTGCCTTTAGATTTCTATGTTTGAATGCAAGCATAACTTTGTCGAGTGTCTAAGCAAAATATCAAAGATAAGTCTCTTCTCAAAAGTATATGATTTCGAGACAAGGAATAATGATAATGACAGGCCATTTTATAGATTTTGGGTTTTCGAACAATCGGCTCAGATTGAAAGAGAGATCGACAGATGAGATTGATGAATGCCATGTGATGTGAGTTCTATCTTAGATAGAACATGAGTTAGAACACGAGTTCAAGATCTTAATCTTCAAAAATAAAAGAAATAGACTTTGTATGCAAAAGACAAAGTTAGAACTCGAAGACTAATGCATTTGAATGCAAACAGGAGTTAGAACTAGTTAATCGACTAGTTGTGATGGAGAGTCTTCTCGCAGAGATAAACAAGTGTTGCATTCAGAGATAACTGGAGAACTAAAAATAGATCTCGAGTCAGAAGGTAAGTGAATTATTTAGATAACTAAATGATAGAAATATGTGACATAAATATTTAAATATGAATTAAATGTTAATTTAATTCAACATTCCAAAATAAGAGACTTTAATTAAATAAATAAAGCTAATTCATTTAATTTGACTGTTTGAAAAGGATAATATAAATGATTAAATAATAAATATTTAATTATAGATAAAGGGGTTAAATGAATAATCAAATGAAGATATTTAATTATAGTTGGAAAAGTATGATAAAGGGGTAATTAAATAATAAATTATTTAATTGATAGATAAGGGGAGAAGAATTAATTAGTTCACAACATAATTAAATAAATATGATTTATTTAATTAATCAAGTTGAATAAAGGTTATTTATGAATTAATGAATTAATTAAAAAGGGGTATTTAATTAATAGAGGAAATATGTGTTAGAAAGGTTAATTAAATAATAAACATTATTTAATCATGACCACGGACTATAGAAAATTATGTCAAATGTGTACTCGCAGGCCTAGACCAATTTTTGATATCTACACTACCCATAGTTGATGACTGATTATACATCCTAAAATATGTCTACATCAACATTTGAGCTTTCTAGGAACTATTTTTCATCCTCTTTACTAGCAATCCCTCTTCCGCTGGGGCACAGTGGGGCATCAATATCATCTTCAGTCAACAATCTGAAAAGTTGCAGCTCATTGGTTCAAAAGCAACCTAAAATCTCAAGCATCTCGAGCATAAGTCTGATTCACCTATTGTGAGCCTGATATGAACATTTCATTTCTCTAATCGATCTCTCGAGGGGGCAACCAACCATATTTTGATCATATCGATACCAAATCATTTAACGAATTTTGTTCCTAGCCTTGCTAGCAAATATTGATCAAATCTATCAAATCAACCGTCATTGGGATATATCATTCCCTATGAATCCTCATGTTTTTCAACACAATCCTAACATTTTTGTGAATCCTCAACAATGTAATCAATCAATCAATCATATCAATCAAATTTAGCTTGGCTATCAATGTCTCAAAGAGATTATCAATATTTGTTTTTGCATTGTCATCAACATCAAAATCAACATCGAAATCAACATTAGTCTTTGAACCAATGCAACGAGTACATTGCTTCAAAGAGGGGGAAAATGTAGACACCTAAAAATGTCTCAATGGATCACATTGGCTAACTAACATCATTTCGTCCTAAAACCCATCCTCTTTGTGCTTAATTGATTAAATTAGCTTAGCTATTTAATTAATTACATCATTTGCATCCATTAACCTCATTAATTCAATTGATTTAATTCACCCCTTTCATGCTAACATTTCATCTAATTAAATTAAATATATCAACATATTTAATTTAATTTCCTAAGTCTTTTATTTTAATTAAATAACCCTAAGTGATTTAATTAAATGTCACCTCACCCTTTTCCCATTCATTAAATCATTTAATTTAATGAAAATCACTTTATTCCTCTCAAATCCCCTAATTGTCTGATTAAATCTTGTTTAATTAACAATTAATCTAATTTTCCTCTAAAAATGAATATTCCCATGGAATATTTTGTATTGTCTTTTTGCATAATTAATAATTTCTTTTAATTTTCCAAATGCATTTTATCCTCACCCATGGGAATATTCCAAAAAAATATTCTTATTCCTCCATCATTTGAAAAAGGGATATTTACTTAGGGTCAAATGCAAGTTACCTTATAACTTGAGTTACAAGTTATCTTTTAACCTTTTGAATAAGTTACCTTTGACCTATGTGTGTAGGTCAAAAGTGTGTTTGTTTGAGGCAAATGTGAACCCTTGATCATTTCCTTGATCCATGTGATCTTGCATTCTCATTCGTTGATAAGAATCTTTAATCCATGTCTCCTCTTCCTTTCGTCCTCAATTGTTGATTAAGATTTTCGATCTCAACCCTTCATCTTTCATTTTCTCTCCTATAAATAGATCACTATTTGGAGACAAATGACAAGAAACGGTCAAATAAAACTTATGCTATTAAACTGACTTGCATCCATACTCTCAATTTGCACACATTTAGCTTATTTTTAGTTTATTTTAGTTGCATAATAGCTTAGAGGATCCATTAATGGATTCCATGCATCCATCTTAATTTGTAAATAAATTAGGGTTTCATCTTTTAGCATCATTTTAGCTTAGATTAGCTTAGCATTAGCTTAGTAATTGCATAATTATATCATTCGTAGCATAAAATCATGGTAACCTAGCTTTCATCATGTTCATTTTTAGCATAATTTAGGTTTTCATGCTCCAAACACCATGGTTTCATTGATTCTCTTCCATAGAATCGACTGAAACAAGCTCACTATCATGGGATTAGGAAAGGGTCGTCGGTCCACATCAACATGACACCAATTCCACAACAAGATAAATTTCAATAGATTAGAGTAGATGTTTTCTTTAAAGATTTCATAAATTTAGCATGTTATGTTTCTTGATAAAATGTTTACTTTCAATTTTGATTGATTGATCTTGTTGAGATTCGAGTACCCATGACTTTGTTATGCTTTGATTCTTCATGGATCAAGTGTAATTAGGACCATATCGGTATCCTTGCATTGATAGTCTTGATGGGTTCTGATCACTGTGTGTACTTGAGTTTAGGATAATTTTTCTTGTTAGGGGTTCGCCTTTGTTGTGTTTCGGTATTATTGATCTAATTATTCTGAGGAGGTGTTATTTGTTGTGCAGTAGATTGAATGTTAGAAACCTGATTATTGTTTGGCCTTGGAGCACTTAGGACCACCTTAGCATCTATCACACCATCATTTCTTACATTCTTTTTCTTAGCCCAAACACGAGGCTTATCATTGGAACTTGATGATGGGTGATTGTTAGCTTGAGTATTCCCTTGTCATATTAGAGCTCTCTCGATGTTAAGGGCTCTGGGGACCAACTTATCATAGGATGTGATGCACTACATTTTCAAGTGGAAGGATGGATATGGATCTAGATTTGCGTTGATAATCCCCACTTGTTGTTCATCGAAAAGAGGCCACTTGCTCTTACTAGCTCTTTGTCTCCACCGTTGTAAGAAATTAGCGAAAGATTTTGTTATGCCTTGCATAACCACCCCATCTTTTGCCTTGGTCAAAAGGGGTCCCCCTTGTTATTTTTGGTCGTTAGTTGCTTTTCAAACTATGTCTGGAGTCTTGTTTTGCCAAAACTTTATTTTTCTTAAATTTCTCTGTCGGAACCGGAGCTAGAACCAAATCGAGTTCTGGAACTTCAATCAAAACTCATTTCGTGCTCCATCCCAATAGTATTTCTTTTGGCCTTTTGTTTTGTCTTCATCGGAGTCGGAACCGGAGTGGGTGTTAAGTTGGCGTTTATTGAAAATTGCAAATTCAAAATCCATCCCGTCTCTGCCTCCGCTTTTTGGACTTTTGTTTTTCTCTAATTATTTTTGTTAGATTTCTTTATTACTGTCTTTTTGTTTTATTCTTGACTTGGGTTTCATTTTGTGCTTTGTTGGTGGACCCGGACTCAGAACGGGAATAAAGTTAGGAAATTTCTTAAGTTTCCAAATCAATTTCCATTCCGATTCTGCCCCCGCCGCTTTTGGGTCGTTGACTTTTTGACTAAAGTCGCACTACAGTGAAGTGTTGGTTCTCTTTCAGTTTTGAATCCGCCTAAACTGCATTTAATGCATTAATGATAGCAGCTTGGCATAGGTAAGAACTCTAATTTTTACCTTCATTAAGGATTAAGCGTATCATTATTATCATTGTTAAAAAACTTGAAGAGTGAAATAGAGCTACTACGGAGTCCATCTGAGCGAATCGATTGAAGGAGGAGATAATTGTTGCGAATCAATTCAGAAGGTTAGCTGGCTTTTTTTGTTCGAGGTAGGGATCTTACTCTCAAATTTTTCTTTTATTTTGCTTTCGTGGGTTCTGTTGTATTGTTTGATTGATTGTTTTGATCTTTGAATAGGATCGCTTTGAAGTTTGTGTGTTTGTTTTTCTTTGTGTTCTTTCTTTTTGTTTGTTGTTCTTGTTTTTGTGCTTGCATTTCTAGATTAAATTTTGTTTTATAGTGAGTTAGGACACGGTCGCTTTCACGTTTTGTCGTGATCGCATCGTGCTGGGTTAGGTTTTTTTTAAATGTGTAGTTTTAATTGGGGTTTTCACAGTGAGGTAGATTAAATTCATGTTTTATAGTAGTTTAGGGTTTATAAAATTTGTTTTTTTTCCTTAGGTTTCATTGCGCATTCATTAGGTTAAATTAGCAAGGGTTAAATCCGTGCCCTAGTTTTATCGTGTTTTCTAGATTAGGGTTTCGTGTGTTTTTGTGATCACATTTAAAAGATTAAAATATGATGCCCTAAAATACAGTCACCCCTGGTCATATGGGGATGGTTCTATCGAGTTCTAGGTGAGCCCCGTGTCATTTTGAAAATCGCCTAGTTTGAAACCATGAAGTTTTGCATTAAATTGATGAAGTTGTTTATGACGTCATCATCCCTGGGCAGAAGCGGGATCGAAATCGATTTTGAACTTGAAAATTATGTTTTCCAAAAGGTATCGAGTTCATTTCCATCCCGTCTCCGGCTCCGCTTGTAGTGAGAAGCCTTCTTTCAAAATAACGATAATCTAGACGAAAGCGGAAGCGGAACGAAATAAGAATATGAAATAGAAAATCTGAGGAAAACCGAGTTCATTTCCATTCCGGTTCCGATTTTGATCACATTTTCATTTTTGACTCTGAGCCTGCTTCTTGTTAGTAAGGTCACTATTTCCATCCCGTCTCCGACTCCGCTTATAGTGAGAAGCCTTCTTTCAAAATAACGATAACCTAGACGGAAGCGAAATCGAAATGAAATAAGAATATGAAATAGAAAATCTGAGGAAAAACCAAGTTTGTTTCCATTCCGGTTCCGGTTCTAATCACATTTTCATTTTCGACTCTAAGCCTGCTTCTTGTTAGTAGAGTTACCATTCCAGTTTCAACTCCGATCCCGACAGTGTGTTAAAATAGATTGTTTAGAATATGTTTATGACCGGTTCTGCCTCTGATGTATACCTGAAAGGTATGGTTTTAAAGCATGTTTTATGATGATATTCAAAGATCTAATTAGAGGTTTTTATGGCAGGAAAGCTAGAAAATGTCAGGAACATGAGGAGAAGTTGCTCAAAGGAATTGGTCTGCAGGAACATCAAAGGCAGCGCCTAAACCAAAGAAAATCAAGCCTGAACAATTGCCTTATACCTTGAGGTATAATCACAGGAGTCCTGTTGTGAGAGTAAGCAAAGTAGAATCAAATTGGTCGAACATCACCGATACCAATTTGGGCTAGTACAATTTTGAAGAGCTACATGCAGAAACCTTTGCAGAACGGGAAGGTCTAACAGGAAGGACACAAAGAATTGTTGATTCCGGTTTGGCACATATCATTGTATTTCCTTTATCAATCTAGTGCCCGAAGTTGATCTTAACAACAGCTAGTGCCTACAATCCTGTGACTAGACAATGCATGGATTCACAAAACAATGTGATTATTGATCTTACTCCTCAAGCATTGCAAAGTATATTCAATGTCCCGAATCCTAAGAACTTGGTGCAGTTGGATGAGGCAGAAGCCTTAGAGAAGTATAGCCAGTACAAGGACTCCAATAAGTCTCATTTGAACAAAAGGTGGTTGAAGACAGAAAAGAAATCTTTAAGCAAGCTTGCAAACCAGCCAAAGAGGGCAGATTTCTATAAGGAGGTGTCAGATTTAATCATGATGTTGTCTAGAGTTTTTGGGAAGAGAGATACATTTTAGTTCAGGGAGTGGATGTTTCCTTTCATCCAGATAATCTTAAATGGAGTCCAACAGTTTGATTGGCCTATGATCATATCCAATGCTATCCATGATCAGCTGACTAACATCAGAAACACTAAGTGTTTCTTTATGACTTCTTATATTGTATATGTAGTGGCAAGGTTGGGTATTTTCCCAAGTTTGAATACAGTGGGCATAATGGGAGTCTTGGATGGACAAAAGAAAGTGTGGGAGCATTATGACCAGTTGTCTCTTTAGGTTTTTGAGACTCAGTTTAGAAGAGTCAATGATGCATTCATATATGTAGTTATCAACCAATTGAATGGAGATGTAGGGTACAGGTTGAGTCAAGAAGCCATGGCATTCATTGTTGAATGGGGATGTTGGTACATTCAATACCCCAAATTCACATATTTCAGGTTAGCTAGTTTTGAGTGCCATCCACATCTGCTTCCAAGGTGTTGCAATAATAGGATAGTGCTAATGGAGTTTGTATATCAAGCTCTTGGAGTTAATGCTCGGTTTGGAATAAAGCATAAAACAGGATGTCACAAGTTCCCCGTGAAGTTGGGTGAGTATGGTTGTCAGCACTTAGTAGGAGCAAAGGTGGTCTATAGTGAATTGATATAATTGAAATTAGGTTTATACACAGCTTGTAGGCACTTTGATCTGAAGGGTAAGATGTATGCCTTGTTGCCTTCAGCGTTTGACAAACATTTCAATTTGTTAGAAGACTTCTGGAGTGACCGACAAGATGAGTATGATTTAAGGAAAAATAATTATGAAAGATTATCTGTCTCACTCATGTTAGAGCTTGGTGTTAAAGATAACATTCCTGACACATTGGTGGATGATGGAATTGTATTGGATCCATCCTATGAAGCTTTGAATATTGGCACCAAGAGCTTGGATCCAATTGACTGGGATGTTGAAGAAACCATTGATATTAAGCAGATTGGAAGGACAGTATTCGATAGGAGTGTGCAATGGTTAGTTCTAAGAACCAAGACTCCTCAAGGACCAGCCCCTAAAAAGGGTAAAGGATACAAAAGTATCAAAAGGAAGACACCTCCTAAAGAGCCTTTGGAGTTCTTTCCCCTAGATATCGAAGAGATAGAACTTGAGGCGGTAGATGATGAAGAAGAAACACAAGAAGGAGATGTTCAAAAGGGATCGATTGTTTCAACACCTACATTAGGTGAATCATCCGCACAAGTCCCACTTGCAAAGAAGCAAAGTAAAGAAATTCAAAAGGGAGCTCTTCATAGTATGGCTGAAACTACAAAGGGCAAAGAGGTGGAGAAAGAAATTCATGATGTTGGGATAGATTCAAATAAAACTGAGTTAGAAAAAGATATGCAAGAAAATATGCCTCTAGAGGAGGATACTAAGCAGGTTTTGACACAAGAAGATCAATGGATGTTGTTTGAAGAGGTGAAAAAGGATTCTGATGCAAGGGCTACAGTAGGAGAGAAACAAAAGGAAATTGATGCCAAGGCACAAGCTGATGTTATACTACACCAGCAACAATTAAAAGCCAAACAAATTGAAGCTAAGGCAGCAACTGATGAAGTAGAGAGACAGAAAACGCAACATGAACATGAACTCAAGGTTAAAGAAGAGAATGACAAGTTGGAACTAATACAAAAGATTCATGACCTTGAAGAAGAGAAGGCAAGAAACTGGAGGGAGAAAGAAATCTTGGTTGCTAAGTTGAAACTTGTAGAAGAAGCTCACCGAAAAGAAGAAGAAGCAGAAAGATTAAGAAAGGAAAAAGATGTCGAAGAGCTGGTTAGGAAGTAGCAAGAAGAAGAAGCAAAGGTAGAAAAGCTTAAGGATTTAGAGGCAGAAAGACTAGAGAAAGAAAGGCTAGAGGCTTTAGAGAAAGAGAAACTAGAAAAGTAAGCTCTAGAGAAAGAAAGAATAGAAAAGGAAAGATTGGAAAGGGAAAAAGTGGAGAGAGATCGATTGGAGGAAGAGAGGTTGAAGAAAGAAGAGGAAGATAAGAAGATACAGGAACAAAAAGACAAAGAAGAGGCTGAAAGGATTGTATAGATGCATATAGTGTAAGAACAACAAGAGAAATCAAGGGTTGACTCTCAACCCCAAGTAAATGTGTAGCCACCTTCTACTACTATTGCTTCCTCTTCCTCTATGATGACTACCACTCCATGTGCTCCCACTTGGTTAAAATTGGATTTGCAGAAAAGGGTAGTAACACCTTCACAACCTCTCAATTGGGAGGATATGATGAAGGAGATTGAACAAGAGAGGCCTAAAAAGAAGGCCAAGATCCTACACTCTACCAGACTCACAGACAAAGGAGAGATTGTTGCTGAGTGTTCCATACCAATGACAGAAAAGGAGGTAGGGGACATGCAGCTAACAGATTATCAGTTGAGTACTGTCAACTTGGGAAGGCCCGCTAAGAATCAACAAATGAACCTAATTGATGTGGTGGCTTCAACAACTAAGTCAAGAATGTTAAAAGATAAACAGAAGAAAGATGAGCTTAAGGCTCAGTTGGATCAATTGCATTTGTTTTTGAAAAGTGTCTCCTCTCCGAGATCACAATAGGTAATGGCCATTGAGACTCCTATTTTGTTAAGCAAAAAGGAGGTAGATGATTTGGTGTAGGTAAGAGGTAAAGCGGAGATGGTAGACAGATGGGTAGACAAGTTGAATCGGGAGGTAGGTAAAGTTTTGGTTGAGGGTTTTGAAGTTTACAAAGGCACTGAAGAGTTGATAAGAGAAATGCAGCAGTATATTGAAGCATCGGAGAAACAAGAAGAGGAGTATAAAGAGTATAGTCAGAAATTAGAGAAAGTTAATACATTGTCTTTGACTATTCTTCTTGAACAGTCAATACTTGAGGAAGATAATAAATATTTTGTTGGAAAAACCTCTCGTATACTCCGATTCAGAGCAGATTTCTTGTGTAAACATAGGAATGAGGTTCAAGAGGCTGTTAATAATCTGACTGAACAGTTTGAGGAGCTAGAAGCAATCATTGCTATCATTGTAGATGTAAATGTATTAACCAAGGAAGGCATGCCTTTGAGTCAGATCAAAGAGAAATGGGATGAAAGATTTAAAGGACTCATGCAGAAAGGAGATGATGGAGAAGATTTGATGATAGATCGACTAATGGATGTCAAAGAAGAAATAAAAGCTGCTAGAAGGGAGTTGACAAAGATAAAAGGTATGAGAGGGTTTGTTGCAGAAGATTTGGAGCGAATTAAGTTTGAGGACAGCTG
Organism: Sequoiadendron giganteum; assembly: GCA_007115665.2. Lineage (NCBI taxonomy): Eukaryota > Viridiplantae > Streptophyta > Pinopsida > Cupressales > Cupressaceae > Sequoiadendron > Sequoiadendron giganteum. Next base: position 310,316,712 of record CM021107.1, on the reverse strand, counting down.
GGTTGATGGGCTAGAAATACATATATTATAGCAAGTCTTCACCAGTTATGATGAGTTCATTGCAGATCCAGCTTCACATGCATAAATCGCTTGCATGCATGATTTCCTTCTTCTTTGCATGTTGCATGCATTACTGCTAGTTTTGAGGCGCATGGCATGTTTCTCTCTTCTATTTTATATTCTCTAGTTTAACTAAATGTCTAATGTAAGAACTCAAGATCAAATTGATTTGAGTTTCCAACAAAATTTTAGTTCCTAAAAAGGTGGATGACCTAAAATAGAAGTGGAGTTCGAATTTTTGTATATCTATAAATACCCTTTGGGTATCATATTGTAAGGGTCGGCTAATTGAGAATAGAATTGGCTTACCTGATATTAGGAGATAGAATTTTGTAGTGATTACTGAGATACATTGTTACTAGATACTTTACAGTTAATAAAAATTACAAGTTTTTATGCAATATGGTGTTAGAATGGAGTTTTACTTGATAAGGCTGATAAGTTATAATCTATCTGAATGCCAGTGATTGTGCTGAAGCATGCTAGTTTCTTATGTGATGAAAGTCATTAGAAGAAACTAGATTTAAGGATTACCTTGTTAGATCATCATTGAATTGAAGTTATTAAAGTATGTCGATCTATGACCTTGGCAATGAATGGATGTATGTTCTTTTGAAATCTTGGAGATAGTTGTGATATGTGAATAGTGATATTAAATTAAGCACCTTAGATGCATGCAATGGTATAGTTTATTCTATAAACTGTGTCATGCTTTGGTTTTGTGATCTGTTAGAAAACATTCATTATTGAAGGTATATGTCTGGATGCTAGATAGATTTGACTCATACTTACTGGTTTACCCTTTGATCTATCTTTTTCTTTTGTTTAAAATCCCCTTATTTACAAGAACGGTTTGATAAAATGAGTCATTGCTTGAATCTTTTGTTACCATCACAGGCCCCTTGAACATTATAGTTGCATGAACCGATTGAGTGACACCAGACAGTTGAGAACCAACTACTAGGACCTTGGGAGTTAGGCTACTATATGTTGTCTTTCTTTTTCAGGAGAAATAGAGTAGAAATATTTTGTTTTAATGTTGTTTGTGTCATTTTCACCATCAACATATTCTCCTTTGTTTTGTCTGAGAGTATACAACTCTTCTAGGCTTACGTCCATATCAAGGTTAAAGAAGAAGTTATCTATGAATTTATCAGTGATTTCTTGGAAGGTTTTGATACCAAGAGGCAGTTGAGAAAACCAATCCATTGCAGGACTCTTTAAACTTTGAGGGAAGAGATGCATCAAGTAGGAATTATTATAGGCCACATCCATACACATGACATTAAATTCTTTGAAATGGTCCACAAGATTTCCTCTCCCTTTGTATTTATCTAATTTGGGGATTTCAAAGTCAGGAGGGAATGGTACCATTGTGATGTTCTGATCAAATGGATATGCAAATAAGTTATGTGTATGGGGTTTCTTTGTCTTTCCCATCCAAATATCATGCATTTCTTGTGATAACGCCTTGAGTTGCAATGCTAGGTTGTCTTGTGAGTGTGGTGGAGGAACATACATTGTGTATTGTGGGATGTAGATGGATTATATGTGGGATTCTAATATGATAAAGTGTTGTATGGTGTATATGGTGGTGTGGGATTTTGTGAAGGTGATTGAGGTGTTGATGTGCATGTTCCTAACACGTTTGTATTGATGATGTTTTATTGAGGATTATAGTATGAACTTTTTTGTTGTTGTTGTTGTTGTTGTTGTTGTTGTTGTTGTTGTTGTTGTTTTTGTTGTTGGGCATACTATTGAGCTAGTAAGGCTTATTGTTGTTGTTGAGCCACAAGGACTTGTTGTTGTTGTTGTGTCGCCAGGGCTTATTGTTTGGCTTGCTATTGTTGTTGTGCCATGAGGGCTTGTTGTTGGGATTTTTGTTGTGCTACTAAGGATGCTTGATGTGCCGCTAAGGCTTCTTGTTTTTGTTTCTATTGTTGTTGTGTTGATGTTGGATGTTGGATGTTGTTGTTGTGTTGTTGATACATTGTTGTCACTGATGTCAACACTATTAGCATTTTAATCTGCTTAAGGTTGTATATGTCGAGGAGATTGAGAAAATTGTAAAAATTATAGTACAGGTAGCCAGTGGAGCTGAAGAGGTCAGAATGTTGGTAAGCTCTGTATGTTGAGGATCTGAAGGTGCGCTTCAAAGGGTTTGGTGTTGAACCTTTCTAGTATGTTTTCTGAAATTTTTAGTGGTGTGCATGAAGTTTTATGGAAGTTATGATGATTTAGTCTCTGTAGATGGTGTTCTTAACCGACATTGTGGTGTTAGAGTGTTGTAGATCCATGAGGATTAATATTTTATTGTTTGGTGTGTTTGGAGATGTTTGTTTGGGTTCTCACTATGTTATGGCTGACTTGTGTTGGTACGCATTGAAATTTATTCATGTATCAAGGCCGACAGTTGTAATTTATTCTTTATTTGTGGCCGACTAGATAGTGAATGCAAATTCGTGTAGCGTATATATATACAAGATTGTTTTCTTCATTTAGTGGTGTGCTCAAGTGTACAAGAGATGTACAAGTGTGAATAAAGGTCAGATCATTCAGAGCAGAGTGTGGAAGAGTTTGAAGAGGTTGTAGTGTGCCTAATTGGAACTCTAATCAGGCTTTTGCAGAAGCTATTTTCTCAATTCAAATTCATCAGATGGATTTAATCTGATTACTGTGTGTAAGGCAATGAGCCTTCCCTTTGAGCAGTGTGCTCTAGGCAGTGTGCCTGAATGCAAGTGCATTATCTTTTAATCTTCATTATACTTCTAACAGGGTATAATCTTGTGGACTAACATCCACCATGGTTTTTCCCCTAATAGGGTTTCCACATATAAAATCTTGGTGTTCATGTCTCTCTGATGTGTTGTTCTTATGCTTGCACTGTTAATTATCAGATCTGTGATATAAGGATTGGTTAATGTAGTATAGAATTGATTTTGGTAACAACTGATTCACCCCCCCCCCTCTCAGTTGTCTATCCTTGTTTTGCCAACAGTTGCTTGATGTGTCGATAAGGCCACTTTTTTGTTGTTGCTACTGTTGTTGTACTTCTTGTTGTGCGCTAAGGCTACTTGTTATTGTTATTGTTGTTGTGTTGCAAGGGCTGCTTGTTGTTGTCACTACTATTGGATAGCTTGTCAATAAGCCTGTTGTGCTTGTTGTAAAGCTAAGGAATGTGCTTACAATGTAGGATCAGTTGGTCATTGGGATATCTATGATGGATTGTGGGTGTTGATGTTTTGAGTGGGTAGCAGATTGGTGATGAGAGGTTGGGGGTTCCCTTGGTTTAACATTCCTTAGAAAATGGTAGATTGGGATGGAGGAACATATTTTTGGGGTCCCATTTGATTTTGCATGGTAATAGGGACCATGGGGAAATATGAGGATGGTGTCATTAAATTTTGTGATGGTAATGACATGCTAGGACCTTGAGTCCATTGATTAAAAAGGTTCTTGTGTCCCAAGTCTTGAGAATTTTCCTTGCACTAGAGAAGTGGACAAAGTATTACCTGGGTTGATGGGATTCGTTACCAAGGGATTGATTTGATTTGGGTTGATGATGGATGAGATGGACGTGTTTTGTGAAACCAATGGTTTAGATGAACTAGTTGGGGATTTGGATAGAGATGTCCCTATTTGCATTAAGGGTTGATTTTGCATTATGGTGTTAGCATGCGCTTGTGGGTCAATTTGAGACACTTGGTCCACACTTCCTTGCGGGATGTTAGGCACACTTATGGTACTTGTGGGGATGGATGAAGATGGGTATCCTCGATATGTTGATGTTTTCATGGTTTCATGAAGTGTAAGTGGTTTATTTTGATGTTGGGGGTGTTTGGGAATGATAGAAGTGCCAAATGTTGGTGTCCAAGTAGTGGATGGATTGGTGTTGAGAGTACCCACAAGTTTATTGCTTTCAAATGGAAGAGTTAGACCAAAGTCCTTAGCAAGACTAGTTGCAAGACTAGGAGTGGATGTTTTATGTAGCCCTAGTGATGGAGTTGTTAAGTCTTGTGTTAAAGGTTGTGCAACAAAAGATGGGGAAATCAAAGCAACGCTTTCTAAGGCTTGATGTTCTTGCTTGTATTTCATGATTGCTTCCTAAGGCTTGATGTTCTTGATGTTCTTGTTTGTTTGTAACATCTTCAATCTTATATGGTCTTGATGGAGATGAGGGTTGTTGTGATGGGGTAACTTGACTTCTCAGATTGAATTCTAAAGGATTGGGATCACTTGAGGTGAATGTGACTTTGGTTTTCTCCATGATTCTCTTGTGGTGTGATCTTGTCTTTACCATAAACTTTGGGTCACCTATGGGAGAATTCTGTTGAGATTTGTAATGTTTGAACTCTTTAGTTGACTCAAATCTAGGTAAAAGGGATTCTCTAAGTCTTTTTCAAGAAATGATGATATTGGGGGATGAAAATGTGGACCATATGGAGAGTGATCTTTGCAAACATTTTGGGACAACACTTTTGACTTAAGAGTTTGATGTTTGATGTTTGGATAAAGGATGTTTATGAACTTGGAAATATTTAAGGTAGACTCATGACCTTCAAGATAAACTAGTTCAAAGATGAAAACTAACTCAACTAAGTGCATAGAAAAGAATACATTTCACATACAAAATAGCCTGTTGGTTTGATAGATGTCTAAGTCAAAAAGTGTTGGTGTATTCAAAATTTGTGCAAAGTTTGGTGAAGGTGAAGGATGACTTTTGATGAAGGGGTGGATGAAATGTTTGACCTAATGGTGACCTAAAGTGAACCTTTATTTTATAAGACCAAGGTAGTGAGAAACATGCTATACCTCTAAAGTTTTCCAATCCTAAAGACCCAATGTTTTAGATAGGTTCATTATCATGAAAAAGACCTAGGTTTTGATAAAAAAAGAACATAGACAAGTCTAGATTATTCCTTGAAACGTGTTTATAAAAGTTGTATACAATCTTAGTTCTTTTTTGGTGAAGTGTTGAAAGGTATTTTATTAGAGCTTTTGGAGTAAGATGCCTAAGTTTAAAATGACGACATGTAGACCTTCTCTTGGGGATTCTGATTTTGCATGAGATCATTTAGAGAAGTTTAAGTATATGGAAGGAAAGAGGATATTTATTTCCATGTGGGTGGTGGTAATATGGGCCTTCTAGCCTCAATATCAATTTGTTCCTCTTCTTCATTTAAGATATTTACTGTGTTTCTCCACTGATTTGGTGTTTCTTTTGTTTCAAAAGTGTAGCTTCTCAAACTGCTAATTATATCGGTTTGTTCACCTTCAATGAGTTCAAAGTTTGGTTGAATAATAAAGAGTGTAAGATCAAGTTGTTCAATGGGAGCAATTGGTCTCCAAATGGTCATGTGGGGTTAAATTTTGTCAATTTATCTTGCTTAAGTGAGTTTCTTTTACGACAAACACTTTTCTTGATTATATTTTCAAACTAAATGTCTATGTCAAAACATCATAAATTTCACAATGTCCATTTTGTGAAAAGGATGAAGTTCAAGCCATAGTTGCTTATGTTGACTTTGGGAAGTATGGATTGAGATTTAAGTCAAGATATTTATAAATCTCTAACGATAGAAATCCTTAGGACCAACATTAATATCAAGGCTTTTTCAAAAGGTATCCATACTTAGACCAAAGGGTTTGAAATTTTGAAGAAGATTGAGAATGTTTGTTTGCAACATTTTGGAACCAAGCAAAGTATTAAACTGACTCACAAGCATTTACTATCCTAGGTTCAGAAGATAATACTTGTCGAATCACCACTCGGATTTCTCCAAACACTAAGATAATGTGAACAATTAGAGATTTGGTGACACTAACTCCCTCCATGGTACACAGTTCTCAGGACCACCAAATCTCAAAATCCAAAAGATCCAAAGATCTTAAGTTTTTTTTGTCTCAATAATGAATAGTACAAATGTGGGGCAGCTTCAGAACAATTGTTCTTGCACCAAAAAGCATGAAGGGTTTTGGTAACTAAAATAGATGGTTCTTAGTAACAAACCAAGAACACCTAGCCATATACACACTCGCTTTGCCACTTAAGGCTCTTACTATCATTCTCGTTCCACTTAAGGCATGGTACTAGGTGCAGTAAGTTATACAGTCCAAGATCGAAGGTACTTTCTCATGATTTCTCAACCTTTAATATAGCCCGCCAATAAACATGCTTGCAAGAACTTTCCTATGAGTTTCCCATTGCGGGGTCTGTCTCATACTAAGTCCTCTCTTAAGGGTGACAAAAAGCATAAAGATGTACTTTAAGTATTTCTCTTCACCCAAAATCGCACGAAGCGCGAGAGAAGTGGATACGTACTATAAGTGCACACAAATAGTGAAGTACACTTGGAGTGTTTTTCTTCACCCAAGATTGCACAAAGCGCAAGGGGAGTGGATATGCACTACGTGTGTCACAAAAAGGCAAGCACTCATTCATTTTAACCTTATAAATCAAGATGAGTTCATTTTATGCACCAAACGAAGTGTTAGGTTATCTTGTTCAATTTTAAACCCAAAGTAAAATGATGAAGTGAGGGTTCAATTTTAGTCCCGTTTGAGTGTTCTTTTTAAACCCAAATGAAAATTAGTATGGTCCTAAAGCATAAAATGAGAAGTATGATAGATGGGTTATAATTGCCCCAAAAGCATAAAATCCTTGTTACAATTATAAGATCTCGAGACAAAGATGCTTCTTCACTTTAACTTTTGTTGTCCAACCTGCAAAACCTAGCTAGCCTAAAAACCATAACAACGTTAGAGACATGTTAGCAATCAAATAAAGTAAAAAAATTAAGGCACATGTTGAAAACTGATCTTTGTTTTTCTTACCAGAGAAGGGCGTTGATGTTCACGATAGCATTGCTATAAGTCATTTGGGCATCGCTCTGGTGAATTCAGGCATCGCTTTGTGGAAAACTAGTGATGACGATAGTGTCACAATTTTCCATCGTTGCAATTTGTAAATTTTGATACCTCTAAAAAGTATTAGCATCACTGTTTAGTTTAATCAACATCGGGATATTAAATAGGCATCGTTGTTTCTAATGACGATAGAATTTCTATATGATTGCACCCAACAAAGGCATCACTGAAATTCTTTTGGGTGTCGCTTTATCTTGCAAAAGTTTTTTAAAAAAAAGGAATTCAAGGAAGAAATTGATTAAATTTGATCGGTTTAGCCCTCCTTCTAGTGCCAGAATGTGATTGAAGGATTAGTATGGGTTGATTACGCTTGATCCATGGAAAATAAAAGCATAACAAAGCCACTAATGCCAATCTCAACATGATCAATCAAACATAAATTAAATTAAACATTTATCAAAACTAATCCATCTTAAACTTATCTCGTTGTGGGAGTGGTGTTGCATTGATGTGGAACGGCGAATCTTTCCCAATCTCGTGGATAAATAAACTTGTTCTAGTCAATTTTATTGAAGAAAACTAGTGGAACGGTTGTGAGATGTGTATGAAAACATGATTTTTATCTAAATGAGCATAATGCAAACTAGTTTAACATGATTTTATGCTAAAATGATGAAGATATGATAATGCTAAGCTAATTTAGATGGAATCTAAACTAAAAGATCCAAAACCTAATTAATAAACAAGCTAAATGGATGCATTATGTGATCATGGAAGCCATTAATGGAAGCTTAAAGCTAATTAATGCAATTAAAATAAACTAAAAGATGCTAAATGTGAGTGTGAGTATGAGTGATTTCAATAGCATAAGTTTGTTTTTTGAAAGATGGATCTATTTGTCTCCAAATAGTGACCTATTTATAGGAGAGCAAGTGAGAAATGGAGGTTTGAGATCAAAAAGGCTAACACTAGTCAAGGATGGAAGAAGTTGGAGGCATGGATCATGGATTCTCATCAATGGATGAGAATGAAAGATGATATTTTAATCAAGGGTTAATATTCTTTCAAACAAACACACTTTTGACCTGTACAAGAGGTCATAAGTTAACTTGCAAAAGAAGTTTTGAGTTAACTTGCATGTGAAGCTAAGTAAGAATATTCCCTTTTTCAAATGAGGAGAGAGAATATTCTTTGGAATATTCTCATGGGTGAGGGAAAGGGATAATTTAGTTAATTTAGGGAAAGGGGAAGGAATATTCCTTTTGGAGAAATGTGCAAAGAAGGAATATTCCCTTGCAAGTGGGGGGAATTAGATTAATTAGGATAATTGATAATTAAACAATGTTAATTATGTAATTAGGGGATTTAGAAGAATTAAATGATATTCATTAAATAAAATGATTTAATGAGTGGGGAAAGGTGGAATGATATTTAATTAAATAACTTAGGGTTATTTAATTAAATAAGAAGATTTAGGGTTTTAAATTAAATAGTTTGATTTATTTAATTTAATGAGGAAAAATGTTAGCATGAAAAGGGTTGAATTAACCTAATTAGATTAATTAGGTTAATAGATGAAAATGAGGCAATTAATTAAATAGCTAGGATAATTTAATCAATTAAGTGAAAAGAGGATGGGTTTCAGGAGGAAATGATGTTAGTATATCTGATTCAAGTGCATGATATCATTCAGGACATTTTTCAATGTCTATAGATACCGATGTGAGCGATGTGTGTGATGCGAATTTGAGCAGAGAAGTGTGAATTTCAAGTGTTTGGATTCTTGAAGGTAGTGAGAAGGTGTCTAAAATATTTCATGAAAGGCTATGAAAGTGTTGGAGCAATTGTGGTGGGCTCCTTGTTGCATTGAGAAGTTGTTCTCTATGTAACATTTCTCTTCTATCTTCTTGTATTCTTTTTGTGGCAGTGGGCCCTGGCTATGAGCCTTTTTAAACAATGTGTCCTATTCTAGAGATGAGATCTTGTACTGATTTTGGAATTACTTATATTGTGAGCTAATCCTCACTGTGGTTTTTCCCTCATTGGTTTTTCCATGTAAATTTGGTCTTCTCTTGTATATGGTGTTGTTATTTCAATTTTTCTTATCTATATTTCTTGTTTAATCACATTGATAGAATAAGGGTTTAATAAATGCATGTGGATTTGATTATTATTGAAGGTTCTGATGTTTTAATTTGCTGCAACTAATTCACCCCCTCTCAATCGTCTTGTTCATTCAATAATTGGTATTAGATCAAGATTCTTTGGAGAAGAGCTTAACCGCTTAAGGTTGATCTGGGATGGTGAAGCAAATTGACTGCCCTATATTTGATGGAATAGAATATGCATTCTAGAAGACAAAGATGGAAGGATATTTGTTGGCTCATGGATTTGAAATTGAAAAGGCAATAAAGAATCAGTATGTTCCTCATGCAAATTGTCCAAGAAAAAGTGACGACATCAAGGCATATGAGGTAAATGCTAAAACAAAATTTATTGGTTAAAGTTATGAATCTTAAGACTACTAAAGAATTTTGGGATAAGCTTGAAAGTATTTATAAAGGAGATGACAAGGTAAAACAAGCTAAGTTGCATAATCTAAAGGCACAATTTGAGACTATGTGAATTTCTGAAGATGAAAAATTTCAACCTACATGCAGAGGGTCGATGAACTAGTAAGTACTATGAGAGGTCTTGGTGCACAAGTTAAATAACCTAGGGTGGTAAGGGAATTTCTCATAACTCTTCCTAATTCATACAGTGAAAAGGTATTTGCTATTGAGGAATTTGCAAACTTTAATACTTATACTAGAGATCAATTGATTGGTACACTAACTTCATTTGAAATGAGAAAGCTTGGTTTAAAGAATGGTACAAAAGTGGAGACTACTTTTAAGGCTAGAAAATCAGAAAAGATTGAAGATTCAAATGAAGATGATCTTGATGATGTGGAAGATAACTTTTTAAGAAGAATGAAAAAGGGCACTAGTAAGTACAAAGGTAAACTACCTTTCAAATGTTTTAGTTTTGATCGTATAGTTCATTATGCTTCTAGATATCCAAAAAGAGCTATAAACAATAAGAACAAGGATAGTAAAGGAAAGATTATTAAAAGAGCTTACTATGTCAAAGAACATGCTAGTATTTTTGATGATGAATCTGATTGTGGAGATTTTGATGATAATGAATGCTTGTTCTTGGATATAAAAGAAGAATCTAGTTCTGCTAACTTTGAAAGATGTGTGAAGGAAAGTATTATGGAGATGAAGGAGAAGGTTGAAGGTACTTTGGTTCCTAGTTTTCATGTTAAAGAAGACAAAAATTATTGGGTTGTTGGGAATGGCTGCTCTAATCACATGAATGGAGATAAAAGTAAGTTTATTACACTTGAGAAATATGATGGTGGAATAGTTAAATTTGGAGATGATTCAGGAGCTAATATTTGTGGAATAGGTTGAATTAGTTTTGATGGTAAGAATAATACTGATAATGTTTACTATGTTAAGGGTTTAAGGAATAGTCTTTTGAGTGTTGGAAAAATGTGTAGCAAAGGATATAATCTTGTGTTTAAGGATGAAACATGTGAAATCATAAAAGGGTCTGGCAAAGTGATTGTTGTTGGCAAAAGGACAGATGGAAACATCTATCAGCTTAAGGGTGTTGATGGTTATTTCTTTATGTCTCAGATTAATGACAGTTGGTTATGGCACCAGAGGATGTGTCACATGAATTTTGATAATTTGGTGAGAATCAATCAGTTCATTTAGTGAGAGACTTTCCAAGAATCATGAAGCCTATCAATGTTGTTTGCAGGGATTATCAATTTGGACAACAAGTAAGAAGTACCTTCAAAGGAAAGGAACAACCTACTACCAGACTACTAGAATTAATTCATACAGATCTATGTGGTCCTACAAGGGTGAGAATTCTATAAGGTGACAGGTATTTTATGCTTTTGATTGATTATTACTCTAGAATGACATGGGTCACTTTTCTTAGAGAGAAATTTAATGTATTAGATAAGTTCAAGGCATTTAAAGCTATGGTTGAGAATGAAATGAATGTGAAAATCAAATTTTTGAGGTTTTACAAAGGTGGAGAATTCACCTCCAATGAGTTTAACATGTTTTTTGAAGTTTATGGAACAAAGAGGCACTTGTCTACCCTAGAACTCCTCAACAAAATGCAATGGTTGAGAGGAAAAATTGGACGATTCAAGAAGCTGCTAGAACTATGATGAAAGAGGAAAATCTATCATAAGTTTACAAAGACTCCATATGAGTTATGGTATCAAAGGATTCCTACTGTGAAGTACTTTAGAGTATTTAGAGGCAAATGTTATATCAAGAGAGATAAAAAAAATTGAGAAAATTTTGATGCAAGGTCTGATGAAGGTATCTTCCTTGGATATTCTACTAAAAGAAAAGCTTACAAATGTTACAACAAAAGGCTAAGAAATATTTTTGAAAGTGAAAATGTTAAGGTTGATGAAAATTTGCAGAATTCGATTGTTGTAGATCAATATATGTCAGATGAACTTGATTGCAAAGAAGTAGAAGAAGAAAATCTAATGAAAAATAAGTGCAGAATAAAGAGCAAGAAGCTATGGAGAAGACCCCTAAGTGTGAAAAATAATTATTCTAAAGATCAAATCATTGGAGACAAGAGGAAAGGAGAATTGACAAGAAGAAAAGTTGTTGAAGTTGATGTAAATATGTGTTTAATTTCTAAAGTTGAACCTAAAACAATGAGTGAGGAATACAAATATGAACATTGGATGAAGTCAATGGAAGAACTTGTGCAGATAGATAAAAATCAAAATTGGGAATTGGTTCCTAGACTGGAAAACAAGAATATAATTGGAACTAAGTGGGTATTCAAAAACAAGCTGAATGAGAATGGAGAACTGGTGATAAACAAGGCAAGACTTGTGTCTAAGGGTTACTTACAAGTGGAAGGAATAGACTTTGAGGAGAAATTTTCTCTTGTGGCTAGGATGGAAGCTATCAGAATATTTTTGGCATTTTCAGCTTATAAGGACTTTAAATTTTATCAGATGGATGTGAAGTCTGCTTTTTTGAATGGTGAATTGGAAGAAGAGGTTTACATGGAACAAATAAAAAGGATTTTAGTTGTCAAGGCAACTAAATATGGTGCATGTAGATTGAAGAAGGAATTATATGGATTGAAGCAAGCTCCTAGAGCTTGGTATGCAATATTGAACATATATTTGATATAGCAAGGATTTAGTAAAGGCACCACAGATAGTAATCTTTACTTCAAATTTGAGAAGAAAAAATCTTGATAATGGTTGTATATGTGGATGATATTATCTTTTGTGGAGATGAATCTATCTGTAAGAATTTTTTTGAAGAGATGCAGAAAGAGTTTGAAATGTCAATTTTTGGGGAGATGAATTTCTTCCTTGGGCTACAAATCAATCAAACAAATAAAGGGATTTTCATTTCATAGTCAAATTATGTCAAAGAGATGTTGAAGAAGTTTGGAATGGAAGACTCCAAATCGGTATACACTCCTATGGTGACTGGTTGTAAATTGAGGAAAGATGATGATTCACCTAAGGCTGATTAGAGCAGATATAGATCTATGATTTATGGACTACTATATCTAACTACTACTAGATCAAATATCATGCATGCAGTCTTGTGGTTAGATCTCAAGAACCTAAAGAAAAATATGTTGCAGTAGTGAAGAAGATATTCATGTATTTAAGAGGAACTCTGGATTATGGCTTGTGGTATCCTAAGGATACTAATTTCACATTAAGTGCTTATACTGATGTAGATTGGGTTGGTTATTTTTATGCCTTGCATAACCACCCCATTTTGTTTTTGGTCAAAATGGGTCCCCCTTTGTTGTTTTTGTCTTTGGTGTTCTTGTTTGGGCTTTGGGAGTTGTCTTTTTCTCCTAAGTCCTTATTTTCCTTTATTTTTTGGGTTCAGGTTTTGGACCGTTACTAGCACTTGTTACTTTCTGAAGTTCAAGTTCTTGTTTTTGTTTTGATCTCGATCCTCGTGTTTCACTTTGTGTTTTTTCTTGCCTTGTTGGATTCGAGTTTCGGATCAAAATTGTCACCCTACACCTTAAAAGGTGTAAGTTCTTGTTTTCATTTTGATCTTGACTTCATCTTTTTCTTCCTTGTGCATTTTTGCTTGTGTTGGAATTGGACATTGAACGAACTAGAATGAGGAACATTTCCAAAGTTCTTGTTCCTGTTTCCAACCCGATCTCGATTTCTGACTCTCTTTGTCTTTTTCGAGAATTAGACATCAGATTGGAACTGGAACGAAGAACTTTTTCAAAGTTCTTGTTCCATCTCCCATCTTGACGTCGATTCTCATGTTTGTCTTTGTCTTTCAGGATTTAGATTTCAGACCTTCACTTGAACTTTGCACTCATTGAAAGTTCGATGTCGTCTCATATCTCGATCCCGACTCCCGCCCACCTTCATTCTTGTGGTGGTGCATTTATGACTTCCACCTTGATCCTAAGACCTAACCAACCCACATTAATGTCTAATCATTTGCATGCATGAACGGGTTTTTAGTCTTGTCACTCCTCGATTTTCGTTCATTTTGGCTTGTACAATTTGGCGGAACAAACCAAAGCGACGCAAGGAGTAAGGGTTTGAAGAAAACACTTCAATTTCTCACTGTGCTATCAGATTTTCAGTTATGTTTGGAGGTGGGAATTTTTCCTTGTGTTTTCCCTTCATTCTTGGTTTTCCTATGTTTGCTTCACTCGTGGTTTTGCATGTTTTCTTTCTTGCCTTCTTTTTTGGCTTGTTCATTTTGGTTTGTTTTATGTCTTTCTTGGCACCCATTGGTGCGTTTTTCTTCATTCTCAAACCCTTTGATTCATTTCCCCTTGTTTAATTTTGGGTTTTGTGTGTTTGGTTTTTCCCTCATGCTTTGTTTTGTTTTCTATTTGTAAGATTTTTTCTCCCGTAGTGCCCTAATTTTTCTAGGGTTTTTCCATACTGCTTGGTTGAATTGGCATTAAAATGGATAAATTTTGAAATTTTGACCGTTTCAATTCAAAAATATTGAGCCCAATCATTTCCTAATCCCGAAGGCATGAAAAATATTGTTACATTTATTTTTCCTTCATGTTAACTCATTGCTTCATTCTTGATTCACGCATCTATTTCGAAATCGAGAATCGAAATTACACCATGTGTTTTTACAACCTTCTGGGTTTCGCTTATTCATTTGCCCCAATTTTGACTTTTGATGTTCTATCGGAATCAAAGATCGGATTGTTACCTCGACATGTTAAGTTTTTTTGATAATGCATCAACTTATGTCCTGACTTTGATTCCCACATTACTATCAGGATCAAATGTCGGACCGACATTGAAATTTTGACATACCGATAAGTTCCATGACTTGGTGTCACTCTGATTCCAAATTTTGACACTGTGTCAGGATTGGAACTTGGAGTTGACATATTCCCACTATACATACCAAAGGTCAGGTTTCGAACCATATCCCGGTTCTAACTTCTGACATAACATCGGGATTGAAAATTGAGATGTTACTCACACTTGTCCATACCTTTGGGTTTGGATCCAAACCATCTCTCAATTTTGACTTTTGATGTTCCATCGGGATTGAAACTCAGGGATGACCCCTATACCGACCCTATTTCATGATTGTCACTACTTGGTGAAAACCTGATCCTGATTTTTTAACATATTGCGAGATCAAACCACATAATGAAACTTAATCTTGTTTATCTCTATGGGTATAGGTGTTAAACCAAAACTTGGTTCTGATGTCCGATAAGATTGAAAGGTATCATATTAAGTTCAGGTTCAAAGTTTTCCCCAATCCTAACTTTCGATATAGTTCAAACTATGCTTAGAATGGTCAAGTTCCTGGTTCTGTCCTGAACCTGAAACCTGAAAATGCTAAATTAACTTGTAGAATGGGAAATTTTCTTGAATGAATGGGGATTTAATATGAATGCTTGTGACTAATTTTTTCTTCCATATCTTCCCTTTATCTAATTATGGTCAATATTGTAGGTGATTAACAAATGTCTAACTCAGAAGAAGAAGTCCCCAGTGAAGGAACATCAAAAGGAGCAAGGGGTAAAAGGATAAAACCATAACAGGTTCCTATTACAATGAAGTATAAGTTCCAAGGGACCCTAGTACCATCCAAGTTTGGTTCTGAGGTTATGAAGATCACTGACACACTTGTGGGACATATTGATTTAGACCAGTTCCGCAAGGATACTTTTTTCAAAAGATGCTACCCCAAGGGAAAGGAGAATTGCAAAGTCTAGGTTGGCCCATTTAGCTACTTTTCCTATTGTTGTGCAAAGCCCAAAGTTTATTTTAATTTTTGTACAAAAATACAATCTGACTCAGAGGCAATGAATTGATTCACAAAGTAATTTAATAATTGATTTTAGCCCAAGAATGATCAGACTACTTTTTGATCCTCCTCCTTACCCTAATCTCAAGATTATGACTGAAGTTGATGCACTTAAACTCTAGGCAGTAGATGAGGATGGGAGCAAAAGGGTAATTAACAAAAGGTGGCTTAAGACAAAAGAAATCAGTAAAGAAGGTACCACCTAACCCTAAGAGGTTTGACTTTTTTTAGGACATTGGAGACATGATTACATTGCTAGCAAGAGTATTTGGAAAGGAAAACTCTTATATCTTTGAACACTGGATGTTTCCATTTATTCAACTGATTCTAGAGGGGAAACAATATTTGGATTAGGGACAGATAATTTTAGACAACATCCATGAACAATTGCTGAAATTAACAAAAACCAAGGAATTTTATATGTCTTCATACGTGATATATTGTGTTGCAAGGATGGGACAGTTTCCTAGTTTAATTGCTAAAGGATCAATGGATAAGGGCATAGATCAAAAGAAGGTTTGGGACTATTATGAACAACTAGAGTTGAAGACAATGGAGAAACATTTTAAAAGAGTCAATGATGCATTTTTATATGCTATTATTAATTAGCTCACAGGTGATGTTGGTTTCAAATTGCCTATGGAGGTAATGGAGTTAATTGAAGTGTGGGGTTATTGGTTTATCCAATACCCCAAATCTACCCATTTCAAACTATTTGGATATGATGGGCACCCTTTCAAGTTTCCAAGGTGTTGTGGTGATAGATGGGTCTTGATCGAGTTTACTCGTCAAGTTGTTAAGGTGAATGCTAAATTCTTTGCATAGCACAAGAATGTATGCCACTCATTCCTAATGTAATTGGGGTTTTAGTCTTGTTCCTCTTCAATAGCAGCTAAGATAGCAATAGAAGAGTTTCATTCAATGAATTTCAAATATCATACATCTAGAAAAGATTTTTTTCCTAAAAAGAAAATGTATGGTATATATGCTTCATAGTTTCCCTATCATCGGCCACTTCTCGAAGAATTTTGGGCTAACTTGTAGGATCAGTTTGAAGTAAGGAAAGGGGGATATGAAAGACTAAAAATTCCCTAGATGAAGGATTTTGAGGTTGCAAAGGATATACCAGAAGGCACCACAGATGATGGGATTACTCTTGATCCCCACTATGAGATGGATAAAGTGCCTACCAAGGATTTCGAGCCAATCAATTGGATGGAAAAAGAGGAAACTAATATTCATAAAGTATCATAGGTAGTGGTTGATAGAAGCCGGAAGGGACTTAGTCTATGTTTAAAGAAACCAAGGGCTAAGGCTTCAAGGAACAAAGAATATAGTAGTGAGCCTACTTCCTCCACCGAAACGAGGCAATATAAGAGGCTAAAGAAAACTGTTGTAGCTATGGAGGCAGCCATGGAAGAGCCAGCTCATGCAGAAGAAGAAACATTGGTGAAACAGGTCACTGAAGCCTTGGCAAAGTCTAAGGTTACATATCAATCTGCTATTGCAGGAGTCATTTGAGGTCTTGGTGCTATACCTATAACTACCATATACCTTGGAGAGGAAGTTACTGAAGAAGGTTCTTCTATTGTGTCGTTATCGTTGGCCTCCTATAATGATTTTAACAACTAAGCCTTTGCAGGTGTGATTCAGAGATTGGACATCTAAACTGAATAGCTATTTCAATCATCATGAAGGTGCATTTAAATTGTCAACCTAGGGACGTAAACTTGAAATGGGTCATCATTCTATGTGCACTAGGAATCCAAAGTAGCCACATTCATCCTATAGCTAAGAAAGACACAATACTAAAAGTAAATTGCTTGGAAGGAAATAACATAAGTACTAAACATCAACCAATAACTAGACTAAATTGAAATGCATGATAGAAATGAAAATCTGAGCAAACAAACAGGAAATTACTATGTCTTCTTTGGCTGTAGGAACAGTCATGAAATGGAATTCTAGTGGTTGTAGGAACAGTCAGTGCCAGATTCTTAACTACTTATTAAATATTAAATAACAACTAAACTAAACTAAGGTATAGGATGGAATACTCACCAAGTGGGCCCCCTTGGATGAGTATCCCCTAAAACTACTGTAAACTTAGATACACAAACTTATAACTTCATTTCATTCATTGAAAAACATGAGTACAATTGAGTAGCATGACTGTATTACAAAAAACTAAGAATGCGAGTACATCAAATTAAGCTATCTTTAACTCAAGAGAGCTCAGAAGGAACATCGGAGCCTTATTTATCTAACCACCTAGCAAGGCATTCAACTCTGAAAGAATCGAAGGATGCCACATTAGGGAAAATGCAGAAAAGAGTAGAGGTAGTTACGCATGCACATAATCTGTTAGGCATGTTTGCCTTAATGCGAATTTGGCACAGTAGTAACGCTTAAATTTTCTCAACATTAATTAATAAAATTTACAAGGTGGTTATAGTTTGATTTGCATGAGGAATCTCCAGTCATCAAGAGTCTTTCCTTCATTGAATGTCCACCTTGTTGACCGATATGGCAGATGACCGACTGACGGAATTTTCCTGAATTACAGGCCTTAATTATATCTGCATGACAATGTTAGTATGCAAAATAATTGCATATCCATAATCATCTTAAAGCGACATTCATTAATCACATGAAAAATTAACACAAATGGTTCATATAGCATGTCAATATCATTTAAAAGTTATGAAAAATAAGTTCATGCCCAAAGTCTATGGTTTTAAGGAAATATTATGAAAAGATCAACTCCGAAGTATCAAAGTCTTATGACAACTGCAAGAAATGGACAACAACCCTATCAATAATTAGACAATAAACTAGATGCATCACTCCCCCCAACCTAATGTCTTACTGGTCCTCTAGCAGAGGAAGAGTTGAGATTTTGTTTGGTCAATACCCTGAAATTTGTGACTACAAAATGTCCTACATCAGTTTATGTTGTGTCTGAATTAGGATCCCAATAGAACCCTTGCTGTTTGTCCAACCTGCTCCATCTCTATCTCTCATCGGCTATGCCATACCTATAATATATGAAGTTTGGCACAGGCCACAGTAGGATAGGTGGCTGAAAAATTAGTGGAAGCCAGAATTATCCTTTTGTTCTTCCAATCTACATATATCTATCAAATCTCTTAAGTGTTGTAGCATAGTTGTGTGTGGAATGAGGCTCAACTTGCTTCAGATCATCAGTTAGGTTGTTCCACCTCTATGACAGGTATCCCATTACAAATTCTCCTGCGGTTCTTGTCATCTCCTCATATTCTTTATAAACTGCCTCTCTCATGCAAGATCCTACTGCCATAGCTTGGTCGATATAGAATTTTGTGCCAATCCTTGAAAATTTCTCTTGGATGTCTAGATTCAGCCCTAATGGGCAGGGGAATGTTGGATTAAATTTTCCTATAAGTCCTAAATTGCTTACCCCAACTAACTTCGTTCTGTATCCAGGAAATGAATGCCCTTAATTGGACATCTCCAATATATAATAGTGGATTCCAATCATGATCTTTTTTCACAGCATAATTATGTAAATAAAATTCACACAAAAAATTCTTCATCTCAAGAGGAGCAATGCGATAAGCATTGAAAAATTCAATAGAGGTCTCAATGGAAGTGTTCAAACCTGAGACAATCCTTGCTAACTTAAAAGAAAGATGATTCTCCTTTAAATATAGAGAATAGACCCTCGGAGGAGCCCTGTACTCTAATATCTGTGGTACTAAAGTTGTCATTTCATCCACCTTCTTCTTTAAAACAACAATTTCTTCATTTTTATCTTCAATCTCTTCATCTTTCTTTTCAATTTCCTTCATTACCCTGCATTTTTTTTCTTTCCATTCTTCTTCCCTCCTTTGTATTTCTTTCCATAAGTTCAGGACTACTGTGTTCATTAAAAAATCAGAGGGCCTATGTACTCCTACCATCATTTTACCTGGCACTTGTGCTTGCTCTTGGTAGAGTACCATCTGCAGGGCTTCTTCTTGTTCAGCCAATTCTGGTTGTAGGGGTTCTGACTGTTCTCTCAGTTCAAGTTGCAGGGCCTCTTGTTCTTGTTCTTGCTAATGCTACAGGAACTCCTGATTTTCCTCACACACTTGGATTTCAACTTTTTTTGTGGTATGAACAAGGTTTTCCAGCATTAAATTTGTTGCTTCCTTAAATATGTCCTCCTTCTCAACATTCACATGCTCCATTGGAGCTTCTGTATCCTCCCGTGATGTTTTTCTAGTTCTAGGGATTTCCTCCAGAGGTACATCAAAGGCTAGCCTAGCTGATCTTGATATTCTGGGAGGGTTTTCATGCTTTTCTTTTGTTGCAGGAAGAACAGTGTCAACCTTTCACTTTTTAGAGCTTAGTGTTGGTTTTTAACTTTTCCTTTTCTTATTTATAACTTCTTCTTTTGTGCCCTAGTTCTCATTAGGGTTCCAAGAGGAACATTATCATCAGAATTAGGAGAGGAACTCTCTCTATCAGAATGCTCGGTCTCAGAAGAACTAATCTCAATAGTTTGTTTGGCTACAGGAGGGTTTCCACTAGGGCTTGCATCAGAAGTTGAGGCACCAGGAGTGGCCCCAACATTGCTCCTTCTCCTACCAACCATATGAGGTTGAGGAAAAACCCTAGGTCATAAATGCTTAGTTCTAATTTGATCAATATTCAAAAATTCTTCCCAAGAAATATCACACATCATGTGGAGGATTTTCAACTAACAGTTTGATCAAACAATGGTAGGAAATAGAATTGTCCCTACCTTTTTGGGTCTCGGCCGCAATGATTGAAAGAAGGTTGTATAGCACATTAGGCACATTCATTCTCCTTTCGTACCTCATGTGGTTCAGGAGTTTAAAATGCACGGAATTCAAATTCGACTGGCGACCTTCACAGGTAATATACTTCACAATATAAATTGTTACCTACTTCCATAGCTCAGGCAGAGAATTCCTCTTCGCTCCTTGTTTGTCCATGCTCAACGAAGGATCATTAGGTTCTATAAATTCGGCCCTAGCCAACCTGGCATCTCTGGCAGCAGGGTAATGCTCACCCTCAATAGGCAACCCTGTAACTTCTACAATTATTTCCTCTATAGCTATGACTTCCAACCCTTTTACCATGGCCTTTCCTTCAGACAATGTATGGGAAAATTCCAATGTGACACCTTCATCAAAACCATTTAGCTTTAAGAAATAATCTAGCCATCTGCAGTTTCTAAACTCATCCAGGCAAGGTGCATCTTTTAATATACATCACGAACCATGGGTTTGTTTCAAATCAACCCACCTCCCATTGTCTGCAATCAATAATTGCTCTACAAAAATATTCTTCCTGCAATCCCCGTCTAAACACCAACTTCTCCTTCTTGCAACTCTGCTAAATTTCCAATGCTGGTGTCATCTGAATTTTGCCTTTTTGGCTTAAGATTATGATAGGAGAAATTAAAGCAATAAAGGAGTAAATAAATGCAGGCTATGATTAAGGAAAATGGCGACAGTGGATTGTCATTTTACACATACGAGTCGTCATCTCATTCAAAATTAAAATTGGCTCAATAACTCAAGTTTTGCGGACATGAACCACTATGGATAGACATGTGGACATGGCATTGACACATCCCCCCCCCCAACCTAAATTTGCACATGTGTCCTCACATGTGAGGTGGAATGTCGATTTGATAGGGGCAGGGAATAATTACATGCTATGATAAACGTCCATATTAATTCACAACAATTAAATTAATGCACTAAAAAACAATTAAGATATAACAATTGATGCGCATGTACCTGAATTTGTGGAAGATTTATTGTAAAGATTATGGAGAAAGTACCAATCACTTTTCAAGAAATTTGTTGAGCAATTAATGAAGCGAAGCGGAATGGAATGAAATGGAATGAAGTGAGATGATGGCAGCAAGGTGGAAGAGAGAGAAAGGTGGAATGAATGGGTAGATGGGTGAAGAAGTGGACCCCCATAAAGTGGGAATTTTTATTATGACAAGTTACATACCTTAGCTAGTCAGAAGAAGGGACATTAGGTCCACTTCCTTTGGCTACAAGAAGTTTGGGTGTTGCATGTTGAGTGAATTACTGTAGGAACTCTTCCTTAGAAGTTGGCTTGTGATACAATCTCGGGCGATGACCATTCACCAGTAGCTTAAACCCGATAGGGTCAATGGTAGTAAGCTAAAAAGCTCCATTGGAAAATACCTTAGCCACCTCATATGGTCTAAGCCACCTTGTGTGCAATTTTCTTGCATTATCTTGATATCTTGAGTCATACAACAGTGCCCAATCTCCAAGCTGAAATTTCTTATCCTTGATGAATTTATCATGCCACTTTATTCGTTGATTATGCACTACCTCTGTGTGATGCAAAGTTGTCTTCCTCATCTCATCCAAAGCATTCAGCTACATGATTCTATCTCTTTGTGCCTCAGAGATATCCATCCCCAATTCTACTACAGTCCTAAGAGTCTTATGCTCAAATTCAATGGGAATCATGGCTATCTTTCTATACAGCAACTCAAATGGAGTGAATCCTATAGTTGTTTTCCAGGTAGTTCTATAAGCCCAAACAACTTTTGGTAGCCTGCTTGCCCAATCCTTTTTATGGATAGCCACTATTTTGGTCGAGATGGCTTCAATTTCTCTGTTGGTCACTTCAACTTGGCCATTGGCCTGGGGGTGATAAGGAGTATAATTTATATGCCTAATGTTGTACTCATTGACCAGTGTTGTAATAAGGGTTGAAGTGAATTGAGTCCCTTGATCAGTCACTATTTCTCTCAGAACTGCATACCATGTGAAAAATTCCTCATACATAAATTTTGCAACCTTATTATCTCTTGCATGGTTCATGGCCTTAACTTCTAGCCATTTAGTTACATAATCAATGCATACCAAAATATAGGATTTACCTTTTGATGGAGGATCAATGGGTCCTACAAAATCCAGTTCCCACATATCAAATGGAGTGATTACTACCTAGGGGTAACATGGCATCTCATCAGATTTCATTGGTCGGCCCATCCTTTGGTATTTGCCACACTTCCTTGTATATTTCCCTGCATCCTTATGGAGTGTTGGCCAGTAATATCCTGTGTTCAAAATCTCCTCTTGGCTGCAAAATTTTCTCCACAGGGTTCATTGTGGCATGCATGCAGAATATCATATGTCTCATCTTCCCTCACACATCTTCTCATGACATGGTCAGGTCTAGTGTAGAAAAAACATCCAACAATCCATGAAAAAGGAAAAGATTTTTCAATGGGCACTCTCCTCTCTTTTGGAGAGAAGTGAGGAGGGACTCTCCCTGTGACCAGAAAATTAGCTATGTCAACATACCATGGTGTCTACACACTGATGGAAAATAAGTGTTCATCAAGGAAAGAATCATCTATGACTTGATTATCTTCTGATGTGATCAGTCTTGAAAGAAAATCTGCAACAACATTGGCCTTCCCTGGTTTATCCATAATGGTAATGTCAAACTTCTACATCAGCAATAACCATCTTGCTATCCTTCCTGAAATCAGAGGTTTATTCATGAGGTATCTAATGGTTGCATGAATAGTGTGCACAAAGATCTGGTATCCTATTATGTAATGCCTAAAGTTTTTTAAAGCATAGATCAATGCTAACATTTCTTTTTTTATTACTGTATAGTTGAATTCAGCTCCCTAAAGATTTTTGTTGACAAAGTAAATGTTGTTTTCAATAGATCCTTCTTTCTATCCTAGAATGGATCCTATAGCATAGTCTGATGCATCTATATGAATGTGAAAAGGAAACTACCAATTAGGTCCCTTGAGCACAGTAGCATGAGTTAAAGTTGCTTTCAAGTCAGAAAATGCCCTGTCATAGTCTTTTGTCCATTAGAACTCGACATCTTTAGTTAGGAGATTATACAATGTTGTTGCCATTTTGCTGAAGTCTTTGATGAACCTCCTATAATAACCTACATGTCCTAAGAAACTCCTAACATCTTTTTGTTTTGCAGGGATAGGCAGATCGGTAATCACCACAAACTTTGTAGGATCTACTTGAATTCCTTTGTGGGAGATGTAGTGGCCAAGAACTACACCTTCCTACATCATCATGAAGTACTTTTCACTATTTAAAGATAGATTGTGGTCTTCACATCTCTATAGGACTCTCTTAATATTTTCTAGTGCTTCATTGAAATCAGCACCATAAGTAGTGAAATCATCCATACAGATTTCCATACAATTAAGAGAGATATCTGAGAATATGCTAATGACTATCCTCTGAAAAGTTGTAGGTGCACTGCATAAGCCAAATGGAATTACTGAGTAGGCATAGGTTCCCCATGGACAGGTAAAGGTGGTCTTCTCCTGGTCCTCTGGTGCTCTAGTTATAGCCACTGAATCCATCAACAAAAGAAAAGTATTGCTTTCTTGCAAGTGAGTCTGAAACTTGATCTATGAATGGTAAGGGAAAATGGTCCTTTTTGGTGGCAGAGTTAAGTTCCCTATAATCAATACAAACTTTCCACTTCCCTCCTTTTTGGGAATAATCACCAATGGGGACACCCATTGGCTATCTAAAATGGGGTAGATAAATTTGGAATCAAGCAATTTTTACAGTTCCCCTTTTACTATTTCTCTCAATGCAGGATTAATTCTTCTTTGTGGTTGCCTCACTAGTGTACAATCATATCGTATGTATATCCTATGAGTGTAAAGCTTAGGATCCTGTCCCTTCATATCATGATAGTCCATGCAAATGTATTTTGGTGGGCCCTTAGTAAGTTTTTCAATGACAATTATTGTTCTTCACTCAGTTTACTATTGATATTCAGATATTTCCTTTCTGACACTTGCACTTGTGTAGTTAACTCTACCATAGCTACTTCACTAATGCTCGGTGTCTTGATTTCATGTGGTAGTAATGCATGAAACATACATGTTGTTGCAAGAAGTTTGGCTATAGGAAGAACGTTTGCAGGATGAATGGTTGCAGGGCGAGTGGCTACAAGAAGGGCGAGCAGGAGTGTCTTCACTGTTTCAAAAAGATCATATGTATGAGAGGATGATGTTTCCTCTACCTCACAATGGTTTTGAATTATGTTAGACAATAATTCATCTTCATCTTGAAGCTGCAGGAAAGGACTTTTGCCTAACATTATAAGTTGTGCCACAGAATTAACTTCCTCGGCCTCTTCACCAACATGTGGCAATACAGGATCGGTCTTATCATGGGATGGTTGAGCAGGAGGGTAGATAACAATATTTTTGGTACTCTTTCCATCATAAATGGTCATGTATCCTGTTTGAAATACAATATAAGAATTTTTTATCGCTAACCAAGGTCTTCCAAGAATAATGGAGTACCCGCCTAGTGTGGCTTTAGGAGAAAAAATCATAAAATATGTTGGGTACTCCCAAGAGTCTAGAGTTGCCACTAGATCTTCCACTATACCATCAGGCTTAACAATAGAACTATCAGCAAGCTGTAGGATAGTAGGAGTAGGTCTCATACTTACAATATTTAGTTGTTGCAGGATGTCCTTAGTCATGACATTTATTGTTGCTCTCAGATCAATCAAAGCATTCTGTATCTGCATCCCATTTATAACAACTCCTACCACAAGACTCCCTGGGTCATTATACTTGGGAACAGTCACTTTCCCAAACATGATGTCAGCAAGTTGTCCAAACACATGAACCGTAGTGAGGTCTTTCTTCTTCTTGCCTTCTTAAGGCATGCTTTCTTGATTGCTTTTCCATATATGGGAACTTCTTTTATGGCTTGAAATGGAGGTATCTAGACACATATATGCTTCAACTAATCTAGAATGTCAAAATTTGTGTCCTTATTTCCTTCCTTTTGTTTCACAATTTCCAACCTCTAGGGAAATGGTGGTTTTGGCTCATTCTGCTTGACTGGAATTGGTTCAAGATTTTTAGGTGCACTTGGCTGAACAGGGACATTCAGAGGCTCCTCTTCTTCCACAGGAAGCTCGATGATAATGGGTGTGGAAGGGGCTAGAAAAGTAGTTCTTAAACACAAATAGATGTCACTTACACTCACAGCATATGTAGGGAATTGATTTGGAGCAGCAGAGTATATTGGTTGTTGTTGTGGCTTATTATTTGGGTTAGGTGTGGGCTGGGCTGGTAGCTGAGTAGGTTTAGGTGCATTTGGACTTGGATTAACAGGAGGAGGCATTATAGTAGGTTGTTGGGTCTGAGAAGGTAGTTTCATGTAATTGGTTGTTTGGTTTGGCCATTGTTGTCCTCCCCTCCATTGAGATGTTTGCTGCCAGTTTCCTGGAGGTGGCTGCCAATTTCCTTGAAACTGCTGCCAATTCTCCTGAGGTTTCAGCCACTGGGGTGGAGAGTTTTGGTGATTGAGCTAGGAATTTGGAATTTTATTCCAAGTTTGTGGTGGATATCCTCCATAATTGGATGGATATGGGGGTTTCCATTGATTACCAGATGAATAAGAATTGAAATATGGCCCAACAAAAGATAGTGGATCTGGTGGCATACCTTGTCTTGGAGCCCATGGCCTCCTTTGTGCAACATAGTAGACTTGATCATCATCACCCTGGATTGGTTTGAACTTGGGTTTCATCTGCTTGTTGTCAATATTGGCTATCATCTTGCATCTATAGTCCTTCTTCTTTTGTTTGCAATGAGGGCAGTATTCTGCCAACATTGCCTCTGCCTCCTCTTGTTTCTTTTTAGACTGAAGTATATCAGCTGAGTAGTCAGATTGTTTATGATGTCTTATTTGAAGTCTACCAGTAAGTGAGTAATCTCCATCCTTGAAACTCCACTGGTAGTTGACTTACCCATAGAGGATTGGTAATTTCTCCCTTTCTTTGAAGCTGTTCTAGAATAGTTCTAACATATCTTCTTGATATCTTCCCAAGGGACTTGGGTGATATCTCCTCCTCCCATTAGGTCCATGGAATCTATGCAATTGTCATTAATTACTCTCAAGAAAATCAACTTTTCTGATTCTTCATTGATTGTATGGTGTGGAGATTTTTGTAGGCAAAACAAAAACCTTGAAATGTAATCTTCCAAGCTCTCATCTTCCTTTTGTTGCATCCTAAAAATGTCATCTCCTCTCATGTCACTGCCCCTGCAATACTCTTTGTATTTCTCAAGGAACTTTATCTTCATGTCCTCCCAAGTCTCCATAGTATCTTAGCCTAGGCTCATGAACCATCTTAATGCAGCTTCTTTCAAAGTGGTAGGGAATAGCTTAAGCCTATGGGCATCAGTGGTGTAGTCATAACTCTTGCAGAGTATATCAAACTCAAACAAGAATGTATTGGGATCTTCTGTGACAAATCCATAGAACTTAGGAAGGACCGAAGAAGGGATATTTTTGAGGTTGTCTGCTTCATTCTGATGAGAAATGGGGAAAGGAAAAGCTAGTCGGTTAGGTTTGTTAGGTCTATTTCCATTTGCATCACCCATTCCTACTTGATGAAGTTCCAAAGAAAAGAGGTCTTCAATCAGATTTTGATCTTTAGAGGAAACTTCAAAACTAGTCAAATTCAAAAATGTATCAGCAAAAGGGTGTGGCTCTTCTTCTTCTTCGTTTCTTGGCAAGTTCTGATACTCAACTAACTGGAATAGATCGGGATTGTTAGGAAGGAATCTCCCACGAGAATATCTTCTCCTTTCTCTATGCATATAGTATCAACTCGTTATCAGCCAACTCACACAAAAAATTGGCAAAATAATAGGGGGATCATTACTTCTAAATGAGGGATACACTAAGAACAACTTCTAGAAATAATACAGCAAGAAAAACTATCAATGACTCCAAAGAACTTCCTAGTTTGACACCATCCTTGGCAACGACGCCAAAAATGTTGGCCTCCTATAATGATTTTAACAACTAAGTCCTCACAGCTATGATTCAAAGATTGGACATCTAACCTAAATATCTATTTCAATCATCATGAAGGTGCATTTAAATTGTCAACCCAAGGACGTAAAATTGAAATGGGTCAGCATTGTATGTGCATTAGGAATCCAAAGTAGCCACGTTCATCCTACAGCTAAGAAAGACACAATACTGAAAGTAAATTGCTTGGAAGGAAATAAAATAAGTGTTGAACATCAACCAATAACTAGACTAAACTGAAATGCATGATAGAAATGAAAATCTAAGCAAACAAACAGGAAACTATTGTGTCTGCTTTGGCTACAGGAACAGTCATAGAATAGAATTATAGTGGCTGTAGGAACAGTTAGTGCCAAATTCTTAACTAATTATTAAATAGAAAATAACAACTAAACTAAACTAAGGTACGGGACGGAATACTCACCAAGTGGGCCCCCTTGGATGAGTATCCCCTAAAACTACTATAAACTTAGATACATTAACTTATAATTCATTTCATTCATTGAAAAACATGAGTACAATTGAGAATCATGAATGTATTACAGAAAACTAAGAATGTGAGTACATCAAATTAAGTTATCTTCAACTCGAGAGAGCTCAGAAGGAACATTAGAGCCTTATTTCTCTAACCACCTAGCAAGGCGGTCATCTCCAACGGAACTAGAGGATGCCACATTAGGGAAAATGTGGAAAAGAGCAGAGGTGGCTATGCATGCATAGAATTTGTTAGGCATGTTTGCCTTAACGTGAATCTGGCACAGCAATAATGCCTAAATTTTCTCAACAACAATTAATAGCATTTACAAGGTGGTTACAGTTTGATTTGCATGAGGAATCTCCAACCGTCGAGAGTATTTCCTTCATTGAATGTCCACCTTATTGACCAATATGGCAGATGAACAACTGGCATAATCTTCCTAAATTGCAGGCCTTAATTATATCTCCATGACAATTTTAGTACGCACAACAACTGCATATCCATAATCATCTTAAAGCGACATTCATTAATCACATGCAAAATTAACACAGATGGTTCATATAACATGTCATATCATTTAAAAGTTATGAAAAATAAGTTCATGCCCAAAGTCTATGGTTTTAAGGAAATATTATGAAAAGATCAACTCCCAAGTATCAAAGTCTTATGACAATTGCAGGAAATGGATAACAACCCTATCAATAATTAGACCATAAACTAGACTCACCAGTTACAAACTGAGGGTACTCCTCCAATTGCACCATCAACTTCAGAAGCAACAGTTGGTGAAGAAGAGATGCCTCTTGTGATTGATGTAATGGATTCACCTATCCCCTCAGACTCTGAGAAAACTCCATCTTAAGAAGAAGAAAGAGCAGAATGGGAAGAATATATGGAGAAGGTTGAGGAGGGAGAAGACGAGACTAGGTTTGTGGAAGGAAGCCTATGGGGTGAAGCCATAATGAATGATGTTTTGACTGAAGATGAGCAAAAATAAATAATGGAAATTGCTCAAATATTATCTAGTGAGGAAGAAGAACGGAGAAAGAAAAATGAAGAGCTAACTCAAGAAAAGGAAATTGTTGAGGTGAAAAAAAAGGTTGAAGAAGAAGCCATTGCATGAGAGTTGGAACAAAAGGAGAAAGTTGAGCAAGATAAAATAGTATAGGAAGAGCTTCATTCAAAGGTGTTAAAATAGCAGAGGTTAAGAGATGAAGAGGAAGTTGCACAAAAAGAAGAAGAAATAAAAAAGATAGAAGAAATAAGAGCTCAAAATGAGAAAATGGAATGGGAAAGATTGTAGAAAGAACAAGAAGAGTGGGATAGAATCTCTTTTGAGCAAACAATGAAAACAATTTATTCTACACATCCTCCATCAACATGTCCCAATGCTCAACAAGTAGTAACCCATCCAGCTGCTCCTACTTGGTTAAAATTGAATTTGGAGAAGAGGCAACAGGTTCAAGCCCAACCCATAACATGGGATGAAATGGTAAAGGAGATAGATAAAGTGAAGCCAAGGAAGAAACCCCGTGTTTTTCATTCTACAAAGTTAACTGATGATGGAGACTTGATAGCAAAAATTGCTACACCTATAGCTGATAATGATGACAGGGAATAACAAGCCATATATTATCAAGTAAACACTGTCAATCTTGGAAAACAAACCAAAAATCAACAAATAAATCTAATTGGCATTGTGGCTACCACTACCAAGTCATGACTCATCAAAGATAAGCGGGACAAAGATGAGCTAAAAGCTCAGATAGGGCAGATGAAATGTTTTCTGAAGGAACTGATTGCATCCACTCTTGAAAATCCAACACCGTCAAAAATTCCTATTTTAATGAGTTGTCAAATGGTAGATGAGTTGACTGAAATAAGGAGAAGATCCCAAATGATGGAGAAGTGGGTTGACCTTCTTAAGAAGGATACAAAGGAGCTTCTCACTGTTGTTTCAAAATTTTATAAGGAGGTGGGTGACCTGATCAAGTCCCTAGGGGAATATATCAAGTTACTTGGAAGATAAGAGGATAAATATGTTGAGCATATGAAGAAATTGAGAATATTGAAAAAGCTATCTAAGGCAGATGTAATTGAGTATGTTATTTGAGAAGACCAATATTTTGGATACCTTGATAAGTATATGAATATTTTGATCTTTAAAACATAATTCCTCATGGAACATAGAAGAATATTGCAGTAGGCCCAATAGCATTTGTTTGAGGAAAGAAAGATCGTGAAAGGGATTATTGTTGAATTAATTGGTAAAGAGGGTTCACCAAGTGTGGGTTTGATTTATATACAATAAATAAAAGACCAATGGAGTAGTAGATTGGAGTAAATGATCAAGATTGGAGATAATGATGAAGGGCTTCTCCTGGATAAGCTTATGGATATCAGGTTCTATGTACGAGACGCTACCCAGAATGTTGCCCAGCTACAGGATATATACATGACCACCACCAAGGAGTATGAACGAGCAATGTTCAGGGTGGAATGAGTAGATGTGCCTGAAGAGGAAACCATAAAACATATTTTTGATAATATGGATAGTTATCTCAAGAATAAGGCATCTAAAATAGCTAAGAGTAGCTAAGTGGTAGAGGAATATTCTATTTTTTGAAAAGGGATGATGTCAGAAAAATTAACTATTTCTAAGCGCCCTGAGATAGAAACATCTTCAAATCTATTTTTGAATGAGTGGACAGCTCCAGGTCAATTTTGACAGACCAAGGGTTGGGCGTGGTGATCAGTAGTGAACAAATTAGTGACTCCTAGTCAGATTTTGACTAGATGGACATATGGCATACTTCCTAGGTGCAGGAATTTCAGCAAAAGAATACTCAAACTTAGCTGGAGGTACCCTTATGATTATGGATTTTAGCCCCAAATTTTTGGATCTGGATTTTTGATAGGAGAAATTGATGTGAATTTTTTCTAAAACTAAGAATTTTCTCCTCATTGTAAAGGTCATTTGATTAAAGTCAGATTGGCTACCTTGAAACTAGATACAGTTTTCATTTTACAACTTTATGCAAGACACTTGAACAATTTTATAGTTTTAATGCAAGTAGTTTATTTTCATAAACTAGTTAGTTTGATGATAATAATGATAGATAATGGTTTTTCATATGCCAATGGATTTTATTTAGCATAAATTTGTCTTAGTTGATGAAAATCAATAGAAGATTCTGAATTCAAAACCATCTATTGTGTTATGTATGGATGATGTTTCTTAATGTTTATTGATCTATTAATTTTAGTAATGAGCTTATGGTGTTTTATTATTGAAAAGAAAAAAGTGATGATGAATGGTTGCATGCTTTAAATCTGCACTATGAATGGATGTGATGGTATGAATTGTTTCATAATTTTGTGTCATTCTACAATTTTAGTTAGTTGGAAAAGTGCTCATTATAAGAATTGCATGTCTAAACTTAAAGGAATTTGTGTTCACATTTTGCTGATCTAAGCCTTGATCAATCTTTTTCTATTTATTTGAAACCCCCATGTTAATTTATTTTGTACTATCTACTCACTTACTAATAAAGGCCCCTTGAACATTATAGTTGCATAGGCCACTGAATGATAATAGCACAATTAAGAACCAACTATAGAGACCTTGGAAGATAGGTGGTTTTAGATCATTTATCTTTTTCAAGAGAAATAGAGTAGAAATATTTTGTTTAACGTTGTTGTGTTACTTTGACCATCAACAGTTGTGTTGATGAAAAAAAAGTACAAGTGGTGGTGCATTCTTTCTTGCATGTAGATTGGTGGCATGGTTCAGTAAGAAGCAAGATTTAGTTTCCTTATCCACTGCAGAGGCTGAGTATATTGAAGTAGCATCATGTTGTACACAAGTTTTGTGGATGAGACAAATATTGAAGGATATCAAAGTTGTATATGATGAGCCTAAATCTATCATTTGTGATAATACAAGTGAAATTAAAATTTCAAAGAATCCAATGATGCATTCAAGGAAAAAGCATATATCAATTAGGTATCACTTTTTGAGAGAGAAGGTTATGGAGAATGAGGTAAAACTTGAGTATGTACCTACAAAGGATCAAGTTGTTGACATATTTACTAAGGCTCTTCCTAAGGATACTTTTGAGTATCTTCGAGAGAAGTTGGGGGTTATTGCCCCTCCTTGCTTGAACTATATGCATATGGAGATGCATCAATCCAATGGATCCATGAATCCATCTCTTTTTTGGACTGATGTTGGTGGCTACCTCTCAGGGGGAGTAGGTAGTGTCATGTGTTGTCATTGTTGCAGAGTTGGTGAGTTGATTGGGTTCACTCCTAAGAGGGAGTATTTAGAGCAGGTATTTTGGTTCAGTGTTAAAGGGGGAGAATAATACAAAACATTTTTCCTTTGTCATTGATGTCAAAGGGGGAGAAAATATCATGTGAAAAAATGCAAGGTATCAGAGAGAGAAAAGTTGTGTATGATCTCAAATCATTTAGGGGGATAAAATAAAGTGTGTTTAGAGGCTGATGTGTTGTCTTTGATGGATTTTCACATCTTGTGTTGCCATCAATGACAAAGGGGGATATTGTTGCAATTATGAACATGTTATCATTGATGTCAACAAGAAGTCTACTGATTGGTGTTGTAATTGATGTCAACTATGTGTTAATATTACTTGCAATAGTAGCTTTTCCAAGTGATCGCAGTGGATTTTCAAGTTGAAAGTAGCTCTATTTAGGGTGAAAGTGTCTCGATAAATGTTAGTTAAAATGCCCATACTCAAAAGCCTACAACATAGAGAGGTCAATAGAAGTATTTCTTAGTAATAGCAACCAGATTTGGGTCGATAGTGACAAAACAAAAGTGACAAATGCATTCAGATTTTACAGTGAAAACATTCCAATTAGAAAAAGTGATTCTTGAAAAGGGCGTCTACAACCGAGAACCTGCAACTGCTCACCAAACTCAATGAAAACATTAAATTTAAGGACCTAGGTCCCATCGAGTGTGCCAGAATGTGTAAGGGGGAAATAAGCATAAGGAAAATGACAATGAAATCAAATGAATGAGATGAAAACAAAGACAAACCCCAACCTATTCATGAAATGAAAATATAAAGCAATGAATTCAACAAGAAATGCAATCATAAAAGAGAACATAAAATGAATTCACAAAGTACAATATTACCATCCCATGTCGAAGTGTGTTTGTATTGAGGATGTTGGAGTGTTGGATCAATACGAAGCCTCCATTGTTGTTGAAAGCTCAAAGATAGTAGTAGTAGTGATTTTGAATATAAATTTGCTAAATGTGCTTCAATGACTATTTTGGCATAACCTCTCCACAAATTCTCTAGATTATTCAATCGTTTTTGAGAGGGAAGAAGATTGTTTTATAGATTTTTAGGTTTCAGATGAACGATCGAGATTCAACAATGAAAGATCGTGATGATCAGTTTAGAATCGTTGAGAGGAAATAGATTCATCAATTAACTCCCTCTGATTGATCCAATTAAAGATTTTAATTCAATAATCAGTGGGATCAGATGGAATGATTCATGGGATTAAAGAAATTAGATCGAGTTTTTAGTGGGATTGAAGAAGTCAGGTTGAGTTAGGAAATAGATTGAGAAATTAGTGGTCATGATTTATTCAATCAAGACATGTGAGGATGTATTAATTAATTTAATAACTAATTAATATTGGAGATGAATGTGCAAGTTGCATTTGACTTTGATAAATAAAGATATATTTATTTGTTGACCATGTTGAGTGATTTTGAATAATTCAAATTTAGAGAAGGGAAAGTAGTTTAACTAAATTGTTAATGATAATGTTGTGTGGTCTCACAACACACCCCATTTTTCTCTTTGGCAAAATGTGGACCCCCTTTTTATATTGCTTTTCTTTCCCTTCCTTTGTTTTTGCTTGCTTTGGTGTGCTACTTTTGGAGGAAATGGTCAAATGAGAAGCTTTGATTCAACTTGCATGGTCCCTACCTAAGTTCTTGTCTTTATCAGACTTGGAATGTTGCAAAATATTTCCCCGTTCTTATCAATTTATCAAACACTCAGGTCTCGAGATTTGATTTGTTGCGCTAAGGATGTTGTATCTTCAAAAAAAATTGCTTTTCGCCCAATTAGTAAGTTGTGCCCGATGAGTCATCACCCAGATAAATTGTCCCAATGCGTGTGTTCCCCTTTTCTTTGATGGTTAGCCTGATGGTGGCCTTTGATTTTCTTTAAAATCAAAAACCAAAAATTAGAGGTTTTGTTGAAAATATGTTTTAAATCAATTTTGGTCTCGTTTGAACCTGATTTCGGGTCTCCCTTTATACCTAGTTCTCATGAACCCGGTGGGTAAAAGTCTTGGCTCCTAGTAATCTTCAAGGTTCGATGCCAGATGATTCAAACCTCTTTTGATGTTAAGTATCCAAAAAGGTGGAAAATCCTTTGCCTCGTAAGAATTGAAGTGACACGTAAGTGTACCACGTCAACCTTCTACATCATCTTCTTTTCTAATCATGGGCCTTGCACAGAAACCAGGGTGTTCATGATTTGAACCCTAATCCACCATGATTGTACCTTTATTTAGGGAAATTAATGAAGGTGGCGAATAACACTAGTACTTGGCACCACCTCGAGCATGTAGTTGCTTTTATAACATTCTACCTTATGCCATACTGCTCACCTATGAGGACATTGAAGAATTAAAACCAAGACTGTGGCACACAAAGAAAGGTAAAACTCGAGAAGCTAAAGAACATAGCTACCAAGGGGTTTGAGGTCACATTTAGAAAGAAAATCGTATCACCAGCAAGACCAGGTATGCTTCGAATAATTAAAATTATGTTAATTTTTCTATGCATGCATGTCTTAGGATAAATGGTGTTTCCCCTCGTTTGGTAATTGAAATGTTGATTATTTTGAAATAGATTTAACCTAATTGAATATTGAAAATTTTATGAATTATTGAAAATGAATGGTTATATTTAACCCTAACTCGCACACAAGGTACATATCTGTTAATAATGCAAGAAACCCAATAAAATATGAGCACTTCTAGAAGGAAGCCAGATGAGGAATTTGAGTACCCTATTTTGTAGGCCATATCAATCGGCGATATAATTACATAAATTCATCCAAGGTGGTTTATTGATATTGAATTCATCACATGGATTCAACAAGAGAATGCCTCTTAGTGCGTAAAGAACATTATTGTAAGTGGATTGAATTTGGCAGGAGGGTATCCACCAATAATGAAAGCCCCTAAATTGGTAATGGAATGTATGAATTGGAATGACCCAAACAAGAGGGTCATTGAGAAATAAGGGAAAGTCTATGCAGACCACTCTGTAAAAGGGATTGTAAACACATTTGGGCTCCCCACATTTAGCCAAATTAATCCATTGGATATGAAGGTCCTAGCCACCACATATTTGAGTGCAGAAGAGCATAATAGAAGATTTATGAATGCAACATGGTGCCAAGAAGAGATTACCAAGAAAATGAGACCAATCCCAAGATATATGTTTATTTAGGATCTCCAATACATTATAACCCTATTAAGTAGGATAGTTGGACTCGAAGATTCCAGAAAATTTGAACCCTAGATGTTTGGGCTTATAGCGAAAAGAATGGAAGGCCTTGTGCAAGTTCACTGGGGAAGTTTCATCAGCGACAGGTTGCATGAAAAGTTAATGATGTTCTTGGACACCCTATGGTTTTTTATGTCTTCTTATGTTGTTTATTCCTACACCCTGAGGAAAAATATTCAAGGATTGAACAAAGTTGGTACCCTAGGTAGAGAACCAAGGAATAATTTGATATATGCTCATGTACCCTAGATCACTATCCACCAATACCGAGAGCATTATCTTAGGGTTAATGATGTGTTTTCTATGAAGTTGGTAAGAATAATGGAAGGTGACAAAGCCAAAAGGTTTTCCTTGAAAGCATAGAGTTTTATTGAGCCGGTTGTGGGTTGGTACATTCAACTTCCTACTTTCACCTACATTAGAGTGGAAGGATTCGAAGGATACCCCTTCATGTTACCCAAGTATCCAACGGACAAAATATTGTTATTAGAATTGGTGAGATAGATGCAACCTTCTTATTGCCTTTTCTCGCAAGCACACAAGAAATGTTCTATCCAATTCCCCATCACAATCGTGAATTATAAATGTGTTGCAGCTAAAAATGTTGATATGTGTGAAGAAGAGTTGAAGATGTATAAACCAGAGTTCTTTACACTCAAATGAAACAATTGTGATTCAGAGGGAAATATTGCTAGGAAAATAGGTAGCAAGTATGCTCATGTTTATGATTTAGAATATTTTTGGCATAATTATAATGAGGAGCATCAAGTAAGGAAGAGATCAAACCATAGGTTTTCATTACATTCAACAAGGCTTCTGGAACTCAATGATATTCCTGAACAGTTGGATATAGATGACATAGAGGTGTTGAACCCAATTTATAATACAGAGAAGATTTTTGATGAACCTATCCCAAACCTAGATTATACAAAGAAGAAAATAGTAACCATTAAGGAGATTTCTTAGCAAGTGTTGCCATACACTCAAAACTGGATTTGTGGTTACAAAAAAGCATTAAGAGAAGCTGGGGTAAAGCTCACATACCCGCCCAATATGAAGAAGAAGCAACAGTTAGAAGAAGAACTCGGGTATGTTGAGATTGCTAAAAATAAGAGAAAATTTGGAAAAGCAGAGGCAACTAGACATGTTGAGGAGAGAACTCCTGATACTTCAAGTTGGAGAATTCCAGTGATGCCAACTAGCCAACGTAAAGAGATTGTGGCCAGTCTAGCTAATATAACAATAAAACCTAAGGCGACATTTTCTTCCATAGGAAAGCCAAAAGTTTAGCCTATGAGTGATGAAGAGGTGAGAATGAGGATACATACTCATGCTAAGACAAGGTCTGTATCTCAAAAGGTTGCAGAATTATTCACCTCTCCCCCTTCAGTTAATATGGTAGCAATGAAACAAACACTAGGAAGGACTCCTACAATTCAAGAAGAAAGTTCTAAGCAAAATGAAGAGGAAGTTAGAGAACAGTGGAAAAAGTTGACTGCCATGATGAAACAATTTGAAGAAAAATGATCTAAGGAAATTCCCATGGTACAACCAGTAGTGGAAGAAGTGTCAGATACAAGGTCAAATCCTATAGATAAAGGAAGAAGATTTTATAAGAGGAACACTGGCCCCAAAGGCGGGAAACCTTGAGAAAATTGATGAAAGAGAAACAGGTGATACTACAGATCAAAACACCGTTGATAATGTCGGTAATGAAGATATAATTGATAATCAACTTCTACAAGGAAGAAGTAAAGATGATGTTGAGAAACCGTAGGCTTTTGGGAAATCAGGAGAAGGACGAGTTGAGAGTGAAAAAGTAGATACTTCACAAACCTTGGGTGGTGAAGTAAGAAATGAGTAGAATCTTGATGTTTCAAAATAGAAGAAAAATGATACCCTAAGGACTAATGTTGAAAACATGACAGGATAGGAGAATATAAGTCTCAAGAAGGAAGAGATAGTGATAAATCAAGATAATTTGGAATCCAAGCTAGTGAGGACAAAATATGTTCAAGTTTCGGGAGGTGTGACAGGAAATGTTGATAGTTCAAGAGGAGAAGTTCTTGAACATGCAGATCATAAGGAACAAAGAAATGTTGAAGAGGCAGAACAAAATGAAGAAGCACCTGACTGGCTAGTTAGGCAAATGGCTCTACCATTGGAGGTGGAACTGGAGCCTCTGGATCTCAGAAGTTTAATACAAGAAGTAGAAACCCCTAAACCTAAAGGTAGAGTGAAGATAAGGCATGCTATAAAGAGGAATGGAGATGGAGGAAGAACTCTCCAAATAGCTACTCTAGTGGGAGATAAGAGCAAGCATGAAATAACACCTAGGGATTACAAGATAACAATAATTAATGTTGGAAATTCATCCTAGGGACAAGAATTAGAAGAAATGAAAGTGAATTTAGAGACAACTTTCGCTAGGGTACAAAAGAGTAAACATAAGAAAAGAGATCTAAAGGAGTGGATTACCTGCCTAGAAGGCTATATCAAGTCATTAGCCCAATACGATCAAGCGTAGACTAAATTGCCCTAGAATTCAATACTTATGTCTAAGGAGAAAGTAGATTTCATTGCAGTGCTTCGCCATAAGTTAAGTGTATTCAAAGAATGGATGGAGTGCCTAGTGAGGCAAGGAGAAGAATTAATTAAGGATGCAATTGGGAAACATAAGGAGGCATACTGTTGGTGTGAAAAGTCTAAAATACTAGAAGGAGAATGTCAATTTCACCAAGAATAAACCGATGCATAAAAGCGAAAGTTAAAAGATCTTATTCAAACAGATGTTTGAGGGTTTGTGAGTGAAAATATAAGCATGAAATAAGAGGTTTCGATATTTGAGAAGTGGAGAAAACAAGTGAATTGGGAAAGTGACACTTTGCTACAATGTGTAGAAGGATTTGAAAAGGTCACTGAAAGATGAAAGAAGTTGATAGATAGAGATGAAAGCTTTATTGAAATGTTAGCACAGCAAAGTTGTGATCCCCGTACTTTAGGGTAGGGTGATAAAGAGGTAAAAGATTTCAAGGAATGGCTTGAAAGAGTGAATAAGGACCGTGTTCCTTCATGAAGTTGGGAGGTTATAGATGAAATTATAAAGTGCAAGAATGTTATGGTTAAATATGAAGCAAAAATGATGCAGAGGAATGAAAATATCATTCAAATATCAGAGGACTATGCTAGGCTTAAGCACAGTTGGAAAGTGATTCAAGGAGTTTCAAAGGAGCATATGCATCAAGTGTTTGTCTCTTTCCAAGAGTATCAGTAGAGGAAAGGTGAAGATGAGTTTGCGGACCCAGAGTTCAATAAAGAAGGATTGATAACTGGATACTTGATGCCAGAGGTTTTGTGCGTCAACATGGTTTTGAATTGAATTTTGTAGGTTTGTTCTTGGTCCTGGTGAA
The DNA here is from genome assembly GCA_007115665.2 of Sequoiadendron giganteum. Taxonomy (NCBI): domain Eukaryota; kingdom Viridiplantae; phylum Streptophyta; class Pinopsida; order Cupressales; family Cupressaceae; genus Sequoiadendron; species Sequoiadendron giganteum. The sequence goes on along the minus strand of CM021107.1, from coordinate 310,278,013 downwards.
GCTGGCTAGTCCCGGTGCTTTTGAAGAGTATATGTAAATCATTTGTGAACCAGAGCCTGAAGTTGAAGATTTCTACTGATAAAGAAGTCAAAGTTTTTGACTTTTCCTAGAATGTTTTGATGAGAACTATCACCTGCCATGTGCTACATTTTAATTTGTTTTTATGATTCTCTTTGATGGACTAAGTTTAAACTCTTTAGGGCCTTGTTTCTATAAAATTTTGTTTACTAATTTATTTTTATTTTAAGGTCAAAATTTGTGGATGGTAGAGAAACAAAACTTTTTCAAGTTTTATTCTTTTTCCTATTTTTTGTTCCATTCCAGATTAAAAACTTGTATGTTTCATTAGAAGTTAATCAATATTAGAGCTAATTTGAAAGCTATTTCTTGATATGAAATCTTACATAGTTGATTATTTGTTCCTATTGGACAGGACTCTGTGCTACGTCAGTTAAGGGTACATACTGACACTATCAGGTGGCAAATAATCCCCCTTTTCTTTAAAATATCACGCCATTATGTGCTTAGTTGTGAAGCAATCTGGTGGTGTATGGAATGGTTTTCTTTGCTTTGGTTATTTCTTGAGGCATGCATGGATAATACCTGAGATAAATTCCTTTTTCAGTAATTTTTTATGCTTTATTCTAGAATAGATGTTTAAATTTTAGAGAATGTGTCAAAAAAGTGATGAATGCATGGATTTTTATTGCAATTTTTTTATTCCATGATATTGTTGAATTCTTAAAGCTAAATCTACTTGGATAAATGCAAGTTGTTTGAATTTCATGAAATATTATTGCAAATTTGTTGATTTCATGAAGTTGTTGAATGACCAGACCAAGATTATTTCATATCTCTATGATACCTTCCAAAGTTGTAAATATTGTTTACCCCTCATGTGTAACAACATTATCACAATGAACCCTAAGTGAACCTAGTGCAGTCAAGACTTGACATAAACGAGCCTTGGGATTAAGCTGAGTTAGCCTAAAATTTAGGTTTTCTTAGTGCAATCTTTCAAGAAAGATAGGTTCCTGCAATGTGTCTATGAGGATTTATATGTCTATTGGTGTGCGACTAACATCGTCGTCAATAGATAACAATTTAATTAATTTAGATGAATAAGTAGTGTTAGTGACATAATTAAATAACTTGTGTTTATTTAATTAATTAGGCAGAATAAGGTTAAATTAGATGATGACATAGTGAATTAATTAAACAATTCGATATTATTTAATTAATAGAGGAATAAGGTTAAATTAGATGATGACATAGTGAATTAATTAAATAATTTGAGATTATTTAATTAATAGAGGAAAATAGGGCTAATGATGTAAATGATGTTAAAAAGGGGATTAATCATGTTAATGAGATGAAATGCAATAGTGATAATGAAAGTGATGATGATAATGAAAAAAGCAGTTTAAGATATATGATGTGTTAGGTCATTTTTACATGTCTACAAAGATAACCATCACCAATGATGCATCCATGTCACTACCAACAACTCCCACTAAACAATGGTACCAAGCTACACATGGCATTGTGAAAACCATCTCCTTCATGAAGATCATCCAAGTCTACACACAATTGAAATGGCAGTAACATCAAGTGAAACCAAGATCTCCAAGCCAAGAAGATACAACCGCCAACAAACATCAAGTAGTAATCCTACACCACCAAGTCATTACTGTCAAAAGCTCCCACTGAAAGAGTTTAACCAATGAAATACAACCAAGCTATCATGACATCGTGATAAAATCACATGCTACAAGTCCCATCAACTAACTAATCAGGTACTCTAAGCATCCATTCTCTCATCCCAAAACAATATACCAATGCATAAATGACCACAGACAAGGCTAAATAATAGTCTACAACAATAATGAATCAAACCTGGTGGATATAGATAGTCCACATCTGAGTCATACCACTACAATCAATAGGTTGCACATACCTACCAATCACACAACTCATAGATCCAATCACTGAAATATGCAAACTCATCATCACATTAGTAACTTGCAAATGGAGATATCAAAGAAGATAATCTTGTAGACATCAAGAACCAAACAAAAAATCAACCACAAATTTGATTTTCAAGGAACCATACAAGCATTAAAGAGATAAAAACAACCTCTTAACACCAAACCAAATCACCAACAAACAACCACATACATGATCATGTCATGCCAATGCTCAAATGTACCTGCATATCCATGACACCATAAACATATCCAACATTGTACCTACATTCAAATATCACCCATACAAGACTTCAAGTCTCCACTTGTGTCAACCCATGTCCTCAAAACTGAAGACAACCTATGTACCTGCCACCACCAAAGTCCAACTCTAAAAAGAACTTGTAAACCTATACCAGGAAGCACCAAACTGATAATCATCTATACCATCATAAATATCATACAAAAACATGTTCTCCCTCAAGGTTTCACCTCTTGAATAGTTTGGATGCTCACACAATCACACCCTGAATCTCAAGCTCCTACAAGTGATCAAACAAGTACCATATATTTCCGACACTATAAATTGATAATATGACTGATTCAATGGTGAGGTCTATTTTGTTTCAAGAGGTCATCCATGCAATTTCCTCTACAAAACCCTCATATGCAAATTCAATCCAAGAAACCCTTTTTACCCAAAATTTTCAAGCTTCAGATTTGTAATAAATCCAACAATTTTTGACAACCCAAAAGCCCAAATCTGCATAATAACACTTGCAACATGTGTTCCATACCTTTTAATGCCTCGGATCTAACATGTATGTCCATGGATTCAACTTCGCACAAATCTACTCAAATAAGGGTTATAACCAAAAATATGGAAGCTCACACCTCCCGTCAACCATTATAGCTTTGATACCACTTGTTAGGAAATATATCATTGGGTGATCCCACAATACTGGTTTACAAGTTTTGGCCAAACTCGACATTGAACTGATTTTTTTTAACTAAATCTTCACTTTCAAGCACCTATAGTTCTAAACCATGAGGAATTTGGAGATGATGCAAACTAGTGAATTATAACATTTTGTTTGTAAATTCTAAATATATATTTTTAAAAATTGGAATCAATTTGCATTTGTTTTTCCATCTCCTTCGAAAACTAGTTTTTAACGATAAACACCATTTTTAAAGAGTGACGTGTACTTGCTAACACAACTTTTTTCTATGAAGCATAAAATTCTTTTTTTTTTTAATTTAGATTCGTAACTACGATATCTAGTGCATGCAATTGGTTTCATAGTGTTTTATTGATTTTTTTTTTAATTAAGTTTTGAAGTCAGGCCAGTTACAATTCAAACATAGGTTTACTTGCTAACACATAACTTTTTTGTATGTATTGAAATTCAATTGTTTTTTGTTGGATCAAGGACATCAATATCTAGTGCATAGATATTTTTCAAAAAAAATTTGGCAATATACTATTTTTCCACATGTGCAGAACAAAGAGCTTGATTTTTTGTGAAAAACCTATGTTTAATTAAACTAAAAAAATACATAATAAAACCAAAATATATTAAAATTATATTCGATGGATAGCTCGTTCCGAGGACTACCATCATCCAGTTGGGTCTGTGAAGTTTCCTCCATTTTCATCCTCAACCCGAGTTTCGAAAGGAAATTTTTTGCAAAATTTTGGTAGAAGACGGGGAGAGGAGCGTAAAAGAGGGGTTCGAGTGAACCCCCCTTAACCCCTTCAAGAAAAGGGGGGTTCGCTCAAACCCCCTTGATTTGAATTTTTCCTTTGTTTTCATTTACAAAAACGTGCTAAAAAAGATGACATCACAAAAGGGGTTTGCTCGAAGGGGGGTTTAATCGAACCCCTTTTTGGGTTCATGCGAATTCCCCTCTTTGAGCGAACCCCAAAAACCAATTTTTTTCTTCAAAGCATTTTTACAATTTTCCTTCCTCGATGGAATTGTAAACTAGTATTGTGGGTTTACCCCATTGATACCCACAATCTTAATCAATTTCCTACATAGCCCCATGAGAGATAAACATGCATACAAGTAATTATTACCAAATTGTGCTTTTAGTCCAATCAAGTTAGGTTGGGACAACACTGATATTTCTACTTTGCAGAAAAAGAAAGGTACTTATAACTTGTCAAGTTTTCATGATTTTAAACACTTACTGCATGCAATAATGTTCAATTCATATTATGCAATTGATTTATAAGAAAAAGAGATTTTACACAGGTCATTGCATGAAATAGTTGTTTATATTCAAAAGAGAAGTGTTTATAATCGCACACAAGTCGTGGGAGTAACTGTATGTGGTAGAATGCACAATAACAAGTACATTTGGAAGAAAGGGAAAACATATAAAAGAGAGTTGGGACCCGTCATTTCCTAATTGAATGACAAATCTCGTTGTCCACACTAGATGATAGCTCCAAAAAGAGACCTATAGAAGGAAGAAAACATGATGTTAGAGCTCAAGGTCTCATCTCTAATCCTATATGTAGTAATTCAAATGTACTCATTATTCTACCTCTAATCAACAAAATGAAGGAGAGAAATAAAGATCAGATGTAAATATCAAATCAAGAGAGGCTATCAACCTATTTGTTTTATCTTAACTTGTTTATTCATTGTGCATAGGTAAAATTCCATTGCAAGATCCATGCATGATAACATATGAGAGCAAGAGATAATATCCATAGTATACATGAGAAAGGCAAAACCATGCTCAAAATTATAGTATGTGGAGAAAATGTAGCTCCCACAAGGGTTGAGCCCAACAACTGTAAAAGAAGATAAAATGCTTTTGAATAGTTACATGGATATGGTGCATCTACTACACAGTCAAATCTGAGGAAACATCAAAATTAGGAGGTTTATCTTCTCTTAGTTATCATGAGTACAGTGGTAAGGAGCCATATAAAAGGCAAAAAGAGGGTAGCATTTACAAAAGACAACAGGGAGCACAATAGAGGGAAGTTGCAATGAATGCATGATCATGTTCATCAAAATATAGATCACATTCATAAATGTAAATTCATCACCAATTGTGTCAATTAACAATATGAGAGCAGTCATAATTGGTATCATTGAATGGACTGTACAAATATTTCAAGTGAATAATCATATGGTGCATTCATGATAAAATAGTGATAAAGAAGAAGAACAGATTCAAATAGGTACTATGCAAAAGATTCAATGATAATGATAGGAAAACAAGAGGAGCAGTGACTTCATGGGGTGTAGCCCATCATTTTCATAGATTGCTACATGACTATGAGACTTCATGATCTAGGTTCATGAAGACTTTGACCTTTTCTAAGGACTACATCAAGGAGGCAGATTTCTATTTTTAATGATAGTCTTGTGCATATTAGCAAGGTCTCACATGTTCCTAGATGTATAGAAGACAACCATACATGCTTAAAATGATATCATTTTGTAAAAGGTGACAAGTATCACCATGAAACCTAAGGTGGCAGTCTAACACCAGGTAAAGAACGAAGGCAATCAAGCAATAAAATGTAGACTCGCTAGGTAGTGAGCCTCAATATTTCACAAGCACATAAGCTCCCAAACACCAAAAGCTTGCAGTGAAAAGCACAGTCCTTGTGCAAGGAAGGTGGACAGTGAAATTATGAGAGCAGAATGATATTAATATATTTTCTTGTCATATCTTAAATGTCAAAGAACAAAGTGATGAAAAGAGATTCTTTCACATGTGAAGGTGCAGTGAGAGTTTTAAGAGAAAGGCTTACCTTGGTGAATCTTGCTGGTTCGAAAAATACAAAAAAATTTTGGGTGCAGAGAGTGAATGCCTATGAGAAGCTGAAAATATCAATAAGTCTTTGTCAACTCTTAACCTTTTCCTTATGGTTTTAATGGATGTGGCAAATGGAAAATAATTTTGTGCTCAATACAGAGATTCCAGGCTTACATTTTATGTTTATGAGTTTTACTTGGTTGCAACTCTAAAACGATGATCATATAAATATCAATCCACTATTATGTTATGCAAAAATGATTACATTAAGCCTAGATAAAATTAAATCCTATTAAGAGGAATGCCAAAAGAAATATGGAGTAAAACCCAAATCTCACTGGCTAAAAAAACCACAGTTGGGTGGGCTTGATATTAAAACTTCTCTACAAGGTTTTCGAGCAAAATCATTTTCTCAAATGGGTTAGCTGATGCTTACATAAATTTAAGTGTGTTAGAAAACATAGTTGACAGTGTGATAGCGCTGACAACTAAAGAGGGAACCCATTGTCAAAACTTGAAGGCTCCACATTCAAATGATCCATTATAGCTTCAAGAACAAAGATCAAAGGGGGTTGAGATTATAAAGAAATGGATAGCCTTTAGGAAATACAGAAAGCCAAAGAATATGGTAGGCTTTCTTGTCAAAAAGACCCAGATTCATGAAGATCTTTGAGGGGTAGACTTACTGTAGGTTTTCAAAAATACAGTAAGGTCAACAATGAGCATGGATATGCATCAAAAGGTGACAAATAAATATCTAGCAAAAATACGGAGAAGACAATCAAATCTGTGAATACTAGAAGCCATAAAAATACATAGTTTTCTTCATCTTTCTGCAATAAATAGAGAACCTATAATGTAAAACAACTTACTAGAGGAGAGCAACCCAGATTGCAGAAGAATGTTAAGATCTTTCAAACCCTTGGTGGCGACACAACAACAAGAAGAATAGGAAGAAAAATGAGAAGTGCAAAATGAGCCCATGACTAGGGTTAAAACTCTTTTTTAGTTTCCCAATGAAATCCCTAATCTTTGGCTGCCCAAGTGATTTTTATCAATTTATTTTATAAAATTGTATCATGACTAATACATTTGCCTGGTGTATTTCTCTCCCCTTTTGCATGGTATTAAGATAGAATAATATGTAAACAAATATTAAGGGTGATATTTTATAAATTACCTTAATATTTGTCATGTAAATGCAAAAAATAAAAAATCACATAACAAATATTAAAGTAAATCATAACTGATTATCTTTAACATTTGTTCAAATAGTTATCCTTATCTCAAAACCATGCAAAAATAGAAAGGAGGTGAAACTGAGGTATTTATCCTTGATTTTCAGTCAAACTGAAGTGTTATTTGGAGTTCTATTTTTGACTTTGAGTCAATTTGAGATGATTTTTGAGTTCGATTTGGTCAAATAGTTTAAGAGGGGGAGTTTAGAGCTATTTTAGCTCAATTTGGATTAGTTATGAGCTCTCATTTTTAATCTTATCTCTTTTGATCATGAGGCATATTGAGATGGATATTTTTCAGTGCAGTTAACTACAAGTGCCACCTCTTGGCACTTTGAGACTAGTTTTGTATTAAAGGAGAAAAGCTTACGATTTTTCCTTTAGTTCTTTCTTTTTTACCTTTGCATTCTACAAAGAGGAGATTTGTCTTATAACTCAGCCATTTTAACATTTTATATATAGTAGCAATTATTTTAGCTCATTTTACCATTGTTTATAGAGATTCCTTCTATTTTCAATACAATCAAGAGTTCATCTATTCAGATTCAGGTGTCTTGTTTCATGTTGAGTGATTTGATAAAGGATTTTTTGTGTTTTACTTCAAAACATTTAAATTATTTTGTCTCATTTTTATTGAAAGCAAGTATACAAAGTACAAATTTTATTACAGGTCACAGATTATGTAGGTTCTTTCATGTTTTTTTCTGAAATACTTTTGTGGTTAAATTTATCAGTCAAAGTTGTATGAACATATTTGTTGAAGGGTAATTGTGAATCAAGCTATTGTAGGTTAATTATGTTTGGTGTATCACCTTCTAGAATTAGTTTTTTCCCATTTCTAAAGCATCCTTCTTCCTTTTTCCCATCAAAATCTAGGAATCTAAAAGGGAACTAGCCCATAATCTAGAGGTTCATTCTCACGATAGGTCACCCACAACCAAAGTTTGATCCCATGTTGCACATGATTGTTGAGGTTTCACACTTAGCTTAGGGATGTAATCCTTCATGCTAACAGTAAGCATAATGCATAGATAAAATGGACAAGCCACAAGATAACACAAGATATGCCCTGGGAAAACCCTCAAGAGGGAAAAATCCATCCTCCAAAAGCATCCATACTCCATCTATTATTCAACAATAAAGCAATACAAAAGTTAGAATGAATATCTCTGAAGCATAAAACCTCTTCAATGCATCCTCATGTGTCCAAGCATGAATCCACACATCCCATGCCAGGATTCACATATGTACTCCTAAAAAAGACTCAATAATGAAAGCCCGCTCACCTAGCCAACATTAAACACTAAATATTTTCTTGTAGCCCACTCACCCAACCAACCTTAACCACTAAATATTTGCTTGCTTTTATAGATTCAAGATCACACAAATACAACCAAGTGGTAAGATAAAACCATGTACCACAAAACCATGTGAACACAAAATCACTAACCCCTTATTTAATATTGGGTACTAGGTTTTCACTTTATTAATATTTCCCCAATATTAAATTATTATCCCATGACTCCCGCACATTAAATAATAATACAATGTTACAATACAACATAAAGTGGTCCCCAAATAATTACCTAGTGTGATTAACGACACCAACTAGGTGCATCACAGCTAAATAATTATTTATTTACAACATTATAATATATAAAATTATGCAATGGTGTACAATACCATATCCCAACATGGGGGTCAGGGGCCTAAGCCTGTCAACCCCAATCGTTGACTGTCAACTGACAGAGCCACCAACTAGCGCAAGGGAGGTATGGGGTGGGATCTATGGATCCCCCGCCCCACCAATAATATTATTTTATTTTTAATTTTTTTTAAAAGGCCACATGTTTAATAAAATTTAAAAAGCCACATGTTTAATAAATTTTAAAAAATAAACAAATTTCACAATCACCTCTTGGACAACCCATATGACTAGGGTTGGGGGAAAATTACATTTTTTGGTCACCAAAATAGGTCAATTTTAATATCAATCTTCATCTCTTGGACCTCCTAGATCCAATGGTGAGGTATTTTTTGTCCCAAGAGGTCATCTATGAAACTTCACCTACAAAACCCTCATGGTGAACACCTAGAAAAAACCCCTTTCCAACTTAGATTCAAAACCCCAAATCTATCAAATACCCAACAAATCCATAAACCCTAAAACTCTAAATTTGTAAAATAACAACCTATAAATATGTCTTATACCTTAAAATGTCTGAAATCTCTCTTAGATTGTCATGGCTTCAACTTTGCTACAGATCTACTCATGCAAGGGTTATACCAAAGTAGGGATGTCTAAAACCCCAAAACCATAACCATGGCTCTCATACCAAATGTTAGGAAAATCACATGGGATGATCAATCCATTTCCTATATAACCCCATGAGAAAAAAACATGCATACAAGCTTAAAAAATAACCATATGTAAAGATCAAAGAAATATCACAAGATAACACAAGATATACCTTGAGAAAACCCTTATAGAGGGAAAAACCTAGCCTCCAAAAGCATCCACACTTAATGTATTATTCAAAAATAAAACATTATAATACACTTATAGAGTCTTCATGAATACTTCTGAAACATCAAGCTTCTCCAATGTATCCTCCATGTGTCCAAGTATGAATCCAAACATCTCATTTCATGCTTCACATATGCACTCTTCAAAATAAAACTCAATATAATGACAACCAAGCCAAAATCCCAAATAACCAACCTCAAACACTAAATATGTGTTTGATTTATAGACTCAATCTCACACAAATACAATCAAGTGGTAAAGTAAAACCATGAGTACACAAAACCATTAACCCCATATTTACTTTTTAGTACTAAGTTTCTCAGATATTAAATATTTTCCCAATGTGCTATCCACACATAAAATATCTAAGGTCCAATAATACATACAACTTTACAAGTGGCCCCAAATAAATATTTAATGTGCTTAAACACATCATGTAGGATGCACCACAAACAAATATTTATTTTACGTAATTAAAATAATTTAATGTTATGTAAGGTGTATAACACCTATTCCTAACAACAAGGTGTTCAATTTAAGAATCCAAATGATGGAGCTCCTATGCTTCCACACCCTAGTTGAGCACTATTGATTCCTATCCCTCCTCTAATGACTCTTTTAAGTACCACATATTCTTCAATATGCTTCTCCAAACCCTTTAAAATTTTAGTTGCTTTATCTACATGGTAAGTTAACTCCTCTTATATATCTTTGTTATTTGGTTGTGCAATTATTGTTGTTTTTCTTCTATTTTCTTAATTTCAGTGTTTCTTCTAGATTTTTTATGTTCAGTTGTAGCCCCTTTGGCATGTTCATTTATGCTCACTTACTCTAGTGATGGGTTTTCACCATTTTTTAGTCCTCAACATTCTCAACAATATCCCCTTTATTGTACCCTAAATCTTCTCCCTTATTCATAGTATCTTTATCTTTCTTAGCAGTAACCTCGCACACTATAATTCAATTTCTCTAGCATTCTCCATTCTTTAATAGTATCTTACCTACCTTTCTTAGACTTGTTTCAATGTTTTATCTTCCATGCTCAATTCCATTACCAATTCAAACTTTTCTCTAATCTATTTTAGCTCTTTATTATCTCCTTTTATCATGGGTGTCTTGATTTGGTATTTCATTAATCCTTTAATTCATCCCTTGTTCTTATTTTTGTCTTGCTTTATTAGTCACATCTCTTTAGAGATCCATTCAAGACACCCCCCTTTCCAAGTGACATTCCCTAGGTGTCTAACCCCCTCTCACAAGGCTAACACCTAGAGGATACTATTGTAAACCATAATTTTTTTCCTTATTTATCTATAATACTTTCTTATCAACTCTTTTACTACTGCAAATAATATATCTATTAATTTGGTCTTTCTTTACCATTTACTAAGGTCTCAACAATGGTAATAGAATGTTAGCACGAGTTGAGTGCATATCAAGGATTTGAGCTTAAGTTACTTAAGCATTGTGCTTATATCTTAGTATGAGTGATATGAGGAAGATTAGAACTTAAATGGTGAGTTACAAAAGGTTGCAACAAGAAATAATAATCAAAACTAATAATACACATGCAATCACATACACATACTATCGCATATCACATAATATACCCATTAGATTATTATACAATATATTCCTTTCATCATATATAAGTCCGATACACAATTCATTCATACATTAGTCTTCTTATTTATACTTCTCTTATATCATATCCTTCTATCATATATTACACACTTTATTCTCTATTATATTACTTTTAGTTTGCTTCTTCTATATATCTTGCATATAGTATCATCAAGGAGTTTGTTTCTTGTACATATTATGGCATTTGGATGTATTGGTGTTCAACTAAGTATGTTAGAGCTCCTTTATTGATGATGTAGCTTGATGTGAAGTCAAAATTTTCCTAACAACAATCCCTTTACATATGTTATAATTCCTTGATATTTGGTAGAATCTTTTAATTTTGCCACATGAATGGACACTTGGTTTGGAATTTGATCCACTTTCTATATTTTAATGCTTTGAAGGGTTGGATCAGGAACAATGATGTTATTAACACTTATTTCATAGTTCATTGGTATTTTTACTTTCTTCTTGGTGGCATCAGTTTTTATCATACTAAAGGGTTATAAGTCTCCCTTGGTAACATTAACCTTTCCCAAATGAATAAATAAAATATCTTGGAAGAGTGTGGAGAGAATTGTCTTAGTTTTATGGATCTCAGACCTTCTTAAGAGTAGTTTGTACCATGTCTCCTTATTTATCACATGCAATTCATGGAAACCATTTTAGGCCCCAATAAAATTGGGAGCATGATCTTCCTAATTATTATTTCCTTGTGGTTTTCATAACCTTGCAAGGTATCCCTGTAATTTTTGATGTTTGTAGGCCCATATCCCATTCTCTTTGAGAGGGAGAAAGGAACTGTATTTACAACTCCATAATCAATAAGCATTTGTTTCATGCAAATATTTACAACTCCATCATCGTATATATTATGTATGATTATATAAATAGATTTCCTATAGATTATTTCAAACCTTAAAAAAATGGCTAATTTTTTTATGTTTTCAAAATAGGAAGTGTTTTATATGAAAATGAGATTTTTTGGGCCTTATAGATTTAATGGTGAGGTTTATTTTTCCCCAAAGTGCACCTAGAAAAAACTCATACTTGATTATCTCCCATATTTGAGAAGGGGCTTACAAATTTGAAGCTCTAATAACATGATAGTGTCACCAATGGACTCAAGCTCCCAATATCACCTCCAAAACAAAACAAAAAATGCCTTCCACGAGAGAGCAACAAGAGAAAAATATTTCTTGATTATAGGTCTAATGGATTAATTCAAGATATCAAAATATACATATGAGGCCTTGCTTATAAAGGCAAGGTTGAGAGATAGGATAAGACAAGATTGTGACAAGTGTCTTAATCATGTGCAATGAGACAACTAGTGATTAGATAAGATAAGATCACATGACTACTAAAGACTTCTAGAAAGATTACTAAAGCCCTAAGTAAACTTAACATGTGAACATGTGTGAATAAGACCTACTAGGTGAAATAGTTAGGTAATATACCCTATTCACACCAATAGGAAGGAGTTCCTACACCATTGTGGTATAAGCCTTGATGTGTGAGTTAGGGCCTTTCACTCCTTTGAACTTGGGAAGTTCAAGGAGATGATGTGTGTTGGGATTAAGGTATCTCAACCTTTGCAAGTCCTAGAATTTAATTTATGTGATTAATTAATTATTTATCCTAATGTATTTTGCCCACTAATGTTGTGGCACTTTGTGGGACCCGCTAGTGATGTGGCATCCTACATGGAGGATGACATGTGCATTTTGGAAGATGATTTCAAGGAGGTAGGCGTCCACTTTTGAGGGCCTATATTTGGGGCTAAAATGATGGCAATTGTCATAAGTTGCTAGCTCATAAATTATGACAAACTATGACAACTTCCCATGATGATTTATGACAACTGTTATAGTTGTGCGTGGCAGTTCTAAGCTAAATTGGTGAAGGTGGGAATCCCATTTTGTGGGGCCTTGATTTGTGCTGATTTGGTGGAGTTTGTCATATGTCATAAGTTAATTATGATTGATTATGATGGTAATAGTCATATGACAAATTATGACAATGCAAGAGATGAATATGGCCAAGATTGGACAGATTATGACATACATGTTGGGTGGCACCTTGCATGTGAAGATTCTAGGTGTCCAACTTTGTCATGAGATCTATAAATTCTTGTGGGTGATCCCACAATACTGGTTTACAATTTTTGGCCAAACTAGACACTAAACTGATTTTTTCTACCTAAATCTTCACTTTTGGGCACCTATAGCGGCTAAACCATGAGGAATTTGAAGATTATGCAAACTAGTGATTTTTGACATTTTGTTTGTAGATTTTAAATATTTTTTTTTCAAAAAAATTGGAATCAAATTACACTTATTTTTCCATCTCCTTCGAAAAACTAGTTTTTTTAGTAAACACCATTTTTAAGGAGTGATACTCACCATATACAACATCTTTTTTTCCATGAAGTATAAAATTCTAAATTTTTTGAATTTAGATTTGTAACTACGATATCTAGCACTTTCATTTGGTTTCATAGTGTTTTATTGAATATTTTTTCCTTAATCAAGTTTTGAAGTCAAACTAATTACAATTCAGACATAGGCAGACTGTATACAACATAACTTTTCTTGTATGTATCAAAATTCAATTTTTCTTTTGTTGGATCAAGGATTTCAATATCTAGTGCATTGATATTTTTCAAAAAAAATTTTTGATAATCTACTATTTTTCCACATGTGCAGAACAGAGAGATTGATTTTCGGTGAAAAACCTACATTCACTAGAAATAAAAAATAAACATAATAATAAAATTATTTTTTTTTTAAATTATACTTTTTGGGAAGCTTATAATAAGGACTACATACTTACAAAAAATAAATTTTGAATGAATTCATTGGATCCCCCTAAAGGTAAATCAAAAGTGGGTTTTTATTAGCATTTTGATAGGTGTAAAGGAGACTTTGTTATAGGTATGGTTTAAAACTAGCGAGGTTCTATCCAAGGGGGTTTGATCTAAGGTGGTTTGATCAAACCCTTTTCAATTGGAATCCTTCAAATGGAACTTTTAAAGGCTTAAATCATTATATTTTCTAAAAATATGTGATTTCAACAAAAATCATAATATCCCAAAAATTATAAACCAGCATTGTGGGATCACCTTTGTGTTGTATTTGGATTTGTATGATAGTGTGCTTTGCAAGTTTAGATATGTTGTCGAATTGATTCCAAACTCATAACATAAACAAACTCTTATAGAGTCTTGCATTGCAAGTATATTATAACCATTGTTTACAGATGATACATTGTTCAGGCTTTGGAGTGTGGGGTTTTTCTTTCGAAGGGTTTTCCCCACGTATATTCTAGTGTTATGTGTTATTAATTTTGTTGTATTTTTGAAGTTGTTTATATTACCTATTGTGTGCATCTTCTCATATGCAACTGTTTAAGAGTTTGAAACTAAAAAAATTGCACACTCTCTCCTCTATTAGATTGGTGTAGGAAGCTTTTCTATGTACCCAACTTCCTTTCAGTTGGTATCAGAGCCTGATCACCTTTGTTTCCTATTGTGGGTTAAAGGGTGTTTTGTATTAATCATATTTTGAGTGGGAGCATGTTGCAAAAATTACATTTTGCTGACCTTGTTGCAAGAAGGATATGGCTATCACATCTGGTAGGGTTGAGAGAGAATTTTAACAACGGAAAATTTGAGTTGTGGAAGCTCAAGATGGAAGACATGCTTGTAGACCGCGTCTTGTGGAGAATTATTTCTAGAACTATGCCAATGGGAATGAAAACGAAGATTGGGATCTGATGGATCAAAAGGCTAAGGGTCTGATAAGACTTTGTTTAGTTGATTTAATGCTCTTAAACATCCACGAAGAGAAGACTATTGAACTTATTTGGAAGAAACTTGCTTAGATTTATCAGGCTAAATCCTTGGTAAATAAGTTATTTCTGTGAAAAAAGGTGTATTCTCTTTGGATGGAGGTCTCTTTGGATGGAGTAAGGAGGATTTGTTGGAGATCATCTAAATACATTCAACATGCTTATTGCCTAGTTGAACTCAGTTGGTGTGAAAATGGAGGAGGATCATTGCATGAGTTTGTTATACTCATCGCCTAATTCTTAAGACCACCTTCTCATGGCCATTGGAAGTAGCACTACCACATTTAACATGGATGAAGTGGTTGCGCCATTACTGTTTGAAGAGATGTGGAGAAAATCTTCTGAAAGAGTTAAGGAGGCTCTAGTGGTTCAAGGAAGAATGAAAGAAAAAGGAAAACAAAAGAACACAAAGCAAGAGAAGCAAGAATCTAAATCCTGTGGGAGATCTAAGTCTCCTAGTAAGACCAAGGCAAAATGTTGGAATTGTGGAAAATCTAGTCATTTTTGCAAAGATTGTGAGGAGAAAAAGAAGACATTCTCCAATTTTGAATCTGATAGATGCTCTCAAGATTATGCAGATGATTTTATTGATGCCTTGGCAATGCATGCATCACAAGATGTGTGGTTTATAGACTCTAGTGCTTCTTTCCACATGGCCTCGCATCGAGATTGGTTTTCCAAGCATGATAGTTATGATGGTGGGAAGGTGTACCTAGGTGATGATTCTCACCTAGAAATTATTGGTCATGGAAGAGTCGAGATAAGATTCCCAGAAGGTAGAGTGAAGGGGATCGATGGTGTCTTGAATATCCTTGGTTTGGAACAAACCTTATTTCTATAAGTTAAATGATGTGGGTGTGCAGGTTGTATTCTCGAATGGAGGATGCATGATGACTAGAGGAGCTATAGTGCTTACTAAGGGTTTTTAGATAGGCACTCTATTTTAGTTGGATGCATGCATGGTTTAGTGCAATATTTCTTCTATGGAAAATAAAAAAAGAAATTTTGATTCACTATCATCACCATTGGAACTAGTAGTAGAGAAGAAAGTTGCATCAACTTCTGATGGTTATGCTTTCTACGTACCCAAGGGTGCTCATTCTTTGGAGATGAAGTTACTTATTGAGAAGACAATGCTTTGGCACCAAAGGATTGGTCACATTGTTGAAAAGGGTTTAAGTACCCTGAAAGATAAATGCCTTGTAGAGGGGCTTGATGATTTTAATGTTAAGTTTAATTTTTGTGAACATTGTATCTATGGAAAGCAAAATCATGTTCAATTTTATCATAGTTCTCACAAATATTCTAGTTTTTGGACTATGTACATTAGATGTTGTTTTTGGTCCTATAAATATTCCTTCGTTATCAAATTCTGTATATTTTGTTTCTTTCATAGATGATTACAATAGGACATTCATTTATTTTCTTAGAAGTAAAGCTGAAGTCTTTAGTTGGTTTAAGGACTTTAAGGCCTCGATAGTAAATCAAACTGGTAGGAAGATTAGGTGTTTGATTATTGATAACGATGGTGAGTTTTGTTTTGTAGATTTTGACAAGTTCTGTAAAGAACATGGGATTGAAATGCATAAGACAACTCAATATACCCCTCAACAAATTGGAGTTGCAGAGAGGATGAACATGATGTTGATGGAGAGGGATAGGAGTATGCTAAGTGAAGCTAGCCTTGAACAAAATTTTTGGGTTGAAACTATAGCCAATGTATGTTATCCAGTTAATAGATCTCCTACATCAGTTCTTGTTGAGAAGACATCTATGGAGGTGTGGTCGAGCAAGAATCCCTCATTGAGACATCTTCGTGTGTTTCGTTGCGAGGCATATGTTCATGTGCCAAGGGAGAAAAGGTCGAAGTTGGAAAATAAGGTTGTTAAATGTATCTTCATCAGTTATGGTAAAGGGTACAAGATTTGGGATCCAATGGCTGAAAAGGTTCTCTATAGTCGAAGTGTTATCTTTAGAGAGATGAAACCTTCTTCTACTGTTTTGTAGCCTACAAAAGAACATAAAAAGGAAGATGTGGTTCAACTTCCTCTTAACCCTAAGAAAGTTGAATTGGAAGCCTAGAATGGACTTGATGATGAGGAGAGTTCTAACAAATAAAAAAGATAAGAAGAAGAACCTCAACCTCTATCATTTAGGAGGTCCACTCATATTAGGCGACAACCTGAAAGGTTTGGTTATTCACTATTGGAAATTATATTTTTACTTTGATTGCTAATGTTAATGAGCCAAGGATTATGCAAGAGGCAATGGGTATGAGTGATGTAGATTCCTAGATGAAAGTCATGGATAAGGAGATGACTAGTATGAGGAAAAAAAACACATGGGATCTAGTACCCTTGCTTGAAGGACGTAAACCCGTTGGATACAAATGGGTGTTCAAGAAGAAGGTTGCTCCTAATTTCAGTGTTGAGAAGCATAAAGCAAGGTTGGTCGTGAAGGGTTATTCATAGGTGGAGGGGATAGATCATGGTGAGATATTCTCTCTTGTTGTAAAGTTGACATCTATTCGGTTCTTGTTATTGTTAGCAACAACATATGATTTAGAAGTAGAGAAGATGGATGTAAAAATAGCTTTCCTTCGTGGTGATCTGGAGGAAGAAATCTATTTGTCACAACCTAAACAATACATGGTTAAAGGTAAATAATGTCTAGTATGCAAGTTGAAAAAGTCTATGTATGGTCTTAACCAATCTCCTAGGATGTGGTACCAAAATTTTGACACCTTTGTGTTGAGGTTGGGATTTCTATGATCTAAATCGGATCATTGTGTTTACTATAAAATTGTCAATGATCGTATTCTCCTCATTGCATTGTATGTTGATGATATGCTATTTTGAGGGAAATATAAAAGTTTGATTTTAGATCTAAAGTCTTAGTTGTAATAACAATTTGAAATTAAAGATTTAGGTGTGGCATGGTATATCCTAGGATTGGAGATCAGTAGAGATAGAGAAAACAAAAAGCTTTGGTTAAGCTAGAGTAAGCATGTGAATGTCGTGTTGGAGAGATTCAACATGACAACTTGCAGATAATTAGTTGTTCTTGTATTACAAGGGATGAAGCTTTCTATAGAGGATTGTCCAAAGTCTTCTTCTGAGATGGAGGACATGACCAGAGTACCCTATGCTAGTGTTGTAGGCAGTTTGATGTATGCTATGGTCTATATGAAACCAAACATGGCCCAAGTAGTTGGAGTCCTGAGTCATTTTATGGCTAATCCTAGATGGATTCATTGGGATGCAATTAGGAGAGTGTTTAGATACTTGTGGGGTACTTTTGAGTATGCCTTATATTTTCATGGTTATCCTACTAGACCTTGGCATTCAATTTGTATTCATGGTTTTGAGGATTTTGATTGGGCAGGAGTTATAGACAATAGAAAATCCACTAGTGGATATGTATTCACGATGTTTGGTGGTGCCATTAGCTGGATGAGTAAGCAACAAGTGTAGTCACTTTGTCCATGACAGAAGCAAAGTACATGGCAACTACTCATGCTTGTAAGGAACCCATTTGGTTTAAGTGTTTATGTTTAGATTTTGGGCTTGATGCAGGATAAATCACTATTTGTTGTGACAATCAGAATGCCATTTTTTTGGCAAAGAATAGAATCCTACTCTCCATGCCAGAATAAAGCATGTCGATATCTAGTTTCTTTTTTTCATGATATGGTGGAAGATGGGAAGTTAAAATTGGAGAAGGTTGACACCCTAGCAAATTTTGTAGATGCATTGACAAAGCCAATGAGAATAGATAAGTTCAGATGGTATTCTGGTTCCATGGGCCTCTCAGCCTTGAGCAGTTGATTGCAGATATATCTTGAAAGGTATTTGACAAGTGGGAGAATGTTGGGATTAGGGTGTCTTAACCTTTGCAAGTCCTAGCATTTAATTTTGGTGATTAATTATTTATTTTATCCTGATGTATTTTGCCTACTAATGTTATGGCACTTTGTGGGACCCACTGGTGATGTGGCATCCTACATGGAGGGTGACATATGCATTTTGGAAGCTAATTTCAAGGAGGTAGACATCCAATTTTGAGGGCCTATATTTGGAGCTAAAATGATGGCAATTTTCATAGGTTGCTATGTCATAAATTATGACAAGATATGACAACTTTCCATGACAGGTTATGACAACTATAAGGGTCGTGCATGGTAGTTGTAAGCTAAATTGGTGGAGGTGGGCATCCCATTTTTTGGGGCCTTGAATTGTGCTAATTTTGTGGAGTTTGTCATATGCCATAAATTAATTATGACTAATTATGATGATGATTGTCATATGAAAAATTATGAAAATGTAAGAGCTAATTATGGCTGATTATGATAGATTATGATATACATGTTGGGTGACACCTTACATGTGAAGTTTCTAGGCATCCAAATTTGTCATGAGATCTATAAATGTTTGTGTTGCATTTGGAGTTGTATGATAGTTTGCTTTTTAGGTACCATTATACTGCCAAATTGATTCCAAACTTGTAACATGAACAAACTCTTATAGAGGCTTACACTGCAAGTGTATTGTAACCATTGTTTACAAATAATACATTGTCTAGGCTTTTGGAGAGTGTGGGTTTTCTCCCTAAAGGGTTTTCCCCACATATATTCTGGTGTTATGCGTTTTGTGTTATGCATTTTTTTGTATCTATGAAGTTTTTTATATTACCTATTATGTGCATCTTCTCTTATGTAACTATTTAAGGTTTTGCAATTGAAAAATTTGCACATTCTCTCCTTTGTTAAATTGGGAAGATTTTTTTTGTACCCAACTTCCTTTCAATGTGGTAGCATGAAATTAAAAATGTTTAGATTTAGATGCTCTTTACGATACTCAAGCTACATCCCTAAAATGGGTTATGCGTGGAGGAATTTGTTCCTCCAAACATAAGCCCTACTAGTAGAGCCTACTACATTTGTTGCAATTGGAAATTTTTCCTAGGTTATAAGTATCCTAAGAAGATCAAATAGTGAGGAAGCACTATGTTTTAATATTAAAAATCATGTGGGAAATTGCTTGATTTTGAATTTATATGACAAGTATCCCACTTAGATGATTTCAACTTTCCATATTGAATGATGAGGGAAAGGTTACTCATATTATGCATGTAAAAATTAATGTATGGAGGGAGTTGGACTCCCCCCTAATTTTTTTCAATTGTCTTTATAGAAAAGGGATTTGTGGGAGGCTAACACATCAAAGAATTTGACCTTGAACAATTACTTTAGTGGAGTTTGTATTGGTTTCTTATCACCCCCAACTTCAAGAGACTTGATCCATTGGTCCAAGGTGGCTAAAAGTGCTTTAGAGCTGGCTTCTCTTATATTTTCATCTCTCCTTTATGAGGTGGGTCTTTTTTAATGTGTAGGGGTTGAGTAACCCAATTAATTCTTCTTCAAGGAAGTCTACTAATAGCCCTTAGTTTTTTGTAGTATATATTTTTTTTAATTTTATATGGAGGACCTCTCAAGCCACTCAATTGTTTTCAAATTTTATTTCTAAATGAACCACTTTGTTGTTGATTTGGGTGGCCATGTCTCTATAGTTTATGATCTCTATAGTTTATGATGGGATGGTCTTGTTGGTGGATTTCCAACTAAAGCTCTACCTTGATCTACGATTAGTTGGAGCATAGTATCTCAACTCTAGGCTATCTTGTTGGAAGTTATAATATTTTGTAGTTACTACTACCCACCATTATGATTTAGTGTCCTCATAATTGTATTTATTTGTAATAGACATTTACCAAATGATAGAGGGCTAGTTTCATGTAAGGAAACCTACCCTTTTGTGCTATTAGTCCTAACATATTCAAGCTCGTACAAAAAAAAGGGGATGACAAGAAAGAGAGGAATCTGAAAAGAACTAGCTTATCTAGAATGATTTTCCCTTCATATCAAGTTCTATAAAACATGTGATATTTTAGATCCATGCACCACTAAAGTGAATGAGGTGGACTCAAAATGGTAGATGCATTATACCCTTGCCACTTATATGGATAAAACCACTCCCACTCTTTTGGGAAAAGCTATATAAGCAATGTAGAATCCAATTGATCACTCTATTTACATGGAGGGAGGATCACATGGATAGTAGCAACGTGATCACTTTAAGCAAGGGTCTTGTCACTTGGTACACTCATTTCATGAGGAAGGAGTGCATGGTGGTGGGCTATGGTGTGATTTGTGGGGTTGGATGTGGGAATTTAGTGAATTTGGGTATTGTCTAACAAATTTTTGTAGAGGCATTATTATAATCCTAATATGGCTAGGAGGATCACTGACTCTAATCTCGTCAATTTTTTTGTTGTAAAGATATGAAAGGTGTTGAGCCTTCATTATTTGAGCTCGATTAGTTCTTCCAAGAGAGTGATTTCTCTCCCACAAAATTATTCTCTCACATGTGTCCTCTCATTTTCTTAACTTGAATCCACCTTAAGATTTCTATTTAAACCTCGATTTCCTCCCTTTCTAGGGTTTCTTAAATTGGTAGGTTTGTTAGGATTTCATCCAAAACTACCTCAAGGACAAGTGGGAGATAGGAAACTTAAGATAAAGTAGTTCTTGCACGCTTATTCAATTTCTTTCTTTATTTAATTTGTTATGCTTGCTTACTTGATGATTGGTTTAAATATTTGTTGAATTCCTTATGATGATATTAATGGTTTCTATCTTGTTTTGCACGTTTCAAATTTGATAGATTTAAATTCAATGCAATAATCTAAATGTATGCAAAAAAAAATATTTCATTTTTTTAATATATATATTTTTTGAAATAAAAGATGAGCTAATTAACTACATGCAACTAATCACTTATATATGACTATGCATGCAATCTATTCTATGTTTTTGGAGTTATCACTTTTTGAGAAAATATTTCAAAGAGAATTCTAATCTACTTGTAAGATGCAAAAGTAATTTCAATCAAATAGTACCCAGGGAAGTAAATTCAAATAAAATAAGTAAGAAACAAAAATGAATTGTTAAGTTAGGTATATTTAAGTGATTTAATTACTACATGTCACTTCAAATAAAGCTATTTTTAAAAACTAACTTGGATGAATTTTTTCTAGTTGTCATGATTTGAGTCCTTGGAGGATCAAACTTTATTTTGTTGTTTCTTCTCTTATTCTAGCTTTGGGGTACTCTACTTGATGGAAATATAAAATTATTTGGAAGGAAAGATGGCCTTAGAATCTTCATGTTCTTGATGGGTAATTGATGCAGGAGCATCCTTGGTTTTTTCTGGCAATCTTGCATCAACCAAAAATATTCTCATTCAGTTTTGTTCTTGTTCTGGTTCAAGTTGGTAGATCTGGTGTTTCTTCATGTTTGCTCACCAGATCTTGTGTACCTAGGATTTCATTGTGGACATGTTCAATTATCGTATTCCAAGTTTTTTGCTCAATTGGATCTTTTTTATGGCAAGTTATCACTTCCGGAGTATGTGACTATTTTTGGGACTGGCCCTAGAATAACTTCAACACCTAACGACTAGTTGGATCGATCACAGATCTTTCCCATGACTTGCGGATCCTCACGGTGTGTTTAGATTTGTTCTATGGAGTGTCCCTGACCTTACACTTAGGTCCACACTTCACCATGCACATCTATCGTGGATGAATTTTAGATTTGAGGTCGACCTATTCTTGCACATGTTACACTTTTCTTCTTGGAGATTGTAGCAATCTTTGGCCGATGCAGATGTTTCTCGACCCGCAGATGTGATATAAAGCTAGTATTGAATCATCATATTGAAAGGGGAATTAAGTAAGATAGAATAAGATATATATATATTTCGATCTATAATATTTTCACTCGCATCTATGAGCACTATATTGTGAGCATGTTGTAATCAGGCCTGTGCACTGAATCTATACGCCCGGATGTGGCAGACTATTTGTAATCAAGATTTCTGATAATAAGAGTGTTTGTATTTGCATTTGCCTCCATATTTCATGTTGCTTCTATTGTGTGACTCTTGTTGCATGGTTTGGACTGTTCTCTTTGAGGACCCTCCTACCGTGACTACACCAAACTAGTATCAGAGCGAGGTTTGTTCCTTGCGAGATCGTCAGAAGTTGCACAATCCTGTCAAATATTTGTTATAGGGTGTCAGATTGAGGATCCGACCTGCAATTGCAGAGGACTTGTGCAGAGATGGTGAGAAGAAGAAAGGTAGAGGAAATGGAGTGCGTGGAAATGTAGACCCAACTGTAATGGAGATGTTGAGAGGAATTACTACAAGATTAGAAGTAGTTGAAATGGCCCAGAGAAGAGGTCGACCAGTTGATGATGTAAGTGATGAAGAAGTAGAAGAACAAGAAAAAGTTGCAAGAGAAGAGCAACCTAACCTTGATCAAGGAGAAGAGAGGTTTATAAGAGCCCTAACCAAAGTGAACAATAAGCCACATTTCAATCCATCAGATTATAATGGTAAGTTGGATTCAGATGAATTATTGGATTGGATAACAGAAATGGAAAAATACTTTGATTTTGAAGGTAACCCAGATGACAAGAAGGTGAAATTTTCCTGTACAAAGTTGAGAGGACATGCATCCCTTTGGTGGGAACATTTGCAGACAGATAGACAAAGAAAAGGAAAAGAGAAGATAAGATCATGGGATCAGATGGTGAATAAATTGAAGACAAAGTTTATGCCTGCAAACTATCAGATTAGTTTGTTCAACAAATTGTAGAATTTGAAGCAGAAAGAATCCAGTGTGACAGAGTATACTGAGGAATTCTACAAGTTGAATATCAATTTTGGACATTCAAAAGATGAGATTGAACAAGTAGCTAGATATGTGAATGGTTTGAGGTCATCTATTCAAGATGAGATCAGTTTGATTAAGTTGTTGAGTGTGGAAGAGGCATATCAGTGTGCCCTAAAAGCAGAAGAGAAGTTGAATAAAAGACATGAGCAAAGACAAAGAGGAAGAGGTGGAAGATTTCAAAGAGGAAGAACATTCACTAGAGGAGGAAGAGGAACTTTTGCAGATCAAAACAAGGATAAGGAGATCAGTAAGAATGAGAATTCATACTGAAGAGATGACAAAAACTCTTATAGAAGAGGAGGATATGGTGGTTACAAAAATGAAGGGCATAGAAAAGATGTCATAGGACAAGAGAAAATAATATTTAGGGGAACTTGTTTTAAATGTGGTGGAGAAGGACATAGAGCCTTTGAATACAAATAGGGAGAAACAAGCAGAAAAATTGAGAACAATAGAATAACAACCTTTGTTGAGGAGGATCATGCTGGATCATCTAATCAACCGGAAGAAGGAGAGGTATTGGTAAATAGGAGAGTGTTGTGTCAAAGTGAATTGGAGAAAGAACCATTGCAGAGAAATAATTTGTTCAGGACCAAATGCAAGGTAGCTGGTAAATGTTGCAAAGTGATCATTGATAGTGGGAGTTCAGAGAACCTGGCTTCTGAAGAAATGGTGAACAAACTAAAGTTGGAAAGGTTGAAACACCCTAAGCCCTATCAGATAGCTTGGATTCAAGATGAGCATAAGATATTGGTAAGTGAACAATGTTTGGTGAAATTGAAGATAGGAAATTACCATGATGAAGTTTTGTGTGATATTATGCCTATGGATGTATGCCATATCTTGTTGGGAAGACCTTGGCAGTATGATAGACAAGCTATTCATGATGGAAAGAAGAACACATACACCATTGTTGCTAATGGAATGAAGCAGACTTTGTTACCCTTGGAAGATGTTCCTAAGGTTGAGATTTGTACGACTACTAGAATCTATTTGGTTGATGGAAGAAGATTTATGGATGGACTAAGACATGAGAACATGTGCTATGCCTTAGTGCCTAAGAAGGTTGAAGACTTGAAGAATGTAGAAGGACAACCTGAGGAGATAAAAGAATTGCTGACAGAATATGAAGCTATCATTTCAGATAATGTACCTGATGGATTACCACCTATAAGGAGTATTAGTCATTGCATGGATGTGATTCCTGGAGCTAGTTTGCCTAATAAAGCAACACACTGGATGACACCAATAGAAAATGAAGAGTTGAACAGATAACTACAAGAATTATTGAGGAAAGGTTTGATTAGAGAAAGCTTAAGTCCTTGTGCAGTACCTGATGTGCTTGCACCTAAGAAAGATGGAGAATGGAGAATTTGTACATACTCTAGATCCATAAACAAGATCACAGTGAAGTATAGATTTCCTTTGCCCCAGATGGATGACATTATGGATTGTTTGAGTGGAGCTAAGTACTTTACAAAGATAGACTTGAAGAGTACATATCATCATATCAAAATTAGAGAAGGAGATGAGTGGAAAACAACATTCAAGACAAATGAAGGATTGTATGAATGGTTGGTGATGCCTTTTGGACTGACAAATGCACCTAGTACTTTCATGAGGTTGAGGAATGAGGTATTGAAGAAATTCTTGGGTAAGTTTGTGATTGTATATTTGGATGACATTTTGATTTTAAGTAAGACAAGGGAAGAACATTTGTTGCACATAAGACAAGTTTTGCAGAGGTTGAAAGAAGAGCAGTTGCTGATAAATATAAAAAAGTGTAGTTTCATGAAGGAAGAATTGGTATATTTGGAATTTGTGATATCAGTAGATGGATTGAAGATGGATCTTGAGAAAGTGAGAGCTATTGTTGAATGGCCTACACCTGAAAGCATTGGAGAGGTAAGATCATTTCATGGATTGGCTAGTTTCTACCGAAAGTTCATTAGGAGTTTCGGTTCTATTTGTAGCCCTATGACATAAACAATGAGGGGAGATAAGAAGGATTTTAGATGGACATCTAGAGCAGACATAATTTTTGAGCTGTTGAAATAGAAGGTGATAGAGCAGCCTATGTTGGCTTTACCAGATTTTGATAAGGTATTTCAAGTGGATTGCGATGCAAGTGGAAATGCAATTGGAGCAGTGTTAAGTCAAGAAGGAAGACCTATAGCCTATTTCAGTGAGAAGTTGAATGATGCAAGGAGAAGATATTCAGTGTATGATTAGGAGTTCTATGCCATAGTTCAAGCCGTGAAGAAGTGGAGACACTACTTGTTATCTAAGGAGTTTGTGTTGTATACAGATCATCAAGCATTACCGTATTTGAACAATCAAGGTAAGTTGAATCAGAAAAACATGAGATGGGTAGAGTTCTTGCAGAGTTATACTTTTGTTTTGAAGCATAGGAGTGGAAATTCAAATAGAGTTGCTAATGCTTTGAGTAGAAGAAGGAATTTATTGGCACAAATGAGAGTGGAGGTATTAGGCTTTGATGAAATGAAGAACTTGTATAAGGAAGACCCAGATTTTGCAGAACCTTGGAGAGCATGTAAAGGGACCAGGTTTGGAGGATAGAAGTCAATGGTTGGATTATTTCATTCAAGAGGACATGTTGTTTAGAGGAAACCAGTTGTGTATACCCCAAAGTTCAATGAGGGATAACTTGGTAAAAGAGAAACACAGTGGAGGTTTGGTAGGACATCTTAGAATTGACAAGACAATAGCGTTGGTGAGGGAGAATTAATTTTGGCCACAGATTCATAAGGATGTTAGGAAATTTGTGCAGAGTTGCAGAGTTTGTCAAGTTGCAAAAGGGAGTAGTCAGAATGTTGGATTGTATAAACCTTTAACAGTACCAAAAAGACCTTGGGAGGATATCGACATGGATTTCATAATTGGTTTTCCTAAGACACCGAGAGGTAATGATTCAGTATTTGTGGTGGTGGATAGATTTTCTAAGATGGCAAATTTCATACCTTGTAAGAAGACAACAAATGCGGTACATATAGCAGATTTGTTTTTCAGAGAAGTGGTCAGATTGCATGGATTACCTAGGAGCATTGTTTTAGACAGGGATACACAATTTGTTGGTTACTTTTGGAGGACACTTTGGAGGAAATTGAAGACAGATTTGAAGTTCAGTTCTAATTTTCACCCATAGACAGATGGACAGACAGAGGCAGTGAACAAAAGTTTGGGAAATTTGCTGAGATGTTTGGTTGGAGAGAAGACCAGAAGTTGGGATCTAGCCCTAGCACAAGCAGAGTTTTCCTACAATAATTCAGTGAACAAGAGTACTGGAAAGACACCTTTTGAGATTGTTATAGGAGTTCATCCTAGAGGTATATCAGAATTGAGAGACATCAATAGGGAAGATAAAATGAGTGCAAAAGCAGTAGAATTTGCAGAACACATGAAGATAGTGCATACTCAAGTGAAACAACATTTGGAAAACACAAACCAAAAGTATAAGGAGAAAGCAAATGAAAAGAGGAGACAAAAGGAATTTGAAGTTGGAGATGAAGTGATGATGTACTTGAGGAAAGAAAGATTTCCAGTTGGAACATACAGTAAATTGAAGATGAGGAAGTTTGGACCCTATAGGATTTTGAAGAAGTTTGATTCAGGAAATGCTTATGAAGTGGAGTTACTAGATGACATGGGTATATCACCTATGTTCAACATTTCAGATCTACATCAGTACCATGAAGCAAAATTCAGTGAAGACAACAAGGTGAATTTGGAAGAACAACTTCCTAAACAACAATCAGATGAGGTAGAAGAGATTTTAAATGTTAGAGATGGAAGGAGGACTCGCAGAAGACAATACAAAGAATATCTAGTGAAATGGAAGGGTAGACTAGTGGAGGATTCTTCTTGGATTTGTTAGGTTGAGGTAGACCGTATCAGTTTCCCTTTGGCCCCTGCAAAGTGAGAGTCTCACTTTTCATTAACTCTGAATGTCTGATGCAGGAGCATCCTTGGTTTTTTTGGGAAATCTTGCATCAACCAAAAATATTCTCATTCAGTTTTGTTCTTGTTCTAGTTAGAGTTGGTAGATCCAGTGTTTCTTCATGTTTGCTCACTAGATCTTGCATACCTAGGATTTCATTGTGGACATGTTCAATTGTTGTATTCCAAGTTTTTAGCTCAATTGGATCTTTTTTACGACAAGTTATCGCTTCCAGAGTACGTGACTATTTTTGGGACTGGCCCCAGAATAACTTCAACACCTAACGGCTAGTTGGATTGATCGCGGATCTTTCTCGTGACTTGCGGATCCTCACGGTGTGTTTAGATTTGTTTTATGGAGTGTCCCCGACCTTACACTTAGGTCCACACTTCACCATGCACATCTATCGTGGATGAATTTTAGATTTGAGGCACCTGTTCTTGCACATGTTACACTTTTCTTCTTGGAGATTGTAGCGATCTTTGGTCGACGCAGATGTTTCTCAACCCGCAGATATGATATAAAGCTAGTATTGAATCATCTGATAAAAAGGGGAATTAAGTAAGATAGAATAAGATGTATATAGATTTTGATCTGTAAGATTTTCACTCGCATGTATGAGAACTATATTATGAGCATGTTGTAATTAGGCCTGTGCGACGAATCTATACGCCTAGATGCATGGCAGACTATTTGTAATCAAGATTTCTGATAATAAGAGTGTTTGCATCTGCATTTGCCTCCATATTTCATGTTGTTTATGTTGTGTGACTCTTGTTGCATGGTTTGGATTGTTCTCTTTGAGGACCCTCCTATCGTGACTACACCAGTGAGGCTAGAGGTTGACTATGGGGATTAAAGAGTTGAATTTGTAGAGATGATTGCAGTCTTTCTAAAGGTGATCATGTTCATATAGGAAAGGATACAAAGCTTCTAGAAAATATTTGTAGAGGAACCTAAATCCTTGTATTCTATTCCTAGAGCTGTGTCATATAGAGAATTTATTCTTTAGAATTACTCAAATCCTTTAGATACTGAAAAAAATATATTTTCTTTCTTTTTTAAGTGAGGCAAGGGTTATAAATAGGAAAAGAGGGGAGAAAATCAAGAGGAAAAATATTGCTAATAGATGGCTAGGAGAATATGATTGGTAGCTAGAAAGAAGACATGACATCTAATACTCAAGAAAATTTATCAATCAAAAGGGAAAATATATAAAAAGCAACCAAAATTGGGAAACTTACACACTAGCCAAAATAAGATAGGGTCACCCATGTTAGGAGGTGGGTCACCCCTTTTGCCAAGGCAAGTCACCCAAGTAACCCTATAGCTTAACATTGATCTCTCAAACAACCTTGAGGATCTTGTAAAGATCATTAGACATGTATGTCATCCCATGCAATTTTGGGCACTTCTAGGATTTCCTTCACCTCTATATTTAGGCAAGTCTATTAAAGATTTGGAGGGAAAATGACACTCTTGATTATATAGTTTAATGTCTCTCTAAGATACTCTAAGTAAATTCTTGAACCCAAGTCACATGTGGAAGGAGTGTGATCATACTTATGAGTTACCTAGTAGGGTTGGCAAGGAGGAATAGTATGAGATGAAAAATAGTTGATAGTTTTATAGTGAGTTGATTATTAATGGGCATATTGTACCTTAACCCATTCACTCTTCAATTAATTGTGTCTTTGTTTGAGGTGAGCTAAGAGTTGATTGGGATAATCAAATCCAATCTACTCAAAATGATTATAAGAAGAAGATGGATAATAGACATTTGTAGAGGCAAGTGATGAATTAGGATCCACAAATAGTTATTCTTGAAAGGAGGATGAGTGACATTTTCAAATTATAATGGTCAAGTTTTAAAAGAGGGTGGTGGGTCTAGGATATCAAGAGTAGGGAAAGCTATTGCAAATGATGTCAAGTTAGTTGAATCTACAATATTAATGTGGTCCTTTGAGGATAATAAAAAAATGGAATAATTTCTATGAAAATGTTGTCCTCTAGGTAAGTAGGATTAATATTCTTATATCTAGGTTGATAGTTCTTAAGGACCTCTTGCTAGTTAGTGCTGGCACATAAATCCACATCATGGCAAGAGAGATAAAAAGATGACAAAATTTCATTATTGGTTCACTAATAATGTATACACCAAAATGGGCACATGGTAGTGCTAAAGGTTAGGCTAGAGCAAGTCATATGTATTTTCTTGGAATCTCAAAAAAGAGATCCAAATCAACCCTAAGAGGGTACTCACATAAGATATTATGAAATAGAAACTCACAATGAGCCCCTATATGGTTAAGGAGTTCACTAGGAAAGATGTGTTGATTTTGATAGTGTTTACATATAATACGACTCCATTTTAATAATTTTGCAAGTGTCGTAATGCTATTTGAAATGTTTGAAAAACATAAACTTACAATATTTGTATTTTTGCACAAAAAATCTTATTTTACAATATTCCCAAAGTCATATGTTTGTATAGTAAGACTTGTTTAAATGTCACAATGTAATTATTTGAGGTTAAATTTTTGCAAGTTTGGACATCTTGGTGATGTTGGTTTGTTTGACTAAATTGGTCCTTTGCTTGCACATGTGTTTAATGGAGAAACAAAAAGGAAAGATCATAATAGGATCTTTTTGAATCCTTAACTAAAAGAATTTACACCTCTCAAGGTCAAGTTTGTGTTGTGGATTACATGTAAATACTTGAGGTTTCAAGGGAATATTTATTTGAATGTTGATTTATTTGTGTGAATTGGACATTGAACAACAAATGTGTAGGTTTGGTGTTGTAATGTTTGGGTTGCATAAAATAAAATGCACATAGAAAGATCATTTAATCTAATCTACAAACTTAGCATCTATTAATTACAAAAAGACCCTATAAATTAACTACACTTTAAAGAAACTACTTTATCAAATTGAAATTAAACTAATTAAAGTTAACTAAATCTTGATCTTTGACTAGAGGTCAATTTCCAAGAGCAAGTTGATGAAGAAAAACATAAATGAAACCAAAATACATCCTTAGAATAACAACATCTCTCTCTACAATCACAAGGAACCCAACTGATGTGGCATATTAGACATAGAAACCTACTAGAAGGTAAATAAGAGAAGTCTAAAAATGAGAATCAAGTAAAAAATAGAAGGCAAAGCAATTGGTATAATGTTGATACAATAGAAGATGCAAAGGATTGAGCTACATATAGAAGCGAATTAATTACACAAATGAGTTGAGACAAATGAGGGGGATAACAATTGATCAAGGTTGTATTTAGAAGTGCATAATGTTTTGGTTGCACGAAGGATAGATAGAGTATATAAGGCTTTGTTTTAAACATGGTTATGTAATGCATGCCTTTGTGTGGGAATCTATTCTCTCTCCAAAACCTCTATTACACATTTTAAACACAATAGAGGAAAGTTCTAAACATGTTAGGGGTAAAGGGAAAGCCAAAGGACTCATAAACAAAGAGATAAGGGTTTGAAATGCTCACAACTCATGATTCTATGCACTTAGGTGAAACTACTATTTACAACATTGAGGTAGTTGAAAAATTGGTTGTGGCGAGTGCTACGATGATTACATAATCACCATGAAATTTTCATAGTTGTTGTGATGACTACACCAATCATTGTGGTGGTTTGGCAATCACTACGTACTTAAAATTGACAATTTCATCAAAATGGATAAAACAAAAGAATTTGAGGTGTAAATAAATGAGGAATACAAAACTAGACAAAAGAAAATGGTAACTCACCTGAAAATAAGACAAATGAAACAAATGATTTTGATCATCATTAAATTGTCAAATTTAACCTATATATAATACAAACATAAATACACACATCTAAACATTTAGAATATACTAAAACAATTTATCAATTTTATATAAAAACATACTACTTATCTATCACTCATTACCTTTGAGATAATCTAATGTCTAAAACAAAAATAAAATAAAAATACACACTTTTCTAACTTTATCAACTATTTTATTTTATATCATTAATTAAAACTAAATGGGAATAAAAGGTACTTTATTTCCCCCACAATATCTTTTCTTTCTTCTTCCTTTTTGTTAGGGGCATGGGGTTGAGTCCACTTCCTAATCGAGGGCGAAATATAAACAAGCTATAGCTCGACTAGGTAATGCCTACTTTCTACTCTCCAACCGAATCTTGTTGCCGCATAAAAAGGATTACACGCGTAAGTTTTTTATTGGATACTAAATATGGCTTAGATAGGTGTTGATGTCAGGCCGCTGTCCAGACCTGCGTCTTAATTCCCGATATACCATATTACCTATATAGTGTGCCAAACTCAGAAACTAAAACATTTACAGAAAAAACATAAAAAATAAAAGATGCAGGTTTACTTCGTTTTAATAATCAGAAATAATTTGACATGGTAGCCATGCGAGCGGGCAGCATGACACACGTCTTATGCTGCACCAGTTCTGCATCATCGTACGCGCATAGATCATTTCTGAGCATCCACGTATACATACTGATTTCTTATTGCCATGGCCATCATGTCACATAGGCATGGGCATGGTATGATACTCTAGTCTAGTCTAGCCTGAGAACGAGGCAGAGGAGGAAGAAGCAGAGGCAAAGGAGATTAGGTAGAAGAGAAAAATAAAAAGAAAAGAATTTTAATTCTCGCACAGCAGTCATGTGCATCCTAATTCGGTACAGTCTATTGCAAATGGAGTATTGGTGTATCTACATCTGCTTGGACTTACCGGCGATGCTTCTTTGACCTGGTTTTTCTACGGCAAAAGACAAAAGGCTTGAAATTTAATGGAAGTGTAGGGTTTCATTATTTATTTTTCCTTTTTTGATCATGGCAAATGAAGCTACTGTGGAAATAGGACTAAATGTAGCCTCGGCAAGTCGAAATTTTGGCCTTGACATGGAAGACAATGCGCAGGTTTTACAGTTGAATGGCCGCTTTAATGAGCAGGTTCAGCAATTGCAGCAGAGTATTCAGTACAACCAGCAAGTTCCGTTGCAGAATCGGCTAAATATGGCACAAAATGAGAAACATATGCTGCGAAATCAGCAAAATGCGTTGCAGAACGTGCACGTTGAGGAGTTACAGCAGAATCAGCTGAGTTATGATCATAATTCGCAGATTCAGCGAAATATTCTTCAAAATCAGCAAAGCACGGAAGCAAATGCTCGTATTCAACATAATGCGCATGTTTTACTGCAGCAGAATCATAACGAGGCTGTGCAGGGTGTGCATATTGTGCAAATTTCAACACCTTCTTCTTCTCCTTCTTCGGTGCAGCAGCGCTTGAGCAGTGGTGTTCCGCATGAGAATGGAAGGGAAAACATGGAGGCTTGTTCGCAAGATTTCCATCGTGATATGAGGGACTTGGAGGATCTGCTCTCAAAGCTGAATCCCATGGCCAAGGAGTTCGTTCCGCCTTCGCTTGCCAGCCACACGTCTGCCTTTTCTGTTGCCAATGCTCTTATGTATGACAACGATAACACTAACTTCATCAACGGCACAACCAGCGCCATTTTCAGTAATAATAATAACACTAGAAGGGTAGGGCATGGAAAAGACACTCCGTGTCACTGGTTAAGTTTTGTTTTACTATAGATTTCAATTTTTCACAGTCCATAATACCTTAGAACATATTTATTAAATAAGACCGTGACAAAGATTTGAGAAGATCTACAAAAAAGGCTTTTTTTTGATGGCTCTGCATCTGATTGTGCGTCAGAGAAAAAATATTTATCATGGGAAAAACAGAATGAACAGCAGAACAAGTATAGCTCAGAGAGAAGACAGCATTAGAAGAACAGTATATGTCTCAGACATTGACCAACAGGTAAGTGTGTAGACATTGTTTTCGTTTATAGTTAATACAAGGGATTTGCTTGTATATTTATCAATTCTGTTAGTACGTGACTTCCGCTCATATGGGTAAAAGGATTTTTTTTGGCCAATTTAACGTATGAGACCAGCTTGCACGAGCACACGGGGGTTTCTTTCCATTGTTACCCTAAATATTGTTCAAATTTTGTACACCTGAGGTTTTTCCTCATAGCCAAGCAAGCTCTAGAGTGACCCAAACCTTACAAGTCCAGCTAAACTTGTAGTACAATACACCTGTAATGTAACATGATATGAATGTTTTCATATTCATATGATAAACTAAAACATGCGGAGAACCCTCCGGTAATAAGATTTTGATGCAAAGTATTCTAGCCTGAGTACTCTGCATATAATCCATGAAGGGAAGAATACTTTGCATCAACCAAGAGGGATTGGCAAGTTTGGGTGCTTCTTTTTTTCTGGGAGTATATAATACATTGCATTTAAACGAGTACAATTGATATATGAAATATATTGTGTTCCCCCTTGTTTTTCCAAGTCAAGTCTGTCCAAAATAAAGGTAAAGTATGTTGTAGTAGAGCTAAGATACTTTTCTACTACCCAGTTATGTATGCTATGGCCATGGTAGCAAAAAAATGCCAACTTAAAATAAACCACTACGTCGTATCATTTCTTTAGCTGTGCATATAAAACATTTACTGGCTCTCTCTAACCTGAGATGACTTATACTATGCTTATTGTCCTAAATCATGATTCCAATGGAACAATTATAGAAGCCAATGGAATTATAGAAGTTATTTATGGGCTACATACATGCTTTGGGATGTTTGCTTGAATATTTTAAACTGTCATTTTGTCATCTTTTTTTACTCTGAATGCTTTTTGACTGAAGGTATTTTCCATCTGTTTATTGGACCTGTCATAATTTGTATTGTTACAGAAATGGCTACTATGGTCTAAACTTTAGGCAAATCCATTTAGAATTCGCCTTTCTTCTTGCTGAAATAAGAGATAGAGGTTTCTTTGTCTTCCTCAGCTATAAAGGGAATCACTTAAATCAGGTTGTCAGCCTTATAAAAGTACTTCAAGAGGTGCCTCATAGTTGAAAATTGTAACATTAAGGCAATATAGGTGTAAATGATTATATGAATGCAATCAACTTGGTAAATGGAACTTTAACATGAACACACTTTGTGTTCCAGAAGAGGCATAGTTTTGGTTTTATTATTTTTGTCACCAGGCCACTAAAAACATTGTTTTGTATGGTTACAAAATATTTTGAAAAGATCTGAAGACATGAAACCTGTGGCATTTGAGCAAGGAAGTATCGGCAAAAACCTTAACAATCTCTGGTTGCTTTTGTTCATATGATTCAGGTGACTGAAGAGCAACTTGCAGCTTTGTTTATCAATTGTGGGCAGGTGACCTTTCATGCCTTATTCCTCATTCATTATTTGCCCTTGTGTTGAAATCTTCATTAAACATTGCAATCAATGAGCATTCCTAAGGCTGGAACCTCTTTTGGTTGAAGGTTGTTGATTGCCGTGTGTGTGGCGATCCAAATTCAGTTCTCCGTTTTGCTTTTGTAGAATTCACTTGTGAGGGTAAGTATTCATTTAGGACTTGAATGATAAATTGGATCAGCAGGGCTTCTCTTGTGTGATTGTAAATTGAAAGAGAGTTTTCCCCATGATTTTTAATCTGTAGAGGATGCAAGAGCAGCTTTGAGTCTTGCTGGGACCATGCTGGGATATTACCCTGTCAGGGTCCTACCTTCTAAAACTGCAATTGCCCCAGTAAACCCAACATTTCTTCCGAGGGTGAGTATGATCTAACTCATTTGCAGATTGTGTTTCACTGTCCTGGCAATGCCCTCAGAAGTAAGATTAATAAATTGCACAAAGATGCTATTATTTTAATTGTAGTAGTCATCTGTGACTATTATTTGTTCTGTAGTAGAAGGTTCTAATTGTTTTGACAATCATGATCCAGTCAGAAGATGAGCGGGAGATGTGTGCACGAACAATCTATTGTACAAACATTGATAAGAAGGTGAACTACAAATCCCTTATATTTTTTACAGCTTGGTCTGCAATTGCATAGCCTTTGTAATTTAAATATATGTATTAAATTCCAGTATGGGCTGAAATATGTTGAGCTTGCATATGTAATGAGCTACAATGGCAATTAGAAACATTATTCTATGTCTTGGTCAATATGTTTGTAGGTTTCTCAAGCAGATGTGAAACTTTTCTTTGAGTCACTTTGTGGTGAGGTGGGTGTCACTTCTTTCTGCTTAGTTCATGTATCCCTTGTGCTTATTTCTGGAAATTGCAGAAGAACAGCTAGTGGATTGAAATATTTCATCAATATATTTTCAGGTTTCTCGTTTGAGACTACTTGGAGATTATCATCATTCCACTCGTATAGCGTTTGTAGAGTTTATCATGGTAAGTGGCTCATGTACTTATAAAATCCCTCTCATCATGTTCTGTTTTTTTGTCCACATTGTTAGTTGTATTTTGTCCCCACATCTCTCAAATATATGATTATGTTGCTCTAATTATTGATGTTTCTCAAGAATTTGAGATTTAGAGCCTTCGGCATACATTTGCATTCCTATTTCAGAACTGATTTAGTAGTCTGTTGATGCAATGTCATAGGGCAATGAATGATATAGCATTTCAATTTCAGAGCTGGTTGAAAGTCTTTTAAAAATGATATGGTTGGTCAATGATTAGAATGACAGACACATGCAATTTTACTTTCATAACATTGAGCTGTTTGTAAGTATTAAGTTAGCTTTTTGGATATATGGTTCTTTTATGCACAAGAGTCTTCCAGTTATTAATTTGTTAATGCTTATTGAAGAATCTTGTAATGTTGAATTATGGTCACTCAAATCTTGGTTTCCTTTCTGTTTTGGAGTATCAATAACATTGACCTGCTAATGTTAGAACTTGGAAGGATCATCAGTTTCATTCTCTTTCTGTTTTAATTTATCCCCGATACATTAAAGTTTTTCGTTATGAGATTATCTATTTTTAACAAAATTCTGTTGTGGCATACATTGTTTCTTTGTTCATTGTGTTTAGACTTTAGAGTGAAGTTCATCCAGTAGTGGCCTTGTACATGAAATTTGGAGAGATAGAGAGAGGTAGTTAAAATGGTTTGACTAAGTCTCATGTTAGATCAGAATAGTTGAATCAACGTATGTTACAGAATGCTAATATGTGAGTGTTACACTCTAATCATGTCAATCTGCATGGTTGCAACTTCCAGCAATAGAAACATATTGGTTTCTCAGTTTACAAGTTACAAAATTTATTTTATCAATATGATTGCATGTACATACTGATATGCAATGCTGAGAAGCTCGAACTAATGTTTCTTAGTCCACAAGCTAAGAAAATTATTTTATCAATATAATTTCATGTGCATTTTGATGTAGAACGAGGAAAAGTTTTATTAAGGTTGTTTGCTTAGTTCAATAACTTGGACTTGGCAAAAACTTAGCAGGTCACAATTTTGCCATGGGCTAAGAACTCAGCAAATAAAAAAATTATATAAATACGCAAAATAAACTTAAATAGTGCTTGAGATGCATAAGAATGAATTTAGGGAACACAAAAGTCTATTTTGATCATAGCAGCATTACTCAGAATTGAGACTAATTTGGCAAGCCAAAAGTACAAATGAAATTCAAAAAAGTTATGATGACAGCTTTTGGATTCAACTGTGTATATTTTTCTTTTGACGTTTCGGATCACACTCAGTGATCCATCATTAGGTAGAGGAAAAATATACACAGTTGAATCCAAAAGCTGTCATCATAACTACAATGGACTGTGGAAAACTCATACCAAACAAAAAAGTGCTGAAAAAATCATAGAAATAGGGAAAAAAACACTGTTTTGTATTTTCAAGCCAAATAAAGAGGAAAAACCTTTGCTTTTCTATTTGGTGCAGCCCAAAACAATTTTTTATGTTTTTCTTTTTAAAACCAGTAGGGGGGAGTCTAGGTGCGGCAGTCCCTAGTGGGGTCGAGGGGCAGTGCCCAATGTGTGTTCCCTGTTGCGGTATAGGGCATGGTTGAGGGGTGGGCCCCCCCTCACCCAAGCCTGTATTAAGGTCAGTGAGGCCACAAGGAGCTTCATGGTATAGGCACATACTGATATGCAATGTTGAGAAGCCTGAACCAATGTTTTCTTTGTGTACAAGGTTAAGAAAATTATTTTCAATACATTTGCATAATACAATTTGATATAAAATGAGAACAAGCTTTATTAATGTTGTTGTGTGCATGGTTCAAAAACTTGGCAGCCTGAAATTTTGAGCTAGATTTGAGACTCAATAAAATCTTGGGAAATAAAAAATTAAGTAAACAAACAAAATAAACTTAAATAGTGCATGAGACACATAAAGAATAAATTTAGAGAATACATAATTCTATTTTGGTCATAGTAGCATTATTCGGAATCAAGATTGACATGGCAAAACCAAAAGTATAAATGGAATTTGATAACTTGGGATACTAAAAACTGCCAAAAATATCATAAAAATAGGGAAAAAAAAAGTTCTTGTTATTTCTAGCCAAATAAACGGTAAAAACTCTACTTTTCCATCTGGTGCAGCCAAAATGATTTTTATGTTTTTCTTTTTTATAATCAGTCTAGGGTTCTAGGGGTGACAACCCCTAGTGGGGTTGAGGGATAGTGTCCCTCATGAGGTTTGGGGGCAACACCTTGGGCACGTTCCTTCTTGCGATATAGGTTGGGGTTGAGTGGTGAAGTTCTTGCCTTCAAGCTTGAATTAAGTGCTTCAAGGTCACAAGTACCTACATGGTGAATCCCATTTTTCATAATTTTGTTGTTTTTAACCAATTGCCAATAAATCCTTTTCAATTACTCAACGATCATTTTTCATAACTAAGATTCCAATATGAATTTTTTTGGTGGCTGAGTTTGCAAACAAACTCATTTGTTAGAGGCGAGACTTACCAAGTAACTTGTGAGTTTGTCTGTAGGACTTGGCTTGTGAGTAATTTAGTTTGTAGATTTATTCATGGGTTTGGTGAAAGCTTTGCAAGTATGCTTGTGTGTGTTGCTTTATCTTATAAAAATATTTGAAATTGACAATTGTGAAATTATTTGTACCCAATCCGTTTGGATGCATAGTAGCAACAATGGGGAAAGATCTGTAGTTAATCATGAGTACTTGACACATGATAGTCTTTTCGTGTTAGTTTTGATTGACACAACTGGTACTTTCAAAAACTGGTCGAACCTTCAAAAAGCCATGCATGATTGAGAAAACTGTGGTTTAAATGCAAATAATTGAAAAAAGTGCAGTTTTCCCTAGGTTTTTCAGTTTTGACATGAAATAACAATTGCAATTTTTTTCTTGTGTTTTTGAGTATTTTAGTGTTTTTTAATATGTTGTGTTTTTCCTGTTTTACACCTGTGTAATTGAATTCCATTTACACTTTTAGTTTGTCATGCCATTGCTATGCTGCTATGATTGGACTCATCTCTTGGAAGAAAGCAATTGAGGGTGCAAGTCCCAATCAAGGGTTTTCCAAACCCATAACCTTAACATACCAAATCATTCACACAATGGAAACATAAACAATGAACAACATTCAAACATGACAAACTCGAAAATTCGTAGAAACAATAAATTGTATTGATCATTAGAAGTATGCAATTCTACTTGTCTATACATTTAGGCCTTTAAGCTTTACAACACTCTCATGATCTATTGTAATTTACCCTTTTGGCGCTTAGCCAATTTGTGCACATTTAGCCAATTTCCAAGGCTTTTGAAGGCTAACTGGTTAGTTAGAGAGAACTCCAACATTCTTGGAGAAGCATTTGATTAGTCTTGCAGAGCAATTGTTCTTGGGCTTAGGTTAAGTTGGTTAGTTGGAGACCTTTGATGCTTTTGGAATCGGTTGTCGACCTTTTGGGTGCTCTCCAAACTTCTTGGAGGAGTAGGTTATTTTTAGAAAGTCTCCAAGTTGGTTTCAATCATCTTCCTAGTGCTTCAGTTTCATCATGGTGTGGTCAGAATTGGATTCCGACGACGTTGCAGTATTTTCCGCAACTTGAGTGAGTTATTTAATTAATATTTCACTAATGTTGAGAAATAATTGAAGGACAACTTAGTGTAATAGTTTGTTGGAAAGGTGTGATTAAATGTTTCAACATAATGAATTATTTAATTTAAAGTAAAAAGTGCATTGTTTTAAAAAACGCAACAAAAAAGCGCATTTTTGGAAAAAGCAACAAAAGATGTTGTTTTGAAAAAGCAACGAAAAGCAAAAATGCTTTTTCAAAAAAGTAGTGAAAAAAAACAAAAAGCGTTTTTTGTTGTTGAAAAAGCAACGAAAAAAGCTATAAAAAGAGGTGTTGGGGGCTCATTTGGACATGTAGAAGAATGATAATGTTATGTTGCCGAAATGGCTTTGGTTCTCTTGAATCTTCGAGGACAAAATCCCTTATAGATTTCTAGTTTTGGAATTGCAAGATATTCCCTAGCTAGACTGTGGTGTGATTCCAGCCAAGAATCACCATTGGAGTTGATTTGAAGTTTCAGTTTGGGTTTTTTAGTATGGACTAGTTTGATATGTTTTAGCATTACATTTTGGTGTGATTCCTTTTCAGATTGCAGGAGTGTTGAGTGTGGAGTTTGGAGTGCTTTTAGGGGGGTCGTACCATTGTTGCTACCTACTGCAACTGTAGTTTCAGACCTGCAAATGTTTGATATACTCTTTTCAGAATAATGGTACACTCTTTTCATGAGTTTGGGTGTGAGTTGGCACTGCTGTTTGAGTGCTAATATAGTTGGTGATCATTTTGGCACGTTGGAGGTAGCTGGGTGAAGTTTCTCGAGTCATCTATCTCGTTGTCCAGACTGCTGCAGCGAAGTTTCAGACTAATATCAGACTTCCATTTGCCATATTCTAAGATATATTTGCTATTACAATGTTGGGTGGTTAGTTTCCTGAGTTGGGGATTCAATTGGGGTGCTTTAATCAGCTTCATATCACATTAATATTTGTAACAACAGATATGTATTTGGTTTGGAATGAATTATAAGAGCTAACATTGTAACACTGGGTGGTAGTACCACCAGTGATCTTGCTCTTGTTACTTGTTGTTACTTACCCCACTGCATAAGTGGCTCTTGTTACTCACCCCACTGCATAAGTGGCTTTTTGGTACATACTCACCACTGAAAAGTGGAAGAGTTGTTTATTGGTTGTACTCACTCACCATTGAGAAGTGGAAGAGCTTACTTTGCATTTCTTTATTGTATATTTTTTCCCATTGCAAAGTGGATGTGCCCAGCTAACCCCATTGGAGAAGTGGATGTTACTTTTAGTTGCTCATTTCAAGTATAATTGTAATCCCATACATTGTATGCTCTCACCTCACTCACACTGGGAACTTGTTGATCAAAAAGTGGAAAGGAAAGTTGTTTAACATTTTCATTCTGTTGAGCTAACAAGTTTTAAAAATAAAATAAATTGAGGGTGGTTATTACATCTATAGACTAGCTACAAACTCGGTTGCTGCTGCTTCAATTCACACTCTTTAGGCTAAAGATCTTCATTCAACATTACCCCTCTAGGTTAACAACTTCATATGAACTATCTATCTATCTATCTATCTATATATGCTTATAGATGGCTTTTGAGAAAATCTGTTACATAATTCCAATGAAGAGGGATGACCTCCCATCATAAAAACACATTACAATAAATGTCTTCCTTAATTCCCCTCAAGTTCATCCTTCTTGTTAGCCGATTGGGTTGTACATTTTTTGCATTGAATAGTGTGCCATACCACATTTTGAAAGTGGGCCTATGATTAGTCCCAATAATCTTTCATGTTGTTAGGATCTCGCTTACAAAATATAACAAATAGAGCAATAACATGTGAAAAGAAAACAATGCCTAGAAATAATTGCAAATATGCTTATATTGATAACACGAATTGTAGGCCTCTTCGAAGGGCAACCTCTTTGAGAGTAAAGCTCTATTGGAAAATATGATTCCAAGATGATATTTGTTTTCTTACAACATCAATATAAAGTCCTCATAAAGAGTGACCTATGAAGTACAACCAATGTAGGATAAATCCACACAATATAATATTAACTAACTAAGTATATTCTGACTACTACAATGCTCAAAATACTTAGGATGTGAGTGTCCTAACATGTCCTCCCCTTTTGGAAAACCTTGTCCTGAAGGCTTGAATTGGGGAAATTGCTATTGAAGTTGGTGGAGAGGTTCCCAAGTGATGTTTTCTAATTGCAATCCTTGCCACTAAACCAAAACTTCTGTGATGTTGGGGCATGGAGTGAGTGCAATCGTTGGTCTAAAATAACCTTTGGCTTAAAGATGATAGAGCCTTCATCCAATTCAAGAGGTGAGAACAAAATGTGAACATGTTGGCCAAGGACCACATTTATGTTTCAAAAAAATAAATTAGGAAATGTTGGAGATTGCAATGGTGTTTTATGTAAGGGTTTTCTCCCCTCTTGCTCCAAAACCTACTATGAAGTGTCTGGAGTGTGCTATAAACACTTCCACATTATTCCCAACTGTAGTTATTTAGCCATTGCACCCATTACTCCTAGATGCTTGAAAGCTTTTGCATGAAGTTGCCTAGGTCTCTCATCTATGAATGCTTTGCCCTTCCACTATAATGGTGTTGTGGTTCGGGTGTAGATGCTTCAATCCGTGTAAAGATTGTAGTGACAACTTCTGCTTTGCTTGAACAAGGTTCAAGGGTTGGATCATTGCCTTTAGGTGTTGTTGCTTGTGTTTTATATTTTCAATCTCACTTGAAGGGTTTGTTGGTGAAATTTTTAGAGAAGATTCCTCTAATAAACCAAGGCATGATATTGTGGAGAAAGTTGAACGCTATGTAAGGATGGGTTTGATTTGTAGATTTCATCATTTTTGGCCGAGTTTGCTTGATTTGGATTCTTGGGCGTCTACACCACCCTTCCTCTTGGATGCAATTGTTATCGATCTATGTGCTCAAGGATTTTTCATAATAGTTTGAGTTGGTGGTAGATAGGGAGTTTATTCTTACAAGGGGTCCTTGGTTTTGGGGTAAGATTTCTCTCTTTGTGAACCTATGGTACCTAGATTATAATTCTTTATCGCAATCCTTCTTTGTGCTATTGGCTTGGGTTATGTTGCTTAACCTCCCATTGCATTTTTAGCTTCCTTCTTGTTTGGAGATGAACCACAAATTTTTGTAGAGGTATGCTCTCTTACACTTCTAGGGTTTTTCACCTAAAAGAAGAGAGGTATTCCAAAAAAACTTGGGCCGTTCACTCAAGAATAATGCTAATATGATTGAAATATGTCTAAATGGAATGTCCTAAATGCAATAAATTGATAAAAGAGATGAATAATTAATACAAAGCTAATGAAATGCAAGATGTTTGAAAACACAATGTGATATGCAAAATGACCTAAGAATGCAAATAAACAATAACAA
Organism: Sequoiadendron giganteum; assembly: GCA_007115665.2. NCBI lineage: Eukaryota > Viridiplantae > Streptophyta > Pinopsida > Cupressales > Cupressaceae > Sequoiadendron > Sequoiadendron giganteum. Next base: position 310,234,864 of record CM021107.1, on the reverse strand, counting down.
AAATGAAAGGGGGCTGGAGAGGTGCACCTGGAAATTGGAACTTGATGTAGATAGGCTCTGGAATCTTGCAAAATTTCCTGTTGAAGCCAACTGAGACACTTACGCCAAGTTGGGCGACTTAGTCCTATTTCGAGGAGATTTTGTTGGAACAGGTTTCGGGAAATTGGGTATCCAGAACTACAGAAAACACTTTTTAGGCCCGACAGTGGGACTAATTCGCCCCTGATGGCGACTTAGTCCACCTTCAGCTTTCGGGAATCTCGAAGATGCAATTTGTAGCCTTCGGTTTGTACTTCAGCTCCTGACAAGAATCTGGATCCGAATTTGCAAACTTTGACTTGTGGGTGATCTCCAAGCTTTTTTTAGGGTTTTGTTGACTTTAAATGACTTTGATGAGATGTTGACACCTTTTAACACCTTGCTCTTTGACAAATCTGCATACAAGACCTGCAAAACACACATGCAAAGAGGGAAAACGGGTTAACGGTTAGAGAATAGGGGTTTGCCTTCGTCAAACCCCGATTTGGTAATTAAACCCTTGAAAATGAAATGAAATGAAAAGAGATTGATGAATGAACAACATGCAATGCTACAACTCACCAAACCCTTGAAGCAGAAATCTGAAGATATGCAAATAGAAGCTCCAATGGATAAAAGCTTGAAATGCCTAGAATGCTTGAATGGATGAATTAGCCAACTTGTTAGATAGATAGATAGATAGATTGAAAATGAGGGGAAAATCCTTTATTTATACATGATTATGCCCTAATTCTCGAAAATACCTCATCACAGGCCGACCTCAAGGTCTAGAGAATAATATCCCGCCAAAATTATAAAATAATTTTGATTTTTAAGCCAAATGGGACTAAGTCGCCCCAAGTGGCGACTTGGTCCCACCATGGCAAATTTACTGGGTGTCAGGAATTAAAGTGCATTTAATGATGTTTAACAGGATTATTCTCAAGAACACTTTTAAGTATGACTTGTAAGTGCATAATGGGGCCATTTAAACATAAGAAAGGGTCAAATTATTGATGACAAGCCTAGAAAAGTGTGAGAGTTTGTTACAACACCTTACAACACTTTGAAATAAGGCTTGGTAAGTGATAAAAAGAGGTTATTTAAGTGAAATATATTAGAAAGGTCCTAGAAAAGTGTGAAAGTTTGTTACAACACTTCACAACACCTTTACAAGACATCATAAGGTTTTTATTGATTTACAAGAGTTCAAGACCTAATGTGAATGTGTTGGCCACATTACAACATTAAATCTAGGCAAAACTAGGCCAAAATCCATAAGAAAGACCCAAATGAGCGTAAAAATATCCAAAGATACATTATTTTGCGACATAGGCGAGTATTGGTAACTCTCTTGAAAAGTTTTTATTTTTTGAAATCATAGCTTGATCTCATCCAACCTATGCTTGCATTTTTGGTTGAGATTGATATTTCTAAGGGTCTTCCAACTCAAATTTGGCTCAAAGTGGAAAACTAAGTTTGGAAATAATTGTTGGATTTTGAGAGGTTGGCTTTTTGTTGCTGTAATTGTTTTAGTCATGGTCATCAAGTAGCTTCTTGCTCAAGGAGGAAGCATATGGCTCTTGATTTGGCATCTTGGTGGAAGAATGCAAAACCTTTTCATTAGATTATTGAAAATGTCCATCTTGCTACCTCCAAGGATGCTTTGGGGCAGCATCTTGAGGGTGTCTTCCCATCTGTTGATGCAACATCATCTTTGGATGCTAAGTGTGCATGTTATTACTTTCTTGGTTCCTAGGTTGTGGGGCAACATTCTATTTCTTTGGATGATCAGAATTTGGTGCTTTTTAAATCAATTGTAAGGGTGGTGGATGAGGTATTGTTTGTGCCGGCTTCTTCAATTTGTGTGCTTTCTATAGATGTAAGTATTGTAGCCCTTGTTCAAGAATGCAAAACCTTTTCATCAGATTATTGAAAATGTCCATCTTGCTACCTCCAAGGATGCTTTGGGGCAGCATCTTGAGGGTGCCTTCCCATCTGTTGATGCAACATCATCTTTGGATGCTAAGTGTGCATGTTACTACTCTCTTGGTTCATAGGTTGTGGGGCAACATTCTATTTCTTTGGATGATCAGAATTTGGTGCTTTTTGAATCAATTGTAAGGGTGGTGGATGAGGTTTTGTTTGTGCCGGCTTCTTCAATTTGAGTGCTTTCTATAGATGTAAGTATCGTAGCCCTTGTTCTTTCCTCCTAGGATGTGTTTAGGCCTTATATTCTTGTGTAGGATGATATTGTTTCTTATTCTATGGATGTGGTTGGGGATCTTATAGTAGTCACCTCGAGGGAGGGTGATTAGGCAACTAGTTCTTATAGGAATTTTTGTTCTTGAAGAAGGCTTCCTCTTAGATGGTTTTGAGATCTCATAAGAAGAGTAGGCTAGGAAGCATGTTTAATGCTAGCTAGTTTAATTTAATAATTTAAAATAATAATATATTTTAATTTGCATATAGTTTACTCTATTTTTGTAAGTTGTTTGTTTTGTTGCTCATTTGTGGTTTTGTGTTTATGTTATTTTATCTTCTTTGCCTTATCGGGCACACCTAAGCATCTTTATTTGTCATAGTGTTTATCATTGGGTGTGGACTTCTATAGAACCCACAATCAATCTATCTAAAAAAATAAATAACTCTAATATTAGATATAAATTAATATATTTTAATCTATAATTCATATATTTAAAAATATATTATATTTTGTCACAGTGTTTATCATTGGGTGTGGACTTCTATAGAACCCACAATTAATCTATCTAAAAAAATAAATAACTCTAATACTAGATATAAATTAATATATTTTAATCTATAATTCATATATTTAATAATATATTATATTTTAATTTAATAGATTATATAATAATATATTTTAATTTGCATATAGTTTACTCTATTTTAATATTTTTTAATTTTTAATTGAGATTAAATTTTGAAAATTTGATTTAATTTTTTTTATGCTTAGTTTTGTAAGATTTAGATAATGTAAGTTATTAGATTTTAATCACATTATACATGCATCATTTTATGAATGTCATATCTAATTGTATCCATATTAAGGGGCCTTGAAAAATAGCCATATACATATCCGATTCCATATTAGTATCCATGTCCATGTAACTTTGATAATAAGTTCAAGTTAATCCTATGGGACCATTAATACATGTAGGCTATGCACACATGATACACATAATCCATGTGGTACCACAAATATCAACAACTCAAAGGGATCCAACAAGACGACTTTTCCACACTCTAACCGCCCTCTCTAAAACTCAACTACCACCCTCTCTAAAACTCAACTTGGAAGGTGAAAATAAGGTGGGATTAGCAAGCCAAACCTTTTGGAAGAAGCGAGGCCTTCGCTTCCCTTGATGAAATCGTCTAATAGAACTAGCAACTCCTTAAATTTGGTAAACCAGTCACTTGTCTTCACAAACCTGAAGTTGAACATATTTGACATCTTCAATTTCTTTGTCCCTAGATTTTGACACTATAGTCAAGAGAGGAAATTGGGCCCATTGTTCTTCACTTTGGGTCCATAGTGTATGTATCATAGAAGCAAAAAACAAGAATAAAATATGATTAACCACATTTAATCGTCACCTGATGCTTGGGCCATGTTGGGTCAAATTGGCATGACTTTGACCTGGTCAAACTTGAGTTAAAAAAGATGTGGGCTGTTAAATAACCCACTTATTTTTTTCCTTTTTTCACACTTAAAAAAAAACTGCTATTTGTAGGGTTAAGCATTTATAATAAAAGTAATCATGTCTTTCCTTCTTTTACTATGTAATTGAATTCCATTTACACTTTCAGTTTGCTGTGCTGTTGTAGTGTAAATATAATGCTACTATGGTATGTATATTGGTATCCCCTATTCTTCTTTGATTTTTCGAGGTTAATAGTTGTTATGGACTAATTTCCTAGATTACCAAACATATATTAACTAATTAATAGAGTATGAATAAAATGTGGAATAACAATAATGAATTAATAAAAGTTATAGTTTCACTTTCATCCATTGGTTGGTGGTGTAATGGTTAAGGAATACTTTTGAAAGTGAGTGACCAAGGTTCAAATCCCATTCCATGATAAGGCAGTCTACCACTTGATGCACTTCCCATTAATGGGGCACCATGTTAATATAGTTAATAATCGTGGGCACATTGGAATGCTTAAATGCCCATCCTTGGAAAGGTGTCATGTTTGAGCTAGGGCTCAATGATGTTCATAGTCACCTTTGGCAAAAAAAGGTAGAAGTTATTGTTCTAAAATGGCAACGAAGTATTTGAAATATTCATTTTATAACATTTAATTTATTCCAAAGATTGAGTACTTATCCATTGGTTATCTAAATTTTGGATTTTCACTACTCATGGTGATCAGAGGAAAAGTTCTTTAGTTATGGCTGCTTATTATGAGGAAAACAATATTCCATAAATACACACTAGCCCTCACTGAGACCATGCAAGGTATACTTTGTATCCTTGGTTTGACATGCTCTATATGGCCCTTCTCTAATGCTTGCTTCCTGCCTTGATTGGTCACTCAAGAAATTCCACAATACCAAATTTCTAGGTTTACAAGGAAATAAATAGTTTCCCTAAGGAGTTGATCAACCAACATACCCTTTCAAATCCTTAATTACACCACATAGTCTTTTAACCATTTACATGGGTGTTGTTTTATTTAACAACTTATAGTTTTACCCCATTTACATAAATAGAAGGAATATTGTTCCTTGTACAAATTCAGGTAAACTTTTTGTAACATTTCTCCCCCTATAGATCGGCTGTTTCCTCAATAACACATGTTTTATTTGTGTCACCAATCACAATCAATCATTCTTGGTAAAAGTATATCTGGATGTTGACTAAAAACATAGTTAATTTCTTTTCATGTACTGACATTAACATCACAAAAAATCATCTATTTCGACTTCATCAATTACTGTATTCTGCAATTTCTAGTTCTTTTATCAATAATTTCCTCAAGTTTAATTTTAAATTCACAACTAGGTTTGAGAGTTTTTTTCCTAATCAATCACGTGCAGAATTAGAAATATACTAAACAACACAATCTAAATCCAGAAATAACAAACTATAAAAATTATTAACTTTATGCAATTGAGAAGGTAAAACAAATTTTATATGCTATATCTTATATTTGTCTAAAATAATAAATCATAATAACAAGGAACTAATTGAGGATATTTTTCAATTTTCAAAGAACTTTTAGGTTTACCTGAAGGTTACCAAATTGGCTCATTTCGCTGCCAACTTCAGGTAGAGTATGTCTTGAAATCTGGTACTGACCAAAAACCTTGTGGAATCGACCAGGGTTTGAATTTTACATGCTGAAACATTTCTTCTCTCTGCTTGGTGATTTTGAAGTGATGTGGCATTTTAAGACAGATTTCGGTGCAGTTTTCATGATTTGTTTTTAACTTTTTTCCCTTGAAAAACCCTAGTTGACATATCTCTTCACTGTGTATGTGTGGGACACAGTGAAAACTAAGAAAACACTGAACTGTTAAAAACAATGCACCAAACACTGAGTTGTTGGTTCATTTGCACGATCCTTCCTCAACTGCATAATCCTCACCAATTGCTCACTAGGTAAGACGCAATACTGTTTTTAAATTTCAAAACTATTTCAAAACCTTAAAAACTATAAAGTTTTTGAATATTAATATTGTTTTACTTTTAATTTTTTAAAATTTTAATACAATTTTTTTTGTTAAAACTTAAAACTGATAACTATATAAGCATGGTGACCAATATTTACTATTTTAAATTTTAAACTATATTTCTAAGTTGCCAATTTGGGTACGGGTGCGGGTACGCTGGTACGGCAATTTTTTTCCTTGGGTACGGGTACGGGTACATGAGTGTGTATATATATATATATAGATATATATAATTTATAAATTATTAAATTATAAACATAATGCCATAGACTCATAAGCATGTTCAAAATTATAATCATATAATCATAATGCCATTAATGCCATAGAATATTGAAATATGGTAATACCTCATATAATCATATTCATAATTTACAAAAATATAAATAGTAAATACTCAAGTCTTAAAAATCAACTATTTCAGTTTGGAGGCAAAAAAATGTTGCTTTTTGCTCTTTTGAGTTTGCAAAATGAGCCTCATTTGGTCAGCCAAGACAATATAAGGCGTTTTTGGCACTTTTTAGGGTTTTATTTTATGTTTTTAAATTGAGTTTTTGCCTTTTTTTTTGCTGGATGACGTGGGTCCGCCCAGGTCCTTATGGTTTCGCCACGGGTTTGCCCTTGGCTACTCAGGTTCTCTATGGGTCCTTCACAGAAGGACCCACAGAGAACCCGGGTAGCCAAGGGTGAACCCCTAGAAGAACCGTAAAGAATCATGAACCCAGGAGTATTTTGACCGATATGGGGGCCTAAAGTGAAGAACCCGGTAACTTAGATATATTTATCACTATTTTAACATATTAAAATTTATTAATTCAATGGTATTTAATATTTATAAATTTAAATATTTGTAAGTTTATAACTAGATTAATAAACTACTATATAGCATTATTAACATACTTATCTTTTAATCCAAATTTATATATTGCAAAGTGCAAACTTAAATTAAAATTAAAAATATTTAATATTAATTTTTTTTATAATAAATAATAAATATTAATATTAGTTTTTAAAATTAAAAATATTATGCAAATTTAAAAATTTGACATTTGCTGTTAGTATTTGTTTTTTAAACTTCACGTTGCAGACAGTACATTGGTACAATGACAATCAATACTAGCTCCATTGGCCAACCCATTTTTAGAACCGACCGAAGTACACCTTGTGGAGGCATGCACAAATGATATGACAGATTCAAGGTGGTGGGACATTTGTTTGGATATGCAATGTCTGTAATCAAAAGTAATACTAGCTGGTACAATGAGGTGAAAGCCCTTTTTTGTGCCATGCTCAATGTGGGAATCAAAGCATGTCCAAGGAAGGATGGTAAAGGTGTGCGACCTCATCAAATAACATAATAAATTAGAGAGTAGGAGAAAGCAGATGCAACAGTTGCTTGTAGCACAAAGCATCCGCTGAGGAGAGGAAGGGGATCACAGAGCCCCCCACCTCTCCATCTCACAATGTCTTCCTTGATATAGTAGAGAACCACCTATTTCTGGGCAGGAATGAGGAAGAGCCTTCTAATGTGAAGAGAACAAAGGGGCCATTAGAGAGGGCATTTCAGAATGATACTAGAGAGATTGCAAATTAAATTGTTGCAAGATACCTCTATGCAAATGGTTTATCATTCAATGTTGTTCGATCCTTATATTGGCAAGATATGTTGAGAAAAGTAAATGAGGCTCCATAAGGGTACACATGCCTAAGTTATGAGAAGGTGTGCAATACCTTTTTGGCAAAGGAGGTAAAAAATATACACTTCATTGACTCCCTTTGGAATTCATGGAAATAAATAAGGGTGTCCATTGTTTTTGATGGATGGAAGGATGTGAGAAATCAACTATAAATCAATGTGATTGCAATGTCTCCTAAAGGGGCAATATTTTTGAAATCCATGGATTGTGAGGGGCAGGTGAAGAATGCACAATTTATTGCCGACATTCTTATGTAATGCATTCAAGACGTGGGTCCTCAAAATGTTCTCCAAGTCATAATGGGCAATGCAAAGAATTGTAGAGCCGCTGGTATGTTGGTTGAGACATGCTTTTCACATATATTTTGGACATCTTGTGCTGTCTACTCATTTAACCTCATGCTACAAAAGTTGGGGATGAAAATAAATTGGATCAAACAAGTCTATGTTGAGGCTGAAGAGATCCAAATGTTCATCACAAACACCACATGTTGCAAGGCATTTTTACATCATTTTCGCAATTGGAGTTGTTGAAGGTAATTGAAACACTACAAATTTTAAATTTTATGTCTCACTTTTGTAATTACTATTTAAAAAAATAAAAATTTAAGCATGCTTTCTTCTTTGTTTTTAATTTTTTAGTTTTTGAATAGGTTGTTGAGATCTGATTCACATCCAACACAATCGTCCTAAGACAACTTGTGAAGGTGTGGGTGCAACTTTCTAGCATGGTCATTACTCATTAGCCAAAGGTGGTCCCTATGGAGGCAATCCAATAGTGACAAGGCAACAAATGTAAAGCAAATGACCCTAGATGACACTTGGTGGAACTGTGTGGAATATCTTCTTAGTTTCATCAAGCCCATCATTAGAATGATCTATTTTATTGACATGGATAAGCCATCTTTGGGAAAGGTATACGATGTTATTAACTCAATGATTGAAAAGATGAAGTCCATCATAAATGAAAAAGAGCAAGATCCTCAAGAAACTCTTTTTGAAGAAGTGCAAAAAATTTGTGTTGAGTGGTGGAACAAAATGACCACCCCACTACATCTTATTGCCTTTGCATTGACTCCCAAATTTTATTTTTGATGACATTCTTGTGTTGTTGTCAAGGATACCACCATAAAAAGATGCAGAAGTTATCAAAGGGTTTAGAAAAACACTTACTAAATTCTTCTCCGAATTTGAAATGGAGGATTTAGTTAAAAATGAGTTTATAGCCTTCAATGCTCATAGTGTTTTTGCAGTCTATGACATGTATAGGAAGGATGCTCATGCTTGGTGGCACCTTAATGGCTATACATCACCACACCTCCAAACTCTTGCAATCAAAATTTTATTGCAAGTAAGTTTCTTAATTTTTATTGCACTCTCTAAATTTGAATTGTTTTTCATTTTTAAAATAATAAAATTATGAGTTTCAATTTGAAGTTTGATTTACAAATTGATAACTGTAACTCTCTCACTTTGTCTCAAGAGGTTGCTAGTTCCTCTTCTTTAGAGAAGAATTGGAGTACATATTCCTTCATCCACTCAATGAAATGTAGCCAATTGGCAGCAAGCAAAGTGGAGGAGCTAGTTTATGTGCATTCCAACTTGCACCTTCTTACGCACAAACATAATTAATAGGAAGGGGGCACGAAGTTATGGGATGAAGATTCAGAACGAACCAACTTGGATTTTTATGCCACACAATCTTCACTTTTTGTGGAGTCAGATACCCAACATACTTTTAGTGCGAGTGTTAATAGGGTTGCATGTGGTTCTTCTAATCTACCGGCATCAACTAATGTCAATGATGATGTCGATGTTTATCTTCATGGTGATCCATATTATGTTGATTACTATTGTATTATTTTGATATTGAATCAATGAACAGTGAATATCTATCATGAGATTCAAGTTTTGACAAATTGATATTGAATTTAGAATTAGTATATTGTATTTCAAATTTGTACTATTTATGGCCGTTTTGTTTAGCATATGCATGATATGTCGTATTTTGAATTTAATTCTTGTTTTTAAGTTGCAAATATGTATATTACTATATTTATATGTTGTTTGTATGGATGTACCCAAATGTACCCAACACCTCCCAATTTTTTTGTTGTATTGGCGTATCGTACCCCTGTACCTGGTACCCATAGCCATATCCAATTCTGATTGGGCAACTTAGGTCTAACTCCAAGAAACACTTTGATCATCAATATCAAATTAACTATTAAATTGTTTAGAATTTGTCCAACTTTTATAATTGTCTTATGTTGCTTTCATGTCACATTTGATTTTATTAATGATTTCTGACCATATCAATGAATTGGATCCGAGTCTCTGACCATGATTTAGGAGTATTACAATTACAATGATAAACAACTTCAAAAGGTGACATCTTTATGGTGGAATTATACACTTGATTATAGGAAAACTCAACTAAATATAAATATTGCTCCCTAATTCTTCATCATCAAACTCTTAAATCTTTAATGCTTATTGCAATTAATTAAACTTGCAATCAAAGTTTCTCATATGATTTTCCTTACTGACTGAATGGAAGCAAATGCAACAGTTATATTTTCTTTTATGACTTAGGTAAGTTCCCATAAACAATGGAAGCTTAATTCACATAAATGCTTCTTGATTGGTAGGGTCATCTTAAATCCTCATTAATAAGGTTGAATTTGTATTGCTCTTTTCTTGATTAGCTCAATTCCTTTAGGGTATAATAATAACTTTAACTTTAGACTTCCAATACTATGGACCAGTTGTAATGTCCCATTTTATTCCTAAATGTCTGCAGCCTATGTTTCAAAAGAAATAAATAAAGATAATTAATATTACACCCAACTGGCACTAAATAAAGATTAAGTTGTTAAAAATGGTCAACCAGCATATGAAGGGTTGTGTCCCTTGAGCAAGATAAGGTATATAAGGAAGGTAGAGCTAGAAGGAAAGAAAAGGGTGAAGAGTTATTCTGACTGATTACAATTAATAGACAACAGGACTAGAAAATTAACTTATTTAAATTAGTATTCTCCAAATGTAGCGATGAAGAGTTGTAACTATTGCAAGGCAATAGAGGTGAAGAGGTTTGACTTCCTCAAACTTGGGATATAAAAGGGAGAGCATTTCATTTGAGAAAGACATCCATACCATCATTCAATGAATCAATTAAGAATAAATATTATGTGACTCCATCTAATATGAAAGGTTGTGATTGTTGGAAGTTTATCATATATTGTCATTGATGTCACCATGTTGGTCCGATACCGTGTACCGGTGTGTAGATCACGCTTATCCTATCCGTTATTTGATCCGGTATCTTTGGTATATTGGTCTGCATATCTCCTCCGGTAATTAATATGATCTACGGCTTTGGGAAAAAGCTTATAATGGTTGAAAGCATGTATACATGTATTCTTAGAGATTCATGTGATCGGGTAATGCGTTGGCATCGGTTCTTGAGATTGCATTTCGGTATTAAGCTAATTCTGGCCGACATGATGTTGCATGACACGGGTGAATTACTCTTAATATGAAGCCGACCTAATCAATACATGTGGATATATCGGGTATATATACACAAGATGGTTAGAAGATGAGAGAGCAATGAAGCGATGAAGGATAAGTAATATATATATGTACAGTGAATGCGAATGCAAAGAGAAGAAGAAGTGTGTGTATGAGCGAAGTGTGCGAACAGTGGTTGAAGATCATGCGAGTGAATACTTTGAGCATCAAAGGAACTGGACCTGCACATGTGGTGTAACTTCTCAGTTCAACTCTGGCAGTTAGCCATTTTTGTTTACTTATTTCTGTAGGCAGTGAGCCTCCACTTTTGGACAGCAAGTTTTTGTAAGCAGTGAGCTTTTGTATCTGGCAGTGAGCCTCTTTATTACCGATATTGATATAACTTTATATATTGTGAGTTAATCCTCACCGTGGTTTTTCCCTCATTGGGTTTTCCACGTAAAATATGGTGTTCATGTGTTGTGGAACTTAATGTTTGACTATTGCTTTAATTTGTTTTGTGCTGAAATAAAGTTTTAAGTATTTGTTTAATTAGTTCGTGTGAATATTGATTCAGGCCCCCACCCCCCCTCTCAGTATCCGGTTTATTCAACAATTGGTATCAGAGCTTTGGTTCCTCTGGAGAAGTTTAACAGCTTGAGGGAGATCCGACAGATTGAACAAATGGATAAAGAAGAGCTCTGGACTGCCCTTGGAGATTTTGACAAGGCTGAAATTGAAAATAGAGACCTGAAGGAAAATCTTGATGAAGCAAATGAATGTATCCGGAAATTGAAAGAGCAGTTAAAGAAATTCAAGGAAAGATACAGAGAAGTGAGTGAGGAATTGAAACAAACAAATGATGAGAATACCAGACTGAAATTAAAGATAGATGAAAAGAAGAAAGTTGAAGAATGTTTGAAAATAGTGATACAAAGCAAAGCTGATGTTTGCTGTAGGCTTGAACAAGAAGTGATGAATCTAAAGGCAAAACTTGAGAAAACAAAACTTTGTGAAGAGGATTTCAAGACAAGCTCCACCAAGCTTGATGAACTGATAGCAGGACAAAAACCTTCTAAAGACAAAAGTGGCTTAGGTAATGAAGCTGCTGAAAAAATGCAGAACTCAAATCCAGTAAACAATCAGAAGACTCATGACAAAAGGAGTCATAAAAGATACTCTAGAAGGAAACCACCTATTAGACAACCAAATGCACAAAGGTACTCTTCATTCAATGGTGTTTGTTTTTCATGTAATAAATCTGGCCATAAGGCAACAAAGTGTAGGAGTAGGTTGAATCAATTTTCTGGTTCCTTCTCCGGATAATGTTATACATGCAAGAAGATAGGACATAAAGCTACTAAGTGTAGATCTTCGATAAAGATGATGATGAATAGGTTCAATGGAAAATGGATGAATCAATCATTTAATGGTTATTGTTATACCTGCAACATGTTTGGACATAAAGAAAATCAATGCAGAACAGGGATGAATGGAAATCAAACAAGTCAGAGAAATATAGTCTGCTACTATTGCAAGAAACCAGGACATATCTCAAAGGTGTGCAGAAATAGAAAAGGGGAGCAGTCTGCTTCGGTGGAAGATAATAAACCGGTTGAAAAGATTGATAAGGAAGAAGTTAAGCAGGAAATGAGCAAAATATGGAAAAAGAAAGAAGGATCAAAGTCTACTAATGCAACTGTACCCTCAATTGGTGCAAATGAATCCTCCGGGAACTAGACCTAGCTCGGTCTTAGGGGGAGCTTTATCAAAAAATCAATTAAACCCCTAGAAATACAGGGTGTCAGGTGCTGGCATGTGGATATATTGTAAAGAATGACAAGACAAAAGTGTTGCAAAAGAAACCGGAAGAAAAGGTGCAAGCGTGTTCTTTTGTGGGTTAAATTAGGGTTTCTCAGTTTAAATGGAAGAGAAGTTTGTCAGCTTTTTGCAATTAATGCGAATTAGGGCAAAATGATGAAGTATAAAGGAAATTTCGCAAATCATTTTGATCATCAAATACATTCGAAGGATTTGTAGAGCGCTTGGAACTTTTTTGAAGCATCTTTGAAGCGATTTGAAGACCCTCGAAAGAAATCATTGTGGATATTCGATATAGGTGACGAAAATTTCCCTATCTCGCGGCTGTAGAAAAAGGTAACTGAAGAATTTTCTTGTTAAATTTTGAGAGCTATAATGGACATCTCTAAAAGAGGATCGAGTGGGAATACCCCTCCGAAGTTGAAGGGAGTCGAGATAGATGAATTTGATCATCATAAAATAAAGAAGTTGGAATTAGGTTGGAACTGAACGATCTATGGAACATACAAACCCTAGGTTTGGATATATGGGGAGAATTCCCTTGGTTTGCTGAAAAAGAGTTCATCTTGTTCCTTCTAAGAAAATTCAAGGATGGCAACATTGTACTGGACAAACTTTATCTCATTTCGAAGGAAGCAATCGAAGCGGTTATTGGGGTATGCGGTGTTGGAGAACTTCCTGGACGAAAAACAATAAAATACAAGGAAGTGGAGGAAATGATGGGAGTTGACAAAGATCTCCGAGCACTGTTGATTGATACTATTGGTGATTCCTCGGTTAGGTATGTTGCATACGACATTTCTTATAAAATCTTTTTCAGAAATCGTGAAGGCTCTACTTCGGCCATTATAGTTTATTTGGCGCATAAAATGGTAAAAGAGAACATACAATTTGATCTATGTAAGCTAATTCTTGAAAATCTTACCGAGAATATACAAATGACACTAGGAGAAGGATACCCATTCCGTTTTGTGTCCTTGCTTACATGTTTGGTATTTATTTTTTGAAATCTCTACCGGGAAAGAAAGATGTTGAGTGGGAATCCGGGATTCCCGTTGCAAGACAGATATTCAGGCACTTGGAAAGTTTAGAGGATAAAGTTAGTATGTGCAAAAACTTTTTCTTGTCGTTGCAGAATGTAATGAGCTCCGGTGAAGTCATGGTGAGTCGATTTGAGGAAGGTTCTTCCTCCAGGACGAAGGAATTGGAAGTAGTCACTAGTGATTCCCCTCCGGAATCGAAGAAAAGAAAAGCTGTCTCCGAAAATGTCATTGTTATCCTTGAAGAAAAGAAAAAAGAAGAAGAATCTCTGGCTGGATCATAATCTTCTGATCCAAAAGGCATTCGGTCCATGTTAATAAAAGGAAAAATGAAGAAAGTTGGTGATGTATGGAGTACGGCCTGTTGATGTTACTGGGCAGCGTTAGGCTTTTATTTCCAGCCCAACCCGATCTATGAAGAGCAATTTAAATGTAGCCTAACGGCTATTTAAATTGCTAAGACATCATTCGATGAAGAGGCACTTCATCATCTTACATTAACTATTAGTTATGAACTATTAGTTATTCATAACTAATGAGGCCGAATTTTAAGAGACGATTTTCTATGTGATGCGATTTGCTTGGAGGAGGCCGACTTCTTGCATTATGGAGTCACGACTTTTGGAGAAGGCCGACATAGTGTTTGAAGAGATGCGTCTCTCTTGTATATATATTCGATGATCATTCTTTGTATCAATATATATTCATTCATCATGGTTCGATAATTCATAAGTGCGAATAAAGAGAAGAAGAGCAGATCGATATATGAAGAAGAAAAGCAGATCGATATATTGATTGAAGGCAAATTGTATTATCTAGAAGCATCATAATATTACTGTGTTAGTATCTGGTTATTGCGCTCTTTCTTGGCCTTCATATCGGCCTCTTTGTAAAGGAGACATTCATTGATATTCAATATATAAGTGATATATTGTTGCTGGGTTTTTCTCCCTCAAGAGGAGGGTTTTCCTAGGGTATTTGCTGTGTTATGTGTGTTTGTTTTTGAATTAATTTTCTGTGCTCTAATCTGATCATAAAAAAACTAACATGGTATTAGAGCGGGTTTGAAGAAGATCTTGATCAGATTTATCTTGCAGCAATTTTCCTTATTCTCCTTCACCTTCTTAATCTCTTCTATCACTTCGTCAAGATGGTGAACGGTCTCAAGATCGAGGACAGACTTGAGGGAGCATCAAATTTCACATCATGGAGATTCAGAATTATGCTCACCTCAGAAGAAAGTGAGTTGGTAGAGTTCGTGGAGAGCACAACTACCGAGTCTACAGATGAGGAAGAAAAGATTCAATGGAAGAAGAAGGATATCAAGGAGAAAAAGATGTTAGTTGATTCCGTAAAGGACCATATTGTTCCAATCATCTCTAAGTTGAAGACAACGAGAGACATGTTTAAGACTTTGGTGGAGATGTATGAGATCAATAACACAAGTCGTGCTCTAGCCTTGAAGAAACAACTTCATCATGTTAAGATGGCGGAAGTAGAATTTGTCATCACCTACTTCATGAAGATATCCGAATTGAGAGATCAGCTCTCTACCATTGGTCATACTGTTGATAACAAGGATTTGACCATGTTGGCTCTTAATGGTCTTCCTTCATCTTGGGAGTCTTACATTCAAGGAATCAGTGTGAGATCGAAACTTCCCAAGTTTGATCGTTTGAGGGCAGATTGTATTCAAGAAGAGTCGAGGTTGGTTGTGAGAGGTATTGGTCGAAGCTCTACAAATGAAGACATTCATGTTCTTTCCGCTCAATCCTCGAAGAAGGAAGGAAAAGGAGGAAAAAAAAGATACTTCAAGAGGAATAGAGATAAAGGGTCAGATGGTGCTCCTGCATTCGAGAAGAAGAGGGATCTTTCTCGTGTTCAATGTTTTAGATGTGACAAGTTTGGTCACTATGCTAAGGATTGCCCAACCAGGCCTAATCTGCATGCTTCTTTTGCGGATGTGGATAAGATCTCTCCTCAAAATGATTCTAGGGAATTTCTATTCTAAGTCATGGGCCTATGTTCAAGCCATGAAGCTTGTGTACTGATTTGAGCGCAAGAGCAACATATCTTACTGTGTCCACCCATCAAAATATTTAAAGAGATAAGTATTCTTTGTTTTGTTTGTAATCACCCTTCTAGGCTAAAATTCAGTTTGCTAAGTTGTGCAAATCTGACATTATTTGCTTGGATTACGTGTGACTAATAAATAGTGATCACTAGGATAAGATTCTCTAGAATAAAGAATTATTCATTGCTAGTTGTTTCATGCTAATTTCTGAGTGTGACTCTGAAATAAAAAGAGAACTAAAATTATGATTATGATTGATTTTCTATATGCATGATCTATGATTCTGTGTAAATTGTTTTTTGTTATGTTGAGATTAGCTCTTCTGAGAAAATGGAAGAAAGACATGTCAGAATCAACGAAGATGAATGATGAATTAATTATCTGAGATTACTCAGGAGATTCTGATTTCAATGAGATAAGTATTGCATGGTTGAATGATGTTCATGATTTGTTATGTAGTTATTAATTCATGCTATAACATTGAGATAGTCAATCATGTATGCTTCTAGCAATGGTACTTTTGTTCGAGATAGTTGAGTTCCATGAACTATTAGTAATCTCTTCTTAATGCTTTCAGGATGGATCAAGAAGCGTAAGAGATTGCTTTTAAGAAGAGCTTGATGCATCCTGTAGGTTGAAGAATGGAGACACTGCTTGCAACCATGAGTCTGAGTGAATGACTGAAGACATCTCTTCGAAGAGGAAGAATTAATCTTTAGAAGGAGTTCTATGACTCATTGAGATTAAGTAAAGGTTGCAGTGTTGCAAGGCCAAATGCTAAATCCTTGAAGTACCTCTTCAGCAGTTGAGATCAGAATTTCTCAAGTCAATCAACCTGAATTTAACATTGGTAGCTCCGCAAACCTACTCAGAATAGAGTGATCCGGGATGAGGTCGAAGAGGACAGCCTTGAATCTCTACAGAGGTGTGCGCTGGTAACCATTTCTCTAAGGCAAGCATTGCAGGCAAACCTTGGACGATGAGGTCAGGAGGTAGATGCAAGTGCTTGAAGATTCAGAGGGAGCCTACTGAACCTAAAGAAGATGGTTGTATTGCTGATCGGAAGAGTACCTCTAGATGTTATTTCAGTTGAGGTCTACATGATATCCTGGTGTAGTAGGAAGCAATCTTCTGTGGCACTGAGTATAGTAGAGGCCGAGTACATTATAGCTTGTGTGGCAGCTCAAGAAGCAGTGTGGCTTCGGAAGCTCCTTGCAGGATTGTTGGACAATTATTGGAGCCGACTATCATCCGTTGTGATAATCAAAGCTTTGAGAAGCTTTCTGTCATTCCAGTGTTTTATGATAGAACTAAGCATACCACTATATTAGAGATATGGTATTGAGGAAAGCAATTCAGTTCAGGTATATCAACATTGATGAGCAGATGGCAGACATTCTCACCAAGCCTCTCTCCAGGATAAAGTTTGTGTACTTTCGAGATAAGCTTGGTATGGTGGAGAATCAAGCCCTAACTGAGAAAGAGTCTCAGTATCAGTGATCCTCTTTTAATGCGTTTCTCAATTGAGAGAGATTTGAGGTGCAAGCCCTTGATAATGCATTTCTCTTTGAGATTTGAGGTGAAAGCCCTTGTTTCCACCCTCTAGGAGAGCCATGGTGGATGTCATGTGTGTGACTCCATGACAACATCACGTGAGGGAGTTCGTGATGATTCACTTGTACTTGTGTTACACCCTCTGGGAGAGCCATGGTGAAACGTCACGATGAGGTGACAACATCACGTTGAGTGATGAGCACTTGTACATACCATCCATGGGTGTAGCCATGATGGTTGATATCACGGTGAGGTGATATCTTTCTTTTCCATCCATGGGTGTAGCCATGATGGTTGATATCACGATGAGGTGATATCTCCCCTTTCCACATATGGGTGCTGCCATTGTGGTTGACATCACGATGAGGTGATATGTCTTGTGCAGCTGGAAGTATCCTCCCTAATTGAGAGGGAGTGTTGATGTTACTGGGCAGCGTCAGGCTTTTACTTCCAGCCCAGCCCGATCTATGAAGAGCAATTTAGATGTAGCCTAACGGCTATTTAAATTGCTAAGACATCATTCGATGAAGAGGCGCTTCATCATCCTACATTAACTATTAGTTATTCATAACTAATGAGCAGAATTTAAAGAGCCACGATTTTCTATGTGATGCGATTTGCTTGGAGGAGGCCGACTTCTTGCATTATGGAGTCACGACTTTTGGAGAAGGCCGACATAGTGTTTGAAGAGAGGCGTCTCTCTTGTATATATATTCGATGATCATTCTTTGTATCAATATATATTCATTCATCATAGTTCGATAATCCATAAGTGCGAATAAAGAGAAGAAGAGCAGATCGATATATGAAGAAGAAAAGCAGATCGATATATTGATTGAAGGACAATTGTATTATCTAGAAGCATCATAATATTACCGTGTTAGCATCTGGTTATTGCGCTCTTTCTTGGCCTTCATATCGGCCTCTTTGTAAAGGAGACATTCATTGATATTCAATATATAAGTGATACATTGTTGCTAGGTTTTTCTCCCTCAAGAGGAGGGTTTTCCTAGGGTATTTGCTGTGTTATGTGTGTTTGTTTTTGAATTAATTTTCTGTGCTCTAATCTGATCATAAAAAAACTAACACGGCCTCACTTGTTGACAGACTTAAAATTGATGATGCTTTAGTTGAATATCTACTTCGTAAAGGTATTGATGTACTTGAAAATCTAGTTGAAATAGTTGAAGAGAGAATGTTGCTTGAAGGTCTGGGAGGACGCAAATTGGAAGCTCTAGTTGAAAAGAGATGTTCTAAAGCAAAGCAGAGGTTATCTAAACTAATCATAGAGACAAAGAAATGCATAAAAGAAATGTCAGACATATACAAGTATTGTCTCCAGTGGCCTGTTGCAGTTGATAACTTTCAAAGCAGAATTGAAGCAATAGAATCTGAAGTGAACAACATTGGAAATAAGTTTGATATTTTTGAGGACAAAGAAGGGAAGCAAAGGTTGAGAATTGGTGAACTTCAAGCTGAAATGATCATTGTGTAGAGGAAAAGGGATGACGTAGTGAAGACCTTCTGGCTCCTTAAGGAAGTTGTTGAGGTCCGGTTAGACCATCTTTCTGGAATACTCTCTGATGCAGAAGACTGTGAGAAACAATGCTCATCCACAGATTGGTCATCCTCCTTCACACTGTTGGCTGTGTTGGATATTGTGTGTGCAAGAATGGACTCTGCAGTCCTTGAGTGGAATAAACTATATCCTTTTAATAAAGAAAGGTACAAAAAGGTATTTCAAGTGACAAATGTCATTCTGGTTTGAAGGAGTGGTTGCTTAAAAAGTTTTGAAATTTTTGAATGAATTAGGACTTTTTGAATACTAGATGTCACCATGTTTACATCTTTTTGGCGCCCTTTGCCATTGATGTCAAAGGTGGAGAGATTTGGAGAAGACTTGGAGAGTTTTGGGAAAGGGGGAGAATTTTTGTTTTGGAGAATTTTGAATTGGACTTTTTGCACATGTTGCCATCAATGATAAAGGGGAAGATTGTTGGAAGTTTGTCATATATTGTCATTGATGTCACCATGCTGGTCTGGTATCGTGTACCGGGTGTAGATCACTCTTATCCTATTCGGTATCTTTGGTATATTGGTTCGCATATCTCCTTCGGTAATTAATATGATCTATGGCTTTGGGAAAAAGCTTATTATGGTTGAAAGCGTGTATAAATGTATTCTTAGATATTCATATGATCAGGTAATGCGTTGGCATCGGTTCTTGAGATTGCATTTCGGTATTAAGCTAATCCTGGCCGACATGATGTTGCATGACACGGGTGAATTACTCTTAATATGAAGCCGACCTAATCAATACATGCGGATATATCGGGTATATATATACAAGATGGTTAGAAGATGAGAGAGCGATGAAGGATAAGTAATACATATATGTACAGTGAATGTGAATGTGAAGAGAAGAAGAAGTGTGTGTATGAGCGAAGTGTGCGAACAATGGTTGAAGATCATGCGAGTGAATACTCTGAGCATCAAAGAAATTGAACCTGCACATGTGGTGTAACTTCTCAGTTCAACTCTGGCAGTTAGCCATTTTTGTTTACTTGTTTCTGTAGGCAGTGAGCCTCCATTTTTGGACAGTAAGTCCTTGTAAGCAGTGAGCTTCTGTATCTGGCAGTGAGCCTCTTTATTACCAATATTGATATAACTTTATATACTGTGAGTTAATCCTCACCGTGGTTTTTCCCTCATTGGGTTTTCCACGTAAAATATGGTGTTCATGTGTTGTGGAACTTAATGTTTGCCTATTGCTTTAATCTGTTTTGTGCTGAAATAATGTTTTATTTGTTCAATTAGTTCGTGTGGATACTGATTCACCCCACCCGCCCTACCCCCCCCTCAGTATCCGGTTTATTCAACAGTGACTCCTTCAAATATGAAAGTTGGTGAATCTCTCAATAATAAGATATAAAAGGGAGATCATTTCCTTGTGGAGAGGATATCAAGTGGGGTAAGGGAGAAATAAGAAAAAGAAATCTAAGACTTTTAATTTGGAATAGAAATTGAGAACAACAATTAATAATATTCATAAATATTATTGGTGGCAGCCATTTAAGAATAAATTTATCATTTCATCAAGAGGTATTTATTTAGACATAATATAGCAAATTCCTTGAGAAGTCATGGCTTGAATTTGAGGAGCCATTTTGCAAATAGGAAGGACGACTAGCCTTTCGAGTTCGTGAGAGGTGAAAGGACGACGAACCTTCATGCTCTTATCAGGTAAGCCACCTAGAGATGTAATGGACAGCCAACCTTCGATGCTCGTGGGCCAGGAGGTGGAATGGACGACCAATCTTCCATGTTCTTGGGCTTGATCAAGGAGGACGACCAGCTCCAAGGTGGACTGAGGGATGGAAGGGCAGCCCACCTTCCATGCTCTTTCAATACAAGGACAATTAGCCTTGAGATTGCCGTTTGCAAGCATTTCCAATGAATTCACAATGTGATTTGCTATAAGGAATATGCTATGATGTGTTGATTCAAATATTAATGATACTATGATTTATTGATATAAATATTATAATATTTTATGTATGGATTTGAATATTATCATATTTTCTTGTTACCTAATATTACTAATATCAATTCTTAGTGAATACTATTGTTTTGCAAGCCTAAAATTACGAATTTTACAAAAAGGGACATTGCAATTGGTATCAGAGGAGCAGTCTTGCCAGCATGTGGATCTAAAAATTAGTTTGTTACTAATCAATTTTACAAATTTCTCAACTTACACAGTTCAAATTATTACTTTTTATAAGCCTACCATTCAAATCTATTGATTATATTGAGTACCCTTCCTCTCCTTTACCATGATCACCCTTGTGTAGATCTCATTTATTAAACTAACGGGTACTGAAATATTGATAATAAATATTGATTATAATATTTCATGTTCCCATATTGTAAATTATGATTCTTAAAACAATTATCCAAAAATCTATGTATAAACATCAAGAGTCACAATGTGAATGGTTATGCTAATTTGAAGCAACCACTCACTCTAAATTTTAATATGTTAATATTATCATTGTTTAACAAATCCATATTGTACATATCCTACAATCATTATAAACTGTATTTTTAACATTCCTATCAAGACACTCTATCAAACAAGTTACCTGCCTTGTCTATGATTGTGCAGTTTGCATACATGTCTACCAGCATGATAGCGACTACAACATCTCATATAGTCATTGATGTCTTCTTGTAGAATGCCATGGATTATAAACCATACGCACTGCTTGGTATCCAAAGAATTGTATGAGTATATAGAATATGGGACCCTCATTGAAACGAACAATGTCTAAAAGTTGAGACCTCTTGTGTAGGGGGTCATGTCTCTAAGGCATTATATTAGATATCTCCATGTTGTTCTTTGTTCCCAATGTGCATATATGCTACAGAGCAATCAATACGTGCAGCCCTAACATACTGAGGCTTAGATAAAGTCCTTTTCACCAACATTGTGTTTTTCATTACATAGATCATTTTTCTAAAGTAACAAAACATATAATTGAGCCAACCACAATTAACTGTGGTCACCATTCAATGCATGAAAACTTGAAAGCTGAATTCCTAGTCGAGGATTTCTCAGCATTACTTCATTTGGTATTATTTTTCATTACCGGGACTTGCAACTTCCATAAAAGGAATGCTTAAATTCTTACCATCCAAAATTACCGAATTCAACGTGCAAATTCCTCTTGTATACTAATAGAGAACGACGACTTGCTGCACCTATAATTTTGGCCAATATATTCCTATATATAATCTCTTTGAGCACACAAAAAGTGCTATAGGCCCGCAAAAATGGCACTATATGCAGCCATTAAATCCTTTAACAATTCATACTTGATGGAGGACATCTTGGCGGGTAAGTCATTTGGTGTATTCCACGTTAAAGAAAGTTCAAGTGTTAACATAAAGAAAGTTCAAGTGTTAACAATTCATACTTGATGGAGGACATCTTGGCGGGTAAGTCATTTGGTGTATTCCACGTTAAAGAAAGTTCAAGTGTTAACATGCACATCATTAATAATGTTTGGTCTTCCCAATGCCTCGAGTTTGGCATGATGAATAATTGGTTCCTCACCAATAATAATTGATACAATTACATATCTATTATGCCACTGCCAAATATATCTGGTATTGTCAAAATAAGTCTTGATAAGGAGACAATTGATGGCAAGCATATACGCTTTAAAGCTAACAAAAACATTGACAAAAAAATAAATTGAGTTATATTTTGAAATGGAATGATTGTTGATACTAGAGACCCTTTACGGATGGCTGGTGGCTCATGTTTAGCTATAGGGTCACATATGTGTTAATCAAAATCCCTTCTATAAAGCGGTTAAATTGTTCTTCATATTTGCAGTATTACAAATTATTGAGATTTCTGTTCAACAAGAGGTTGATGTGTCTTAGTATATTAGGTTATGGCTCTCTTATGAAATTTAGTCTCTTAGTATAATATAAATTTCAACTATGCATATATTCTATATATTGGGTGGAGCCTTTGTCCAAATAATATGATGTTGGGTCATGGTTGTTATGTCTCAGGTTTATTGAAAAGGTATTTAACTTATGTATGAGTTACAAGTCTAATTATTAAGTTGACTCATATGAATATCATTCTACTTGTATGTGTAAGTTTTAAATAAATTTATTGTTTAATTTGAAGGGTCTTTTACCTAAATTTTCTAGGCAGACCTTTAGTGCATAGGAACTTCTTTTGGATTAAACTTATAGGATTTATATTCAAGGCTATAAAGTCATATGATTGTGTTGAGATACATACTCAAAGAAGTCTATGGGTTGTTTGTATCTAATGTATATTTATATCTATGTTAAGATCTTGATAGTTATAATCCTAAGAGAGATTTTAAAACTAAAAAGCCTTGAGCTTTTGTGTCTACATTTATTTTATAAACTTGGAAGGGGAATTTCAAGAATAGTGATAATATACTCATTGTTAGCAAAATCGACATCTAGATTTACCTTAGTCTAACCTAGGTTACATCGTGGGCCCATAACCCATAGGTCGTAGGACTTTTTAAAATCTTAAACTTATAAAATAAAAATAAATAAAAATGATACAACATTTATATAAGATATGATATTTTAGATTCTCTTAGGCTCAAACATAGGGACATGTCAAATTTTTCCAAGGGGAGAGACAACCTCCAGTTGAAATGGAAGCTGGACAAGAATTAGATATTAGTGTAAACCTATAAGTTTAAGTTCTTCTATGAAGTATTTGTGGATGATAATTGTTGCTAGGAATTCTAGGACTCTGTACATCTTTTATTTTATTGTACTTGTTATTGGAATTGATCAATCCAATAATTTTTTACTTGATTATTATCTAGGAAATATTACTTAGAAGGTTATAACATGTCAGTAATTACCTATGAGCCTATGACAAGGTGATGTATGTTGAAATATGTTTTGACTAGGTTAAGTGTTACAAACACCCTATAAGCTATTTTATATTACATCCTCATTAGATTCAAACTTGCTTCAAAATTTTGTTTGAGTGATTATGTGAAATGAAATTTAGTTTATTTAAGGGAAATTTTGTACTTGTTTCCATTTGATTGTCTAGGAAAAGAGGATATGACCTATAGTAAAGGGCACCTAGATCCTTTTACTCAAATGCAAAATTGGCTTTGCACAAAGGAGTGTGATCTTGATATTCACAACACTCCCATAATTCATCACGATGAAGGATGCAACATTTTTCTATCATTTTGGATTTCAACAATGGTAATCAAGAGTTTGTATTCATTGCTCAGGATCTTTGTGGTAATGAAATGAAAGAAAACTTGTCTTAAATAACAGGTCTTGCCAATTTCCAACTCTTGGTTTTGTTGTTGAGAGTAATTGGAAAATAGAAGTACATAAGCCAGAAGAATATTGGACAATAAATTGTCTTCATACTTTAGAGGATGGTATTAACCTTATTGGTAGTCAAGTTGAGGCACATATACTAACTACTCTCTAGGGACATCATTGTAGTATAGAGTCAGACATAACCAAGACAATTGTCACTTGCATAGAGTTTTCAATTCCTAATTACATCAAAGTATTGCAACAAAAGCTAATTATATCACAAGAAGGAGTGATGTTTAAGAATTACAAATCTACAAGGTTGATTCAGGATCTTGGTAACTTTAGGAGCATTTTAGCTTGTGATTGCTTGAGGACAAGCAATCTTGGGCTGGGTGGACTATAATGTCCCATTTTATTCCTAAATGTTTGCAGCCTATGTTTCAAAAGAAATCAATAAAGATAATTAATATTACACGCAACTGGCACTAAATAAAGATTAAGTTATTAAGAATGGTCAACCAGCATATGAAGAGTTGTTTCCCTTGAGCAAGATAAGGTATATAAGGAAGGTAGATCTAGAAGGAAAGAAAAGGGTGAAGAATTGTCATGCCTGATTACAAGTAATAGACAACGACACTAGCAAATTAACTTATTTAAATTATTATTCTTCAAATGCAGCGATGAAGAGTTGTAACTATTGCAAAGGGAATAGAGGTGAAGAGGTGGACTCCCTCAAACTTGAGATATAAAAGGGAGAGCATATTTGAGAAAGACATCCATACCATCATTCAATGAATCTATTAAGAATAAATATTATGTGACTCCTAATATGAAAGGTTGTGACTCCTTCAAATATGAAAGGTGATGACTCTCTCAATAATAAGATATAAAAGGGATATCATTTCCTTGAGAGGATATCAAGTGGGATAAAGGAGAAATAAGAAAATGAAACCTAAGACTTCAATTTGGAATATTGAGAGCAGCAATTAATAATATTCAGAAATATTATTGATGGCAGCCATTTAAGAATAAATTTATCATTTCATCAAGAGGTATTTATTTAGACATAATCTAGCAAATTCCTTGAGAAGTCATGCCTTGAATTTGAGGAACTATTTTGCAAATAGGAAGGACGGCCAGCCTTCCGATTTCACGAGAGATGAAAGGATGACCAACTTTCATGCTCTTATTCGGTACGCCACCTAGAGATGGAATGGACGGCCAACATTCCATGCTTGTGGGCTAGGAGGTGGAATGGATGACCAGCCTTCCATGCTCTTGGGGTTTATCAAGGAGGATGGCCAGCCTCCAAGGTGGACTGAGGGATGGAAGGGCAACCCACCTTCCATGCTTTCACAATACAAGGACAACCAACCTTGATAGTGCCGTTTGCAAGTATTTCCAATGAATTCACAATGTAATTTTCTATAAGGAATATGCTATGATGTGTTGATTCAAATATTAATGATGCTATGATTTATTGATCTAAATATTATAGTGTTTTATGTATGGATTTGAATATTATCATACTTTCTTGTTACGTAATATTACTAATATCAATTTTTAGTGCTTAATATTGTTTGTAGGTGTAAAACCAATAATATCCCAATAAGGGAGATTACACCAATGCTAGTATATGTTGCGGTTATATTGTCTTTCCCAAAGCATCCAACCTTAATGATTCTTTGCAATGAGCACTCCCTTTTGTGGTACTAGTATCATCCAAAGTCACCACATCAAGCAACAATTCTAACTTGTTTAAAATTCTCATTATCCACTAATGGCATGTTTAATAATATGAATAATAAAGTTGTGTAATGAAGTTTGACATTTGTTCTTTGGGCTTAAACTTTTACACACACACATATAATTAAGGTCAATTCAGGACTGATTAATATACTTGTTATACGTCCTCTATCAATTTGGTTTCAATATATAATGTCTTGCATAATATCAGTTTATAAAGTCCATATATTAAATATTTGTCTCAAACTTCCTCATTATGTTAAACCTTATTGCTAACCTGTATAGGGTAATACAAAATATTTTGTTATCACCTTAGTGTCTTTTCAATGATGCAAACATAGTCCAAGGAGTTGAGCTTAATTGGTTAAAGCATTGATTTCTCATTGTGGAGATCCAAGTTCAAATCCCAAAGGGACATCAAATTTGGAATTCTAAGTTGTGACCCTTGGTCTTCCATTGGTGATTTCTAGTGTGGTTGTTCGAAAGGAGCTATTATTATTCTTGTGGTTGTGCTCGCAAGAGCTTATGTTGATCTCATGTTGATGCTCGTATGAGAAAAAATAATTGTGATAGATAAGCAATATAAAAAAAAACTAAGTTACCGGATCGCCCAGTCTGAAGCCAGGGTTTGGTTCGGTCCGGTTCAAATTTGCCTTTGGTTTGGATTTTTGATTGTGGGTCCGGTCAGGGTTCAAAACCCTGACTGTGGGTCCGGTCATGGTCTGTTTTTTTCGAACCCGGTTCGAACCTGGGTAGAATTTACGCCCAGCCGAACTTTTTCAACTTGATTTTGCAATTTTTAATTAATTTTTTGACTTTTAAAGACTAATATATTCTCTCTAACCCTAATATTTGCCTCTAATGCATGAAATAGGTAAAAAGATACTCATTTACCAATTTGTGAATGAAAAACAAGGTTTTTTGCCTCCATTGCTGAACTTTCTCTCTTTCTTGCACAAGCTTGAATAGACTTGAAGGTTGATCGTAGATTGTTCGAAGTTGGTTGTTGTGCTATTCCTAAGCACTTGCAAGTTTCCGTTCGTTGCCAAGAAGATCGTAGAGCAAGATTTCTTCAAAAGAGGTAGGTTTTTTTAAGTTTTTTGATTATTTTTTTTACATTGTTTTTTTAACAAATGAACTCTTTTGTTTTGTTTTCATTCCTCTAAATGTCTATAACACATGTTCAATTTTTCATTTTTTTGAAATTAATTAAGTCTTTTAGTTTCACTTTCAACAAATCAATACCAAAATTTCAATATGTTGTGCCTTAGGTTTTCCGTATTACAATGGCAACCAGTACCTCCTTAGGCTCAACCCAATCTCGTTTCAAAACAAACCCAAACTCTCCCCTTTGGAAATACGTAGAAATGGTTCAGCCACTTCCAGGTGGTGGAGGATATATTTGGATTTGTAATCATTACCATGTTCGATATTTGAGCTCATACAGTCGAGTGAAAGGACACTTGTGCGGGATCCCTGAAACAAGCATCAAAAATTGTCCAGGTGAAAACAACAAAGGCATTCCAGAAGATGTAGTGTTGGGATATATTGCTGAGCAAGAAAAAGCAGACCAAAAAGCAAGCATTATAAAGCAAATCATCCTTTGAAGAAAGGATCTTGATTGATGAAGCCCCCTACATCACCTTCTTGTTTTCCACGTACAAATAACCATCCATTTATGCCCATCCCTCGAGCAAACCGTGCCCTTTTCAATTAAAAGATCTAAGGGACCGTTGGAAGCTTCATTTTAGAATGAGGCAAGAGAGATTACTGATCAAGACATAGCAAGATGTGTCTATGCCAATAGATTGGCATTCAACGTTGTTCGTTCACCACATTGGCAAAAAATGGTGAAATCTATTAATGAGGCTCCAAAGGGGTATAAGGGCCCAGGTTTTGACAAGGTGCATTGCACCTTATTGGAGAAAGAGGTGAAACATGTAGCAAACAATTTGAAGCCCATAAGGGATTCGTGGATCGAAACAGGGGTGACCATCGTTTTTGATGGATGGAAAGATGCAAAAAATCGCCTATTGATCAATGTTATTGTTGTGTCCCCTAAAGGGGCAATGTTTTTGAGAGCAATGGATTGTGAAGGACAGGTGAAGGATGGTCCATTTATTGCTAACATCCTTTGTTAAGCTATTGAAGAAGTAGGCCATCAAGATGTTGTGCAAGTTGTAATTGACAATGCAAAAAATTGTAGGGCTGCTGGGTTATTGATTGAGGAGAAGTATTCACACATTTTTTGGACACCTTGTGCTATCCACTCCCTCAATCTAATGCTACAAAAAATTGGAACCAAAATTGAGTGGATCAAACAGGTGTATGGTGAGGCCGAAGACATCCAAATGTTTGTCACAAACCACCACATGACACAAGGCATCTTTAGACAATTCTCAAAATTGGAGTTATGGTTGAGATGTGATAGAGAGAAGACTCATTGTCCTATTTGTAGAGGGACTAGTTGAGCTGCTCAAGGGTTTGGTCATGGCTTTTGAGCTGGTATCTCTACAAGATGCAATCAAGAGTTCTAAATTTAGAGGATTTAATGACTAAGAACAAGTTCTACTCCAAGAGTGCACCATTGGGCCAATGTAAGAAACCTTTTCATAAGGTTCTCCCTCGATCAAAGATGCTACCTCCTAAGCCCAACTAGATGGAAGAGTCCAAAAATGAGCTTGGAAGAAGAAAATTATGCTTGTAGAGAGATTTGGGAGCCAAGACGTAGATGCTTGGGAAAGGGACAAGTACACTACATAGAGGTGATCTTTGATGAGGATTAAGAGGTAGAAGAACTCGAGCTTGAGGTTGTAGTTGAGATGGAGCATGAGGGGAAGGGAGAAGAGTCATCAGGAGGCACATTGGCTACACTTTTGGGAGCACCTAGGTATCATCCTATTTGAGTGAGGAGTTTTATAGGGACATAGAGTGACAGTCTCGATTGATAGTGTGGCTACCCACAATTTCATTGATGAGGGTTTGGTGACTAGGATGGGACTTAGAATAGATAATTTTGAGGGATTCAATGTTATAGTGGCTGATGGATTCACTGTTCTGTGTAACAAAAGGATTCAACATCTTGATATGACCCTAGGGAGACATAGAGTGCGGGATGATTTTTATGTGGTTGGCATTTGTGAGACAAGTGTGGTTTTGGGTGTGTAATGGCTCCATTCATTTGGCGAGTTAACCCAAAACTATTAAACTATGGAGTTGGGATTCAAATTCAAGTGAAAGGAGGTGGTTCTTGGAGGCCTATCCAACAGGGCTCCCATGATTGTTTTGGTTAAAAGGATGGAGAGGATTTTTTGTAGGGACCAAGTGGCTTGGGCAGCATAGTGCTTGATTGCAGACATGAATTCATCCAAGAATGGGAGATCTTATCATGTTGACATCCAATCCATCTTAGATAGGCATAGCAAAGTGTTAAGTGATATTCCTTCACGATTGACATCGGATAGAGGTTTTCAACATGTGATTGAGTTGGAGGAAGGAACAAAAGCAATTATTACTACACCTTATCATCATCTTAGGACGCATAAGGAGGAGCTTGAGAAGGTGATTAAGGAATTGTTGGATATGGACACATATGACCGAGCTCTAGCCCATTTGCTTCTTTTGTAGTATTGGGAAAAAAATGATGGTACTATGAGGATGTGCATTGATTATATAGCCCTCAACAAGAAGATGATCAAGAATCACTAACCCATCCCTAGGATTAATGAGTTGATAGATGAGCTTCATAGTGCGATGTACTTATCCAAGATTGATTTACTATCAAGGTATCATCAAATAAGGGTAAGGGATGAGGATGTGCACAAAACAACTTTCAGGTGTCATTATGAGCATTATGAGTTCTTGGTCATGCCCTTTGGGTTAACTAATGCCTTAGCCATATTTTAGTCTTGCATGAATTAGGTACTTATTAGGTAGTTGAAGAAATTTGTACTAGTTTTCTTTGATGAGATCTTGATTTATAGTAAGACATGGGAGGATCATTTGAGGAACATAAATGAGGTGCTTGGTATTCCAAAGCAATTGTCATTCTTTGCCAAGGCATCAAAATGTGAGTTTGGGTTGATGGAGATATTATATCTAGAGAAAAAAATTAGTGCCCAAGCGGTTAGTGTGGATGATGAGAAGATTAAGGCAATCATGTATTGGTCTCCATCTAAGAATATAACACACTTGAGGGTTTTTTGGTCTTTGTAGTTGTTATAGGGGGTTCATCAAGGGATTTATATAGCTAGCCACCCCATTGACAAACTTGACGAAGAAGGGAGCCTTCACTTGGAGTGATTTAGCACACAAAGCTTTTGATAAGCTCAAGGAGGAGGTAATGAGCTCATGTCTTGTTTTGGCTGTTCCAAAATTTTCACTTCCTTATGTTTTAAAGTGTGATGCTTCAAGGGTGAAAACAAATCATAATATCTTGAAGTTATTCCTCAATGAGAAGGATTTGAATGATAAACAACAAAAGTGGGTAAGCTATAGACCTCTGATTTTGACATTGAGTATGTTAAAAAGGAAGAATGATGTTGTGGCTGATGCATTATCGAGGAATTTATATTTGTGTTCCATAACTGATATATCTGTTGATTGAAGAGTTTCTATAAATAATTGAATATGCCAAGAACACATTTGCTATTGATATTTTGGATGGCAAGCTACAAGATGACAAGTATAGGGTGGTTGACAAGCTCATCTTCTATAAGGATTGAGTGTATCTTGTCCTAGAATCAAAGATAAAGGAGAAAATATTGAGAGCATGTCATGACACACCATTAGTTGGTCACCCTGGGTATTACAAGACATACAAGTAGGTGAGCATTTTTCATGGAAAGGACTCAAGTGTGATGTTTTTAGGCATGTTAGAGAGTGTTTTACTTATCAACAAAACAATCTAGAACATGTATTTCTAGTTGGTTGGTTGCAATCTTTACCCATTCAACATCAGAAATGAAAGATTATCTCTATGGAGTTTATCACGGGTCTTTTAGGAGTACAAAGTAAGGATTATATTTTCGTGGCAGTCAATAGATTCACCAAGTATGCTCATCTTCATGCTATAACTTCAGAATATAAGGCCCTTGATTTGTTTTTTTAGAGAGGTGTTTAGACTACATGGGCTGCCAAAGAATATTGTGAGTGATAGGGACAGCAGGTTCATTAGTTTGTTTTTGGCAAAAACTTTTTCAATTGACATGTACAAAGTTGACTCCAAGCACTAATTATCACCCTCAAACAGATGCTCAAATGGAGATTGTGAACAAATGGATCGAAGGGTATTTGAGGAATTATGTTATGGGACAGCAAGCAACATGGATTAAGTGGCTCCATCTTGGGGAGTATTGCTACAACTCCACTCATCATATGTCTAAAGGTATGACTCCTTTCAAGGCACTAGATGGTTATGATGCATTATCATTTGTGGATTTAATTCTTGTGTATAGCAAAGCTCTTGGAGCTATAGATTTGGTACAACAAAGTCTAGATATCTTGAATGCACTCAAGGAGAACCTATAGTAGGCTCAAAATCAGCAAAAGATGTATGTTGATTACCACCGTGTGGAGAGAACTTTCTAGATAGGAGACATGGTTTTTCTAAGATTACAACCCTATAGAAATCTTCCCTCAAAGGGAGTAGTGTGAAAAAGCTTAAACCAAAATTTCATGGGCCTTATCAGATCATATGGAGGATAGGTGAGGTTGCATATGAATTGTAACTGTTGGAAAACAATATAATACACAATATTTTTTCATGTGTCATGCCTTAAGAGAGCTCTTGGATAGTATGTTATACCTTCCTTGAAGTTGCCATCACTTGATGATGAACAAAAATTGATCTTGGAGCTCAAGGCTATTATTGACATGAGTGAAAGAGAGCTAAAAAACAAGGTCATTTTAGAGTGTACTTAGTGAAATGGAAGAATCTTGCACTTGAAGATGCTACATGGGAAGGATTGGAGCTTTTTAATCATCTAAATCTGAAATTGCTTGAGGACAATCAATACTAGGGAAGCGACGATTATCATGTCCCCTTTATCCCCATTGATTATCGTTATTTAAATAAATTTTTTCTCAACACTATATATTAATTAATAAATATTAAATTTTAAATATAAATATAAAATACATAATATAAATTAAAATTTAAAATATCAAACTTGGTGCCCAAATTTGGGTCCTATGGGACCTAAACGAGCAGGTATAAATTGGAGCTTTTGAGCACATATTCATTCATGTTTTCTAGATTGGTCAATTGGCAAATTGTGATCTCATATTTGCTTCAAGGATGAAGTCCCTTGTTTGCAGATAGCAACCTAGGAGGACAAAAATCCTTTTAGCTTGTGGAAAGAGGTAGGATGAAAACCCTAACCTCTAATTGTGCAGTTCTAAATCAGGTGCTGCAACTATGCTGAATAGGTTGAGTTGGTGTGTTGTCAGGAAGGTGCTTGAGTTTTCCTAGGTGAGTTATTGTTGTCAAGTAACCTAGAGGTGTGCCTATAGTCCAGATTTGAAGTTAGAACCGAACTTGCAATCAAATGCCTAGATTAGGCATCTTTCCCAACATGGGACAACGAGCAAGAATAAGGCAGATTTGAGGGTCAAAGTGAAACTTTAATGTTGTTTTAGGCTGCCACAACCCATAGTCAACACCACTTTGGCGAATTAAAAACTTTCCAAGTGTGTCTGGCTGGCTGGGCAGATGCAATGATAGTTATTTTCAAGCAAATTTCATTTTTAACCTGTTTCAAAACAGTGCAAGAACCCCCTTCAACTACCGCTGCCCTAGATAATCACTAGAACTCATATGCAGCCAGGGCTTTCATAGTGTTTGTTGGTTCCCCAACTTGTATACCAGTAACTCCTAAAGATTTACCTAATCTGATATGCTCAAAGTTGTTGGAAGTTAGGCCAATGAACATGAAACACTTTCAATTGTGTTTTCCTCTGCACTTCAAGCTCTACATAACCTAGGTGGGTTTCCCTTTATGACAGCGTGTAAAAATGCTACATTTATGACTCAATGCCTAGCAGATTAACTCTTGTATACTTATGACAAGGATTTGTGAATCAGATCTTAAAACGTGTAAGCTCCTTGTGATCAAGTTGTTTCAGATACGAAGACTTCAAACAAATACAAAAATATAAAATGGTTGATTTAAGATTTTATCGTTTTAAGATCAATTCTGAGGCTATGGGAGAAACTGGACTGGTTAGTGCCTATTCAGGGTAACATAGTCAATACAACACACATATTCATTCAAAACAATCAATATTCTCGAATGGTCAATCTAGAATTATCAACTTGTAATAATTTGATCTGCAAAGGGCTAATAGTGTGATCCTACTTCAAAATCCTTTCTGTGACAACAATTTTCTTCATTATCATCAATGAAAGAAATTACAATGTTGCTTGAACAAGGCTAACAATGAAAATAGCATAGGTGCAACAAATGTGCACTAATGAACATTACAATACTTGATTATTTTTCTCAAAAGAATACTGAATCACAAATTGGAGATGACACACATTGAGAGCATGTATTCATATATGCTCAAATCAAAGTATGAATAGTTATTTCAAAAAATTACATAGTCATTGATTGTATACCTAGAAAATGAGACACAAAAATAATCAAGTCGTTGCCCAAAGTCTTCTTAGATTCCTCAGAACTTTTTTTAGAACCTCTAAAAAATGGCATTGAATATCCTTTTAAAGATGAGAATCCAAATTCAAGTCGTAGCGAGGAGAAGTTGTCATCAAATTGAACAAAGAGAACTAGGTATGCATATTGGGCATCCTCTGTCATTACAGCATGCTGCAGTTCAAATCTGCAGTGAAACTTGGAGATTTTGCTGTTAATCCACTCATGTAGGCGCTAGTTCCAAAATATGACGTGAAATCATGTGTCGCATGCCTCAAATTGCAGTTCTGGAGCATTATCAGCACTTGTTTCGCAGCACAACTCTTAAAGGGAAATTCATCCACTGCCATGGGTTTTGTGCCTTGGATATTCTGCGGGGAGTTTCAGCTAGTTGTTATGTGTATTTTGTATAAATAACGAGGTTTTTTCTCATTTGTATCAGATTTTCTTTTGTAAACTTGAGCTCTATGAGCCTTGGATATGAAATTACTTATCAGTTTTCATGTTTTTAGATCCTTTGAATTACCTGTACTTAATTGTTCAGAGATATCTGGTTTTCAGTGGGTAACCATGCCAAGGTTCTGAATTAATCATTGTAACTGAAGTTGTGATTGAATCTGCCCTCCTTCGTCTACTGGTTATGAATTAATGGTCTTTTATGTTTCTATGTTAATACTTGATTTTCAGTTTCTATACACTATTAAGTGCTGTGTAAATATTTTTTTAGGGATTATTTGGAGAATATCTATTCTGGCGCATCATCTATTTGCGTTTTTATTCATTTACTCCAAGCATTAGGTTTAAGCCAGAATAGATAAGGATTTGGTCTCTCAATTGTGGAGATTGTTGTATGGTTCAAGTCCCACACTTTTAAGACTTTTCATGTTGGTGCTCTGTGCGGCACAAATTATTGCAAGACAATTCTAACCATCAATAGTTTTAGCATGCATAGTGGGACTCTTGCTCCACTCTATTTAAAGGTTTTAGTGAAAATCTTTTAAGCATAGTACCCATTCAACTGGCAACTTTACAAAAAAAAGAACTTAAAGGATTATGAATTAATGAGAGAAAGGATTGTTACCAGATCCATATCATCTTCACACCCTGAAGTGGTCCTTGCTGACCCTTTATCTCCTGAGGAAAGACCACAGCCTCAATCCTATCTTTAGGCTATTTGAATCCCCCCCAAAATTAGTCTCAATTTCCCTGTGTAAATCAGTCCTATCGAGCCATGGCAGTTCTAGGACAAAGGAATCAACCTTTTGTGTCATGGTATAATTGCAGTCCTTTAGTTGTACCTATAGCTCCAGCTGCCTGGAATCCTATCCTAGTAGCTACCTTAAAGGATTTCTCCTTTTACATAGGAATTTTTTTTATTACTCCTATTGACCATTATAAAATATTTCCAATTTATTTGTTGTCCATGATGTTATGCAGTAGGATATAGCCCTTAGATTACTGGTAGCATCTTTTAAAGCGAAAGCTTTAGATTGGCACAAAAATTAATGCCAAAGGCAAATACAATTACAGGCTGGGAACAGTTAGGAGGAGCATTACACAACAGATTTAGAGAAAAACGAGATAATCTATCCATGGTAGAATAGCAAACGACAATAGAAAGAGAATCTATGGAGACAATAATTGATTTCAACATTGGGTTTCACAAAACCTACAATAGAATTCCTCAAGAGGTAAGACTTCTCTCTCCAATGGCATTTATATATTTCCTAAAAGCATTTAATCCTAAAATTGCCGTGATGCTCCAATACATGGGAGGAATTGACTTACCAATAGCCTATGATATTTCCGTAAGGGCATAAAGTAGTTTAATATAGGCATGCAAGCTTGCTCCTAGGACAGCCATGCTTCTATTCCTGATCAAATGTCTGCTCCTACCTTTACCTCATGGTATTTCCCAGTTATTCCACAATCATCCAAGGAATTGGGTTAAGTAAAAGATGCCAAGGAATTTGGCAAATGAGTTAATTGCAATGAAAAAGCAACAAGCCATACCTTTTCCCAAGCAATTTTCTCAAACTGTCTTTCTACAATCTTGCAGCTGCACTACATGATCGAATTCTTTGCAATCTCTTCGAGTTTTTCTCTTTTCCTTTATCCTTTCCTCTCTACTCTTGTGTTTTAGTTGTATAAATTTTTTTTAGAGCAGGGGGATATTTCCTTGCCTTGGCCTACTTTTTTGCATTTTCCCTTTTCTTCTAGAATTTCTCTATAGCATCTTTCTCAACTTTTTTATCCATTAATTTTATTGATTTTCATATCAGATTACAATACTGGACTTATAAATACTTAAACTGATAAGGATTTAATCATTCCTAAACAGATTTCTGATTACCTAGATTGGTTGTAGGTGCAGGATAAGAACATATGTTTGTCACTTCAAAAATTCTAAGGACTAGATATCCAAGACTGAATGTCTCTTAATGAGGCAGGCTTGTGGCTTTACAGCAAATTTTCTTGATCTTTAAACTCACTGCTATAGATTCTTTTTGGAATCCGTCAACTAAAATTAGACACGTAGCAAACTTTATTTAAGCTGACCAAGATGTGAATAGTTGTAAAAATAGTTTCTTGTGAATAAATCTTTAGTGGTAGACAAAAGTCACTTTTGAGGGACTTGTAAAGTGAGAATGGTACACTTCACACCCGCAAGTGGCTATAGGAATCTTACCTTTTTAAATAGCTTTGATTCTTGTTTTTAGGTCTTAAAGTGGCTGATGTCATGGCACAGATAAGTTCATGTACTCACTTTATTAAATGAGGGGAGTTGAGGAGATTAAAGTTTTTGGTATTGGAGCAAAGATTTCCTCCCAATTGCTCTCTTTTCCTGAAACTTGAATACTATTCTAATTAGTTCATCTGGGAAAGCAGAATCCCACTCTATCCTCCGTGCAACTTGTGTTGGTAGTGGTCTTATGATTATCTCTTCATCATTAATTTTAGCTTGGCTTAACCAATATCTTACCAATGGGTGGAAGTCCACTCTAAGCAATGGATATTGTGGTGGACTTAGCTGATATTCAACCAATCCTCCTGAGAATTCAATGCTCAAATTTGGCTTTGATTAAATTGAAAAATTCTCAAATATCTTCTGTCAATCTGGTTCCAAACACATCACAGTAATCTTTGTATTCAAATTGATGAAAAGTTATATTGTTGATGAAACCATACTTACAGACTTTCAGAATTTTTTTGATCAAGTGATTTGGCCAACATATTGCTGTAAACCTGGTAATCTGAATATCCATTGTCAAACTATTTCTGACTTGGACTGTCATAGGGGCTTCACTTAAACCAAAATGTTTTAAGAAATTTTCTTCAGAGGCAATAAATTCTATGTCATAATTGTCCTTGAGCATTATTCTTAAATTGTCTAATCACCTATTTAAGAGATAGTAATCAAGAATTAGTTCTATCACTGAATTCAGTAATACTAGTAGCTCGAATCCATCTGGATTTCTTTGGACTTCTTTTGGATCTTCTGGAATGATAATCGTAGCCGTAAATTCCTTGTTTAAAACATTAGCTAGGGGATTGTTTTCCCCTTTTACCCATTCAATGTTAAAATCATAACCACAAAATTCAAAATACCACCTGGCTATTCTTCCTTGAACAATATTTTTATTTGGCTTCTTTTTTAACAAATTTTTCATAGCCTCATTGTCTGTTCTTACAGTGAAGTGTTCTAGTTTTAAAAAGATCTTAAACTTTTCAATTTCTTTTTTGACAGCTAGAATTTCTTTCTCATATATGTGTCAGTGGGATATTGTATCTGTGAAAATACTAGATCTGTATCCACATATTTCCAGTCTACCATTTCAGAATTCTTGTGTAAGAACAGCCAGCCAAGTTTCATTTTAAGCATTTGTAAAATGAACTAGAGGTATACCTAGCTTTGGTATCGGAGTGCTGGAAGATCTTGACATTTTTGCTTTATTTTCTGAACTACTTCTGTAGCTTTTTCATCCCTTTCTAATCCTTTGTCATTCAATTTGTCTTGTATCTTCTTTCTATCCTTTGCCAAATTTTGATAGAAGGGTGAGACATAATTTAAACAACTTAAAAATATTTGAATTTGTTTTTTATCCAAGGGAATATTTGGAAATTCTTAGATTCTTTGTAGCATGTGGTTGGAGTCTAATTTTCCCCTTGTCAAGATGTAGCCCTAGAAAATCTATTTCAGATTTTCCTATAACCATTTTTTAGCAAACAAACAAATCCTGTTTTTGGTAATAGTTGTATATAATTTTTCTAAATGAGTATGATGGTCATAAATATTGTCAGAAAATATAATAATATCATCAATATAGATTGCATATAAGTCTTTTAAGTGATGTAATGCCTGGTCCATTTTTCTCTGAAAACAAGTTGGTGTTGTGCATAGACTGAACGGCATTACATTCCATTCACATAAACCTTGTGGAATTAAAAATGCAGTTTTATACTTATCTTACTCTTTTACCTTAATTTGCTAAAATCCTGATTTACAATCAAATTTATGAAAAAACATTTTTATTAATAGCTCTCTGCATGAGATCAGAATTGAATGGAATAGGATAGTTGAATGGAAGAATGATATCATTTAGAGGTTTCTATTTCCACTCTTTTATTTACATGAAAAGCGAGAGAGGCAAATGGACTTTTGCTCATTCTAATAAAACCTCTTGTAACCAATTCTTCTAGATGCTCACCCATTTCTTTTACTTTTGAAGGACTTAGTAAATAGGTTGGTTTATGGGGAATGGTAAACTTACATTCTGGATGGATTTGAATTTCACACTCTTGCTGGTCTTACTACAACAATTTTTCTCAAACTTTTCTTTAATTTCACAAAATGAATCCTTATTATTTTCTTGTAGCATTGATTGATGCTCCTGTATTTTTTAGTCCATTCTTTAAGTTTTTTTTTCTTACCTTCCTTTTTATTTTCTTCTAATCTATAAGTGGCAAGCTTAAGGATAGGTATTTTCACCCACTAATCTTTATGCGTTAGAGACACTTATGACTTTCTCAGTATGAATGGCTCATATTTGGTGAGGAACAAAAAATCTAGTAGAATGTCAATGTCCATATTATTAAATTCAAGAAAATCAGTAATGAATATCTTACCATTAATGTTGATATGAGCATCCTGTGCATATCTTCCCATCTTTAGTTTTTCCCCCGTAATAGAATGTTCTTTTGGAAGTTTAGGTCTTGGCTTCCAATAAATTTTAGGAATGATCTTTGGCTCGCAAAAGATCTAGCTGATCCAAAATTTATGAATGCATAAAAATCAAGAGCTTTATAATCAAGAAAAATCAATCTTATTCTAATATATTAAGTTAACGGTCCTGGTACTGGTTTGGGTTCAGGTTCACAGGTTTGGTTTGCAGGTTTGTTCAAAATTTTTTTGAGGGTTGTGTTCGTCCATACAAAAACATATAAAAATCAATTATATAAGGGTTTTCTTTAATAAATTAATACATAATAAAT
Organism: Sequoiadendron giganteum; assembly: GCA_007115665.2. Lineage (NCBI taxonomy): Eukaryota > Viridiplantae > Streptophyta > Pinopsida > Cupressales > Cupressaceae > Sequoiadendron > Sequoiadendron giganteum. The sequence continues at coordinate 310,195,692 of CM021107.1, read as the reverse complement.
AAATATAGTAAAATAGAAAAGCATCTAATATCTATTAATATAAATATAAATAAAAAATAAAAAATATAGTACTATGATTGTATATATATAAGAAATATAAAGATGCATTAATATACAATATATAAATATAATATATATTAATATAAGCATATATATCTTGAATAAATCTATATAAAATATGTGGAGAGCTATCCTTCTAGAGACGACTATTGCACTTTTATGTGATAAATTAATTAAAAAATAGGCGCCTCCAATGCATTTTATATAGATTTATTTAAGATATATATGCTAGTATAAATAGTAATACAATATTAATATTTGCAATCAATATTTTAATATAAATATTATTATTAATAATAACTTATATTTATATAACATTATTATAATAATTATGTCAACATTCTAATTAGGTTTTCCATTATAATTATGTCAATATAATATAAATACATTATAATTATATTAAAATTAATTTTTAACATCAATAATATAAATATTAATATTGATATATTAATTGTTTCATTATCCATTTTTCTGTTTGAAGTTATTCTATTTATTGAAAATTTATTCTGTTTAGTATTTTAAGTTTAGCCAATTAATTAGGTCTCGAAAGGAAGAAAAGTAAAAAATAAAAATTGTGAGCTTTATTCAAAATGGAAAACCTAATTTTTATGTTTTATTTTAATTGAATCAGCCTTAGGGCATATAAGATTTTTAAGAGGTTAAATACCATTTGCAATAGCAAAAAATATTTAATTACTGAGATTGAATATGACAAGGTTTTCAAATTTGGAGGGGAAAAATGGGGTGACAACAATAAATAAAAAGAAAATAATTTAATTTTTGCTGCTTCGATTCAAGTTCTAGAGCATTGTGCTTTGCTTCAAAATAATTTATGACTATGGGATTATAAATAGAAATCATAAGATTTGTATAGATTTTGTATACCGGATGAGTGGAGAATAGAATGGAGCTCAAAGTATGCATGCTGCGCTCTTGTCAGAACCCATGTGAGCAGTCTTCAAACACCCCCGCGAACACCTTGTTAAGAACCAATCAGGGATTAAAATCAGCGAACCCTGTGACTTAATGTGAAGAAAAAACAACAAAAATTGTTGCAGGTTCTTTCGGGTTCTTTCAAGACGAATCCATAGGGAAAATCCCGAACCCTTGCCGCACCCCTGCCTGCACCGGACCAGTATCTAGACCCAAAATGGATCGTACCCGAACAATCAAGGTTATATGAAGTTTGAACAAACCAGAACATAGCTAATATAGATACTGTTATTTACTAGACAAATAGCTGAGGCTTTCTTCCTTTTCTAACTTAGATGAAGATTCACTAGTAAATTTCTTATCTGCCTGGAACAATATCTTTTTGATTTCTTCAATTGAGGAATTGAGTTGCTTAATTTGTTTCTGTTGTTCTGTAACCATTCTTTTTATGATCTTCACTAGAACTATGATCATACCTTTTATGATGATCTTTCTTCTGCTAGAAGACGGTTTACTTTTCACCTGCCATGGAGCTGGTTTATATCCAGAATTCTTTTTGGCATATTCTCTGAGTTCTTTTCAGATCTATTCCTTTTCTGCAGTCTATGAAGGCATCAAAATCAGGAGCTTTATAATCAGAAAAAAAGAAAACTTATTCTAATACACACACTGCTATTTACTAGACAAATAGCTGAGGCTTTCTTCCTCTTCTGACTGAGATGAAGATTCACTAGTAGATTTCTTATCTGCCTAGAACATTATCGTTTTGATTTCTTCAACTGAGGAATTGAGTTGCTAAATTTGTTTCTGTTCTCCTGTAGCCATTCTTTTTATTCTAGCAGTACCATCCATAAGCATATCTAGCTTTTTGAATGTCATTATTTTCATCATAATCTTCACTAGAACCATGATCATACCTTTTATGATCTTTCCTCCTTCTGCTAACAGATGGTTTACTTTTCACCTGCCATGGAGTTCGTTTATATCCAGAATTCTTCTTGGCATATTCTCCAAGTTCTTTCTGTATCTGTTCTTTTTTTGCCTTCAACTCTGTTAGCCTTTGAAGGTGTTTCTTGCCCTGAATTTTTTTTTCTTCTCTTGTGGCAGAATCTTTGTATGGATTTTTGTTTTGTTCAACCTCTAATTTCTTTGGTACTTGTTTCAAATTTTCTTTTAAAAGTGTTCTATGAAGTCTTCATATTCATTACTAGATAAATCATCAGAGGATGAATATTTTTTCTTTTGTTTATCTTTCACCATATTATATGATTCTACCACTTTATTAGTTAAGTTTTTGGATCCTGATATGTTTGATTTGAGGATGAAATATCCCAGTTCTGTAAAGATTCACTTTGTTGGAATACTGCATATTCTTGAGGAAAATGTTCATTTTTCCTAGGGCAATCAGTGGTGTCATGAGGTCCCTGGCATATATAGCATTTAACATGCTTTGGTGCCTTTTTAGGAGCAGGTATCTTCCTAAGAACGCATGGAGGAGGTTTAAATCCTAATTTTTAAAAGATCTCTTTTGAATTGGAGAAATTCTTTATTTTCTTTTGAATTTTCTAGGATCTCTAGGATTGCTAAAACCTCTGGCTCCTGAGAATTTTGCTTCTTTTGTAAAAGATATAATTTTAGCAGGTTTTTTGCAAGAACAAAGTTTTCGAAACTGTTTCAATTCTGCAAACTTAGTAAATTCTCCATTAGGTGAATGATTACAGAATTCTTTGAGGTTACTGGTGGAGTTTTAATCTGCAATATTGTTGTCTATAGCTTTCATCAAACATCGAGTCTGCAATTTTGAAGCTACAAAGTTTTTAAGTTTTGAGATAGTGCGTTGTTCTACCTTCATATTTTTCTTCTTGGAAACATATGTTTCACTCCATTCACCTATTCTGCATGGAAGAGAATTCAAATTATATCACTTTGCAGTGTTGTCATTTTGTAGTCTAGCAGCCATCAAATACTTTTCAAAAACCAAATCATACTGATGAAACAAAGACAAATTTGAAATTTCTCTACTTTAAACTGTACAAAATCTGAGAAGCTTCTTTGATCTTATTTACTCTATTAACACAAAACTGATCTAAAAGACAAAACTTTAGCTGAGGCATTCCTGCTTCTACAATATCCTCTCTTCCCAATGTTCCCATACTTTCTGTTGTCAGAATTTCTGTCTTCATTTATTTTTGTTTCAGGACCATATTCTGCTAGTCCTTCCCACCAATCTCTGAGTTTTCCAGAAAATTATCTTTATGCATGATAAACCTTCTGCTGATTAGACCAAGAGGATTTTGATTCAAACAATTTTCTTGATGTATCACACCAAGTATCGATGGCATCATATGGGTCTATTAGCTTATCAATGTTTAGAATAAACTCGTGTGTTGAGTTAGGTCTCATCTGTTTTGGATGGATATTTTTTCTAATGGTTCCTTTTTAACTTCATTTAGACCATCCATGTCTATCTTGGCATACTATTCCCATGCTTTTGGTTCATCATCAAGATTCATTTTCAAGTCTATCTCCATTTCATCTTCATTGCTGTGTTCAGATATAGATCTGACTCTATTTCAGGTAATCATTCATAGCTTGAACTTTCATCTTGTTTTGCAAAGACTGATTCTGCTATTTGTTCTGTAATTCCTACTTCTTTAAGCCAATCTTTCTTATCAATAATAGCTTTTAAAGATTCTTTACTTTTGGTGGGATTGGCTTTTTCTTCTGGATCATCAAATAATCGTCTTCTTCTTTGGATGATTAATTTTGGTTTTGGGAGAGAGATTGCTTTACCTCTTTCTTCTTCAAAGCTATCTTTTCTGGCCTAAGTAACTATGATCTTTTTCACATAGGCTCTTATTTTGTCCAATTTATTGAATAGATGATCTAGCATAGCCTTATTATCATTAAATTCACCTTGCAACTTATTATTATTGTTGCTTTGTTATTCTTTGATGAGTTCTAGACTAGCCTTCATTTTGGTTTGACTGTTTTGAAATTGGCTTAGTTTGGTGTCTAAAATTTGGTTATGCTGTCTTACAGTAGTTATTTCATTATAAGACTGATAACTGAATTTTGTCAGTTTTATTCACCTTTTTTTGAATATCTTGAATTATTGACAGAGTATTAGAAACATCTACTGCTAAGTCATCAATGTTTTCTTGCACAGATATCTGCCATTGCGCAATCCAATTCCTTTCGGCTTCAGAGTTCTTTTGTTTTCCTATTTCGGTGTGAAGCCTAGACTCATATCTTCCCCATAGTTTAGAATCTTGATTGATTATTGTAAAGGATTCTGGAGTAGGCCACCTGCTTGGCTCATAGACTTCTTCTTTCTTATCCTCTTCCAATCCTAGGTAAAATTTTGTTTTCTCATTTACTTTTTTTCTATGTAAATATTCTTTTATCATGGCTGATTTTTCTAGCATTTTACTAATTTTTATCTCATTCCCTTTGTTGTCTTTCTCTTTTTCCTTAGGAGTTAAAGCTAGTTTTAAAGTGACTTATCAAGCCAACATGTCCATCAGCTGGGGATTGTTACTTAAGTATTTTGTCTTCTTTAAGTATTTTGTGGGACAAGTGATGAGCTTGAAGCTTTGTTAGGAAGATAATCTATGTAAGGCTTATTATTATAATGAGGAATTGGTTTTGTCATGAAATAGGATCTAGGAGTTTATAGAGATATCCTTTCAAGCTCAGGTGCATTCTCAGGGGCTTGTTCAACAAGAGTATTGTTGATTTAAAGGTAGCTTCGGTCAGATATAAATGATGATTGCATTCATGCATCATCATTATTTATATATAATCGAAATTACTTTTCAAAGTCTGCAAGTAAGTTATTCGAATTTCTGATTATGAACAAATTTGAATTAATGCTGATCGAACTTCATATACTCTAAATCGCTGTTTGTTAAAAGCATGCGGGTGTTTTATATTAGCCACCGATAATTATTGGTTGACTAAGAGGAGTCCACGCACTCAAGGGACACGTCCCATGAGCGGATGTGTCTGTGGAGAGACGTCCTCTCATGAGACGCGTCTCTTCTTGAGGCGTGTCTCCTCTCAAGATATAAATAACATGAATTCGATCTTCTATCCACGTCCTCTCATGAGACACGTCTCTTCTTGAGGCGTGTCTCCTCTCAAGATATAAATAACATGAATTCGATCTTCTATTGGAGATATTGAAATAGATAAATACTCTGCAATAAGAAGATCAGAAGTAAAACATTAGAAATCCACTTATAATATATTCACAGAAATTTAGATCTAGGATTTGCTTAGTCTCCATTAGAATATAATTTGACTAGATTTGATTACATTTACATGGTATCAGAGCCAAGTTGAGAAAATCCGAATCAAATCTAGATATTAGATTTTTTAGAAAATCACATACACATCACATTCTTCATAATGTCAAGTGTGATCAGATTTGAAGATCGTCTTGAAGGTGCAAACAACTTCACATCATGGAAATTCAGAATCATGATGATTCTAAAAGAAAATAAGTTAGATTCATTTGTGAAAGAAAACAAGAGAGAACCCGAGGATGATCCAAAGAAAACTCAATGGATTGAGAACAATGAGAAAGCTATGAAAATTTTAGTAGATGTAGTTAGGGACCACATAGTACCTATTTTGTCAAAACATGAGACTGCATACCTAATGTTTAAATCCCTTGAGAGCACCTTTGAAATTAACAACACCAGTAGGACCCTTGCATTAAAAAGGCAACTTAACAATGCTCAAATAAACAAAGGAGAATCTATTAATGCATTCTTCTTGAGAATCACTGAACTGAGAGATCAACTATCAACAATTGGATATCAAATTGATAGCAGGAGTTAACACTAATAGCTCTAGGAGGCCTACCAAACTCATGGGAGTCATTTGTTCAAGGAATAAGTGCGAGATCTAAACTCCCTAAATTTGATAGGCTAAGAACAGACTGCTTACAAGAAGAAACAAGGCTCTTAACAAAAGAAAACAAACAAAAACCCATAGATGAGGATATTCATGTGCTCAACACAACATCTAATAAAAGGGGTAAGAAGAATTCTTATGGGAAAGGATCATTCAAGAGAAAGAGAAATTCCTATGGAAAAGGATCATTCAAGAAGAGGAAAGACATCTCTCAAATACAATGTTTCAGGTGTGATCAATATGGACACTATGCAATGAAGTGCCCTAATAGAACAAAACAAGCATCCTTTGCTAAAGTAGGAAAAACAAATATAGATTATGACTCTGAGAAATTTGTCTTCTATTCAGTCTTATCAAGTCAAGTATCTAACAATATCAACAACTGGGTAATTGATAGTGGTTCATCAAGGCACATCACAGGGTTCAGAGAACACCTAGACACTATGACTGAAGAAACTGATGAAGAAGTAACTATTGGGGATGATTTTGCACATCCTGTAAAAAGGGTTGGTACTTGCTCCATCAAATTGAAATCTGGTCTTTCCCTACAACTCACTGGAGTCTTATTTGTACCAGGAACAAAGAGGAATCTAATATCTATCTCTGCTCTTGAGGACAATGGATATAGGGTTACCTTCATGGATGGAAAAGTTCTGGCATGGCCAAAGAACTCCACTATAAAGAAAGCACAAACCTTAGGTATAAGACAAGGTTATCTTTACAAACTGTGCACTGACATCAAGCAAGCCCTTACCCTTGAGACTTCTTATTCAAATGAAATTTGGCATCGAAGATCAGGACACATTCATTTCCGTGCCCTACCCTCTGTAGAAAAACTAGTAACAGGTTTGCCTAAATTAAAACAAATCCATGAAGGAGCTTGTAAAGGGTATGCCCTAGGAAAGAATACAAAGGGATCCTTCCAAAACAGTCTGAGTAAAACCAAATATGTGTTAGAACTGGTCCACTCTAACTTATGTGGACCCATGTCTGTACCCTCCATGGCGGGCTTCCTATATTATGTAATATTTATAGACGACTTCTCTAGGAAGACCTGGATTTATTTTCTTAAATGTAAAGAGTCAATAGAAATCCTTAAAAGGTTTAAGGAGTTCAAAGCTCTTATTGAAAACTTCTCCGGGAAGAAAATCAAAATTCTAAGGACAGATAATGGGAAGGAATACACCTCTCAAATCTTTAAGGAATTTTGCATGAATGCTGGGATTAAGAGGGAGTTCACAGTAGCCTACAACCCTCAACAAAATGGTGTTGCTAAAAGGAAAAATAGAACTATTGTAGAAACTGCTAAAGCAATGTTGTTTGACCAGAACATAGAAACCTCATTCTGGGCAGAAGCCTCTAGAACTGCTGTATACATCCAAAATAGATGTCCACATTTTCATCTAGATAACAAAACTCTTGAAGAAGCTTTTACTGGCATAAAACCTGACATCAGTCACTTAAGGATCTTTGGTTGCCTTGTCTACATTCATGTACCTAAAGAAAAGAGATTCAAACTAGAGCCTTCTGGAAAGAAAGGTGTATTTGTGGGATATAGTGAAACCTCTAAAGCCTACAGAATATTCATACCCGGGCAGAAACAAATTGAACTAAGTAGAGATGTCATATTTGAGGAAGACATCGCATTCAAAAGGGCAAGGAGTTCAAGCGAGATAGAAATTCAAAACTCCCCTAGAGTCTTAGAAGAGGAACCTACTGTTGAGATTCGGAGGGAGTATCCTGAAGAAATCATAAGTGAATTTCAATCTGCTTCAGAAGAGAATCCCAATGACAATAGCAAGAAGAGACCACTTTGGGCTAGGAAGATAATTAAGAAGCTGAGAATCATGCAGCACCAAAGGGAACCTTTAGGGAAAGTAAAAGACCCAAAAGATTCTCAAGCTATGTTGCCTTAATGAATGAAATCATAAATTCAAAACCCACCAGTGTTACAGAAGCCTTCAAACATCAAGTATGGAAGGATGCAATGACGGAAGAGTATCAGTCCATCTTGAAAAATGATGTATGGGATATAGTGCCTAGACCTAAAGAGAAATCTGTTGTCTCTTCAAAATCAAACATGCTGCTGATGGCAGTATAGAAAAATAGGCATGTTTTGTGGCCAGAGGCTTCTCACAAAAGGAAGGCATTGATTATGAAGAGACATTTGCACTTGTTGCCCGGTACACATCTGTGAGAGCAATGATAGCTATTGCAGTAGCTAAAAGCTGGAAGATCCACCAAATGGATGTGAAAACTGCCTTCTTGAATGGGACCATTGAAGAGGAAGTCTTTCTAGAGCAGCTTGAAGGTTTTGTGATACATAAACCTGACTCACATGTGTGCAGATTAAAGAAAACTCTATATGGACTCAAATAGGCTCCCAGGGCCTAGTATGAAAGAATTGATAGGTATCTCTTGGGACTAGGATTTTCCAAGAATGATGCAGATCCAAATCTTTATTTTAAGGTAATTAAAGGTGATATGCTAATAATTATTTTGTATGTTGATGACCTGTTGATAACAAGAGAAGATCACCTCATTGCTCAAGGTAAGAAGGATCTAACTTCAAAATTTGACATGAAAGACTTGGGCATTTTACATTACTTCTTGGGCTTAGAAGTCTGGCAGAAATCAGATGGCATCATACTAAATCAAGGAAAGTATACTATTGATATTCTGAAGAGATTTGGGATGTTGGATTGTAGACCCATGTCTACACCTATGGAAACCAACTTACACAAATTAAAAGAAGCAGTAGCAGAATCTAAGTTTGTAGATCCCACTCTATATAGACAGATAATTGGATCATTGATGTACCTGGTTAACACCAGACTTGATATTTGCTATGCAGTGAATGCTCTAAGCCAATTCATGTGTGAGCCAAAGGAAATTCACCTTATTGCTGTGAAGCACATATTGAGATATCTTCAAGGCACTATTGGATATGGTCTTCATTACAGAAATGACCAACTAGACTTACATGGATACTCTGATTCAGATTGGGATGGAAGTGTAACCGATCGGAAAAGCACATCAGGATGTTGCTTCAGTTTAGAATCGGCTATGATCTCTTGGATCAGCAAAAAATAGTCTTCAGTGGCACAAAGCTCGACAAAAGCTGAATATATTGCAGCCTCTATGGGGGCAAGAGAAGCAGTATGGCTCCAAAAATTGCTAGTGGGACTCTTTGGTGAGCCCTTGAATCCTACTATTATCCATTGTGATAATCAGAGTTGCATTAAACTTTCAGTAAATCCAGTATTCCATGATAGATCTAAGCATATTGAGATCCCTTACCATTATGTAAGAGACATGGTAGAAAGGAATGTGATCCAGTTGTAGTATATTAGTACAAATGATCAAACAACAGACATTCTCACCAAGCCTCTCTCCAGAGTTAAAGTTGAACACTTTAGGAAGAAACTTGGTATGGTTGAAATGTAATTTGATATTATGATTGAAATTCAAATTGTTTAGTTGTACTAATATATTTAAAAGATGTTTAATGTGTAAACTCTTTTTTCATGTGTGTGACTCCATGACTTTATGGGCCCTCTCTCCCCCTGTGTACATTATTGAAAGGTGATGATCTTTCTAAAAATGAACACTTGTATTTGACATTGTACAGTGATGACTCTACAATGATTAGTTGAACTATCATGATAGATATCATGTGAATTGATATTTGTGGACATGTCATGATAGTATCTCGTGGACATTTTGATAGATATCATGAAGACTTGATATCAGTTGAAGATCATTATGATCCTTATGAGATAATCATGGTGGATATATATATATCCGTGGATATGCCATGAATTATTATGGTAGACATCATGAGACGATGTCAGTGCACATACCATAATGAAGATGTGTTATGAAGAATGTCATGTGACTTGACAAACTTTTGGAAACATACCATATCTTCGATATCACGTGTAAGGTGATATCTCTACTTACTTGTTTTGAGTTATCTTCCCTAACTAAGAGGGAGTGTTGATTTAAAGGTAGCTTCGGTCAGATATAAATGATGATTGCATTTATGCATCATCATCATTTTTATATAATCGAAATTACTTTTCAAAGTCTGCAAGTAAGTTATTCGAATTTTTGATTATGAACAAATTCGAATTAATGCTGATCGAACTTCATATACTCTAAATCGCTGTTTGTTAAAAGCATGCGGGTGTTTTATATTAGCCACCGATAATTATCGGTTGACTAAGAGGAGTCCGCACACTCAAGGGACACGTCACATGAGCGGATGTGTCTCCACTTTGTGGAGACACGTCTCTTCTTGAGGCGTGTCTCCTCTCAAGATATAAATAACATGAATTCGATCTTCTATTGGAGATATTGAAATAGATAAATACTCTGCAATAAGAAGATCAAAAGTAAAACATTAGAAATCCACTTAGAATATATTCACAAAAATTCAGATCTAGGATTTGCTTATTCTTTATTAGAATATAATTTGACTAGATTTGATTACATTTACAAGTATGTTAAGGATTAGTTAAGAATTAGAGAAACCTAAATGGGTAGGAATATCTAATTCTCTGAAGTGAGGTGTTTCTTTAGTAATCAATTGTTTGATAGTAGGAAATCCTATATCAAACCCTAAATGGTCTTGATGGGTCAACCATAGTCTGTCAGAGAAGAGTTACCTTTTGGATATGAAACTCTTGGAGGAAAATGAGTCGAAGGGAACACTGTGTTCAATAACTTGTAAGTACACCTACCTCCTACGGTGCAATATGCATAACTCAATTAAAGATCTAGATTCTATTCCTTTAATCTGCAATAATAGACAAAAGGCAAAACAAATATGCTCATCTTCAAGGGAGATTGTAAAATTGGGTCTAACAGAACATTTTCCATCTTTGAATTGGGATACAACTGTGTAACGCCTCGCTACGTAACCCTAGAGGACGACACAATTACAACGAAAGTGTAACAATTTTTTTTTAAAGTGCAATAAGCAATAAGTAAAGTGAACTACACTTAACGCATACATCCTCTAAGGTACGCGACAACGCTTACATTTGAAACCCATAACAAACCAAAGTAAACTAATCCATAACATATAAATTATACTCAAGAAATAAAGAACATAGATCCAATAACATTAAACTCATTTCATAAGATACAAAGTACATAAAAGAATCATTCATAGATTGTAATCATTCAATAAAGCAATTACAAGGCTCATTTCCAAAATGAGGTAGATCATACAACAATGTTACAATTACAATGATACAAGGATTCTCCTCGAATACAAATGAGGGGTAGTACATATACAATAACATCCAACTGATCCAATAGATCACAAGAGAAGGTACAAAGCAACTGGAACATGCGAGCTTTCCAATCTGGAAGATCTCGCCATCACGAACAAGAAGTGGAAACCCAATGGTGTATGGTGTACGTTCCACCCAACCAAGTGGTACTTGAAGGCCCACTCCCCGTGCTAGGAGATAGTAAAAGGGCTTCCTAGGTATAACCAACAACCTCATAACACAGGCAACCACAAGACTAAACTATACAAGTACAATACATAAAATGAAGGTTACATTGCTTCTAGAGTAAAAGAATCAAGTACATCAACCGAACAATACAAATTGTTATCATAGGAGGAGTGTCATCACAAAGTCACATGGGTTACCCTGGCAGATTTTCCTAGGCCCCAACCCCCATCTTGGGTTACCCTGGTAGCCTCTCATGATCTTCGACCCCACATGCAAACCGATGCGGAATCAAATATCTTTCAAAGGGACAAGATAATGATCTTTCCATTCCAGGCCTTCTCGTCTCATCTCAAGTCTATACGAGCCCTTGAGCCAATGAGTGAGGCACAATTAACAAGTTATGTATTTAAAGCTACTCTTTCCCCTAATACTTTTATTTAATTTCTATTGAATTATCCAACTCTCACATGAGTTACCCTGACACCACTTTGTGCGCTGGCCCCCATTGAGAGCCACTCCCCTATCGAAAACACAAGGATCTAATCCATAAACCAAGGGTAAACAATGTGCACCAAAAACGGATATTAAATCCCAACCATAATACAAGAGGCAAACATCCCGTTCGTAGTAACCAGGTGTCTAAACTGGATCACAACCAGGTGCACTACCCAAGGAAAACAAAGGCTGAACAAAATATCACAACCACCCCCACATAATATTACAACATCTGGAAGGCTTACACAATCACATCTAACATATTTCCCAACTTACGTGAACAAAAGACATCATAATTAAATAAGCAATTAAGGCAAGTAATAAAACTATCATTATGATTTCCTTAATCTAATTTCCATTTCAAGAAAAACAATAATACATTGCTCCAAATAATCTAGCTTAATACAATTTCATTTATATTCAATAAAGAAATTAAATCTAATTATTTAATTCAATTTCCCAATTACATCTATATAAAAAAATCAATTTCCTTCTTAAATCATTTCGTTTTAAAAGCATCTAATTCGTGCATTTACATACACCTAAAATACAATTTATTTAAATATATATATATATATATATATATATATATATATTTGAATATATACATAATTATATATATATATTTATATAAAATTAAATATTATTTAAATATTAAAATTAATTACAAATTCCAAAACAAATTATATATATGAATATATATATATATATATATATATATATATACATGTATATTCATATATATATAAATATACATATATATACATATATATATACATGTATATTCATATATATATAAATATACATATATATACATATATATATACATATATATATACATGTATATTCATATACATATATTTATGCATATAATAATACATATATTTTAATGCCAAACATAAAAATTGAATTAAAGGAATGGTGAACGAAGTTTGTACTATGGTTGGCTGTGCACTCACAGCCGAACCCCCTTCATAGGGGGTGCGGCCTGTGAAGGCAGCGTTGGGCGCTGCCTTCACAGCCCGCCTTCCCTATGGGGCGGTTGTGGGGGCAGCCCCAACGCCTCCCCTATATACATTTTATACTTATAAATTTTTCGAAACCTGCAAATTCTTTTAGAATCGCTGTACGGACTTTTGAAACTGGTTTTTCAAAATAAAGTTTTTCTACAGGAACTTTTAAATAATTATGCATATATATATATATATATAAATATATGTATAAATTTATCAAAAATAATTGCTCCAGATGAGCAATTTTTCACAAAATTTTCTACAAGAATATTTACAAAATTTTCCAAAGGTTTATTAAATTCCCAAACCAAATAAATCTAATAGGGAAAGAAACAAAAATCTTCTACAGGGAGATCTTTTCCAATACAATCAGAGGTTTTCTACAAATTTGACAGGAAGATTGAAATCAATTCCTACAGAGGTTTTCCAATTTTCTATATAATCATTCTGGGAATTCTATTGTTTTAAAACAATTCATCTTTTCAAAAAAATAAAAGAATTTTGATCCGAGGCTCTGAAGCTTTCACGACAATCTTTTCAATTTCACAACATTTTAAAGCTTTAAAACAAATAAAATCTTCTTCATTGTACAGGCAATCTTTTCCAAGACAACAACTAATTCTAATAGCCTTTTCCAATTTTGAATTTAAATAAAAACAATAAAGAACCTGTTTCAGATGCTTGAAGAATTGAAGTTTGAAGTAGAGCCTCACCTTTAGATTCCAAAATTATCAAAGCCTCTTCCAAAATAGACAAAAGGCAAAACAAATATGTTCATCTTCAAGGGAGATGGTAAAATTGGGTCTAACAAAAAATTTTCCATCTTTGAATTGGGATACAACTGCCTAATCCCATATGCGATATTTGGTGTCAATCAAGGTTGCAAAATATTCAACTCAAATGTCATAATTAGTTTGGGTATAGACTATGATATCAACATAGGAGAAATGTACATGGAAATAGCCCTTATCACATGATCTCTGGATATCTTTAGGAACTATGAAGGGTAAATATACAGGTTGGATACCTAGACCTTTGACTTGCAAATTAAGCTCAGATTGTCTTACTGTAGTTAGCATTCGAGCTTTAATACCTTTTTTAGGATATAGTTGTGATATACTGATCTCAGGAAACTTAAAATTGCCATTATTATCTACTAGAATCTCAATATCTCCACAAAAGTTGTGTATGGGAATAGTACCCGAAGTACTTGCATCCATAGACCTACTTGCCATTTAAACAAATTACGGAGTATGAGTTATTATTCCTTGAATTTTCAGTACTTGCTTCACCTTACACTTCAATTGTCTTACGGATGCCCTTCAACATGACCTCCTGACATTCAATTGGGTCCTATGCTTGCGATCTTCCCAGCTACTACAAGTCCTACTTTGTCTCTTTCAAGAACTAATAATTATAGTCGAAGTAACTTGAATCTTCTGGCAAGCAGAATATCAACAAACCAGAGCTCTAATACCAATCTTTTGGAAGATGATTTTATTAATTTTCATATCAAATTACAATAATGGATTTCTAAATACTTAAACTGAAGGATTTAAGCATTCCTAAACAGATTTCTGATTATGTAGATCACTTGTAGGCATAGGATAAGAGCATATGCTTGTTACTCCAAAAATTCTAAGGACTAGATATCCAAGACAGAATGTCTCACAATGAGGTGGGTTCGTGACTTTATAGCAGACCCGCCTGATCTTTACTATTCAGTTCATCTTGTCTCCTTGAAAGCTTGTACACCGGTCCTCCACATATCAGTTTTCTTTTATGGTTGTAGTGGGTTTATAATAATGCTCATCACCTGACTTTAGTGGTCCATAAGGCTTTAAAAGCTTGAGGTTTAGGCTCTTGTCATTAATAAATCTTGATTGCAACACCAAGTCACAAGGTTATTGATTAAATACTAATTATTTAATTCAAGGATTATTTTCATTTGGTTTAATCAAAATTATGCATGTTACAATTGGATATGAAATATTCATTACTTAAACTTCAAGAGGTCCCTTATTTATTCTTTTGATGATTCACACCTTTTGCATGTCAAAATAATAGTTAATTGTAAGTCGCAACATTAATGCTTCATTTTTAGTAATCTATAAAGCCATTGATATAACCAGTGTTCCACAGAGGGTCTAAGTTTGGGGACGGCGGCAGGGGGGCGGTGCTGATATACATATGGTACTTGAATAACTAGTTATAAAAAGATGTTTAAGAATAACATTTCAAATTAAACTTTGGCAAATTAGCAAAATTGCAAATACTAACATTTTAAATACTTGAATACTATTACTAAAAGACTAAAAGTAAATAAAATATTAAAATTTGACAAATGAATTTGTTGAATTTGAGATTTCTATTATATGAATATAAAAAATATGACATGTCACATCATAATATGATATCATAAAGATGATTACAATGAGTAGCATGATATATTGATATCAAAATAAGTACAAAATGCAAAAATGAAAAATCATAATATCATATCATAAAAATGATACAATGAGTTGCAAAACATCAAATGGCATACGTGAGCAAAAAAATGAAGAATGAGAGTGTTTTGTTTAGCTTAGAGGCTTTTAGAAGGGTCCCACAAGTCTTTAGGGTTCGGCCCAAGGCTCACATTCCTAGAAAAGTAATTTTTTTTCTTTCTAAAAATTGCTTTTTTGCACATCCTAGCGTGGGGACTTTTGGGCGTCTCCGAGGTGCTTGAGGGATGGCTAGAAGTCCCCGAGACGTCTAGGAGTCCCCGCCGTTTCCTCGGAGTCTCCCAAGTCCTGACGGCGGTGGGGGGACGTTTCTCAACCATCCCCAAGTCTCCGAAATGTCCGGGTCGAGGGGACGGCTAGATTTTGGGAGGGGACGCGTCCCCATGGAACACTGGATATAACTATTCAATTTTACAATAATCTATAATATCATATTGATAATAATAACATATTACATCAATTATAATTATCGCTTATTAATAAAAGAATACTACTACTACTATTGATTATCTATAACTATTATTCATCAATGGTTATCAGCTTGACTTAATCAAAGTGCTTCACCAGTTATATCATTTCATAATGACAATATTTGTGTAGGCACTAATGGTTGTAAATAAGTAACAAGTAGTCATCAATGGTAGACATAGTCATGGTTCCATTGGTAGGATAAAGCTGACTATTGTTGTTCATGAGGCAACAATAGGTGTAATGGTGGTGGATTAGGCAAGATACCTTGTTCATGAGGAAGGAGTGCTCTATAAAGGACAAAGTTGTTTGGTTGTGGAGTGGTGATGGCAATGTGGATGGTTGGGGGAGTTTGTGGGATGGTGAGTTTTGTTCATATGGTGTTAAGTTCTCAGTGAGCATTTTGGAGGAAGATGTCAAGATGGAGAGTCTCTATCTCAAATTTAGCTTTTAAATGCATTAACTTAATGGCCAATTGCCGATTGTTTTTTTGTTAGGTTTGTTGTATGGTTTTGGTGTGTTCTTTTTTGATGATTTCAAGAGGAGGCGAGTTTTCCCTCAACTCTCTCAAGGTGATCTTTATCCAATCTTCTTTGGCCCTTGGACGCATGGGTGTGATATACCGGGTGTACTCAAGAGAGAAGTATGCCTAGAGGTTTCCTTAGAGCATTGGTTTGAGTACTTTTGATTGGTTGTGATTTATTGGCAAGTTTTGGATTGTTTGCATTTGTTGGTGTTGGGTTGCTTTATTGTTGAATGTTGAAAGTGTAATCTATGCTTGGGAGCACTTGGCTAGAATGTAAATAGTCCTGAAAGTTGAATGTTTTCTTTTCAATGTTTTGCAACAAATGTTTATGGTTATTTCAAGTGCAAAAACCACAATACAAATGAATTATCTAAGATTAATTTAAAATGAATCCATGTTTTTAAACTATACTAAGTATGGAATGAACAACGCTATGATACTTGATGAAGCTTAACTATTTTTTTGTATTCTGTGTATGTTTGAAGTGCTAATTGAATGTAAACACTACTAATTGCTGAAGTAAATGTATTTTTTGTATCTTTTTTTGATTTTGATATTTTGCATGTGTGAAAAAGAGACTATTTTATGCTACAATGATAAACTCAATGCAAACAACAATACTATATACTTCTTTTCTCTCTTCGTTTTGGATGTAATCTAGACAGACAAACATGAACAAAATAAGTGTAGATAAACAATTAATCTGATTTTCTTTCCTTGTTTTCTTGCAATTGAATCAACACTTTTACAGCTTGAAATGAGAAATGAGAGTTCTGATTTTTCAATGTAATTGTTGATAAAAGTGTTTGTTTTGTTTGCTTGCCGTTGCTTGTTTTTTGTTGGATTAGTTCTTTGTTTGAAAGAGAATCAATTGTTTGCTGGTTTTGAATGCTTGTTTGAATGGTTTGAAAATAATATTCCGCTGTTTTGAAAATGATAATTTCAAAGAAATAAACTAATCTATAATCTAATCTAATAAAAAGTAAAACTAATACAAATCTAAAGACTAATCTAAATCTGAAGCTTACAAGCAAATGTTGTAATTCCAAAGCAAGAAAAAATAACTATCCTAATCACTATTCTCTACTCTGTACCATTGCAATAAAAACATACTTCTAAAACAAATTAAATGAAAACCCCACACTTGGGATCTGAAACTATCCAAGATATGAAATTGATTGTTGTCGGCAAGATTGTCCTTATGGAGCTAGCTTGGTATACTTCTCTTCCTCTCTGCTATGCACTCTCTTCTCTGATGGAATCAAAGTGAAAAAGAACAAACACAAAGGTTGGGGACAAAGCAAATGAAAGCTGGTGCTAAAGACTGACGAGCTTAGAAACTGTTATGGAATGTAAACTGACAAATTTGATTGATTTAAAATGTTTGGAGGCAATATGATTGCTGGATAATGCTAGGTGTTGTAGAAAACTCACAAGAGGTTAGAGTTTTGGTATGGCTTCACAAAATAGAGACTATACCTGCTGCTGTTTACCACTTGTGGAGTGCAAAAACGATTGCTTTTCTTGAAGAAATACCAAAATATCCTTCTAAAATATTCTGCCAAGCTATAAATAAAATGTGATACATAATTAGCTAAGGTAATTGCGAGTTTTCCTATTCTGGGTGCAGCCAAAGATAAATTGAATTAGAGTTTTGGAACCAAATTTAGTTGAAAAATGGTGCATGCAAGAGAATTGTGATGGCAAAAATAAAAGGCAAGATTGCCAGTTTTGCTGATGAAATAATCGCCAGGGCGATTGCAGATCAGCGTGGGTGGTTGTTTAATCAACAAAAGGGGTGACCCATTTTAAAAGGGGTGATCTGTCAATAATCAATTATCAAACAAAAAGCAAGTTTTTCTATGATGACCTCTATAGTTTTTAATAAATTATTCACCACTTTCACCACACTGAAGCTGTATTCTTATTGATAAAATATGCTGGATTACATCAATGGATGATAGCATGCTACCACATGCAAATAACCCGCAACAACATGCAATAACTTACAAGAAATTCCCTGAATCTTATCTAATATTTACTGGACACTGTTGATCCAATTGACAAATCAACTTGCCAAAAGAAAAGAGGAAACTTTTACCAAATGCCTCAATTTGTAGCACAAAGGAGGGCCCAAATCCCAACATCCCCACGAGTTGTCTTAATTCTCAGAATAGCGAATTCTATTCAAGTCAAGATTCCACCTCAATATTAGCGTCCCACTTTGGTCATAATAACATCCTCTTAAAAGTAAACTTGTAAGTCCCTCATAATGCTGTCATAAATATTAAAACCTGAAATAATCAAATGGAGAGTGTCATAACCTCCATGGAAATCCATGCCCGATGTCTAGAGATGCTAAAATTAAATATTATTTAATTTGTTATTGTGCCTATTTTCCCAAATCATGCCCTGCCCCCACCTGCACCCTATTAAAATGATTTTTTGAGCCCAATGAGAAATAAAGACATGGACTCATGGGTCCACACATAATGAGTTAATGAAAAAGCAACATAAAAGTTTTAAAGGCAACAAAGCCTGAATGCTTGGCAAATGATCAATAAGTTTACAATAAAAAGTAAGGGAGTCCTATGGGTTGACTTAGTGCTTCTATCAAGTTAAGGTTAGCTAAGAGGATGGTTTTTTTCATGCCATGTGGGTTGTTTGCTGGGCCAATAGGTCATCATTGGACTTGCCATGTATGCCTGTCTGGTTTTAGGCACTTACACTACTATCAATAAACTGTAACTGTTATCCATCAATGGATATTGACTTGACTTAGTCAAAGTGTTTCCTCAATTATATACTTTCATAAGGACAATATTTGTGTAGGCAATATTGACCCAACTAATAATTATTAAATAACACCTGTAATTCATCATTTAATTACAGTCAAATTTTGGGTTGACATAAATTGTGTCAACTGCATATATGACAGGTCACAGCTTACATAATTTCATTTGGAAAGATAAAAAGTTGTTGGTTTGTAGTAAATCATAGTTAGGTTTGGGATCGTAAATTGGGTCTGTTATAGTCAAGATGCATTGAACAATCTGCCTCCAGCTCCATTCTTTTTCCTTGACCATTTTTAATACTTTTAAGAGTTTTACAAAAAATGTTGCTTCTTTATAAATTTCTATGCAAGTGAAAAAGGTGATCTTGAAGTATCTTTTAGTTTTTCTTTTGACTTTGAGTAGTTGTTGAACAGTGAACTTTTGAAGAAACATTACTTCTTTATAAATTTCTATGAACGTGGAAAAGGTGATCTTGAACTATCTTTTAGTTTTTCTTTTGACTTTGAGTAGTTGTTGAACAGTGAACTATTGAAGAAACAATGCTGACAGCCTTAAAGAAAACAGTTTAAATGGTACAAATTTCTCAAAGACTCTCCAAAGTCCTTTACAACCTTTGCAAAGCTGTCTAGGGTAGGATTTCACTCTTAGCTTCATTCTGACAAGTCTAATTTAACTCGAGTAATCCGAGTCTTGATTCTTCACCTCAGTTTTGACCCATGCTGAGTTTGACTCCCCAGTAATTGTAAGTTAAACTAAAGCCATGTGAGGGATGTGCACTCACTGGTCAATTAGATTACTATATTGTCAAACAACAAAACACTGGACATCTGATCTAAGGAATAGGAACAATTGTGTACTATCAGTGTTGGATTTGCTCAATTAACTCAGAATCATTGAACAGGTAAGGGATGCAGCTTAATTATTTTTAAAACATCAAATTACTTTAGGATCCCACAATTTAGATGCAATTCCTGCATACACCTTAAGAGGTAATGGGATGATTTTAAATCTATCAGAATTCAGGGTGCAGATTCAGAATTACCATACTAAACATTTATTGTGCATGTTTACTTTTTGTTGTAACATTGTATTAATCTTATAGAAATCTCATGGGTTTCGCCGAAGAGGCAGATGCCTGAAAAATGCATTAGATTTAAGGTGAATTAGCTATTATCTTTGCCTTTTATGGCAATTAAGTTTTTCCTGAATCAAGACATCTCCCTGATAATGTCACTTGGAACTTATCGAAGATACAGCAGGAAGCTTGAATAAATGGTGAATAATTGTATTCTTTATTATTTAATATGTTGAATTTGCTGAAGTGCACATTGAAGATTTTTTTGGCAAAACACAATGTGACATTGGGTATATAATTAATTTTGCCTCTTTGGTTCCTTGCTAATTTTATCTATTAAAACATTTAAGATGAAATCGGGTATGCAATACTAGAGTGTACAAAGTTAACCTGGACACCTGGAGATCATCATATTCATCCTTTGAGATTACTTTCAAGTTTAACTGGCAGTCCTTTATTGGGCAGGCTGAGAGTGCAATTGCTGCCTTGAATTGCAGTGGTGCTATTTTGGGGTCTCTACCCATAAGGTAGGACATGTTCTAAAGCAAACCAAAGTTAAAAACATTCTACATTTGAAGAAGTTACACTAATTTTGTCCTATTCTAAAGCTGTTTTGGTTTTCTGTTTAGGGTAAGTCCATCAAAGACACCAGTGAGGCCTCGGACATCCCGTTCACCAATGCATTAAAGCTTGCTACCTGAATCCTAAACTATATTTTCTAAGGATGCAATTGAGCAAAGCTGTGTTTTTGTTATCACACTGCAATGCAGAGGGAACCGTGCCTCAGGTTTTAAAGATGGATGTTATATATTTAATTATTGTACAGGAAACACGGAAATATCTATGGGATGGGAAATGGGGTTTCTTTCAGAAAGTCTTTGCACATCTGATGCACATAATATTTATCTGCTTAAAGAGTCGTGTGAAATTTTGAGTGTGCTGTTGAAGATGAAATCCTTGAGAAAATTGTAGGTATTTCTCTTGAAGGATTCTAAATCACTGTCATTTTAAAAATCAAGTATGGCATCGTCTTGTTCCACTTGACTTTACCGAAAATTGGTCATCTCAACCAATTGTGATTTCGATATGGCAATTTCCAAAAAGAGTTTGGTTTATAATAATGGATTTCCATCCAGGAGGCCTTTGGATTGTACTATTGGTTCAATAAACAACATTTCATATCAAGGCCTATCATAAAGACCTGGCAACATTTCATGTTTAGAATTCTCTGGCATACTACATACATCGATTGAACTTCAATTTTCAGATATATTTGTTAGGAGCTGTTTCTGAGATAAATCGCATTTAACTTTTTTTAAAAAAAATTTCAGTTTGATCCCAAACTTTTTTAGTTTCCATTTTAAGCATCGTTTAAGAGTGTCTTAGAGTTGTCCTACCATTAATTTTTTAAAATTCCCATATGATCATTCAAACTGGAGAAGAATCTTAATTGCCATGAGAGGTTTGTTGGTGTGTTTGCGGACTAAGAAAGCTTGAATAAAATGAGACAAAAGTAAAATATTTGAGGATGTATTATTATCTTTGCCTCAATTATGGTAAATGTGGGAGGAAGAAATATTTGTCAAACCAAGCTGAAACGAACGTATTGACTTGGAGAAGAATGCCTCAATTGTTTTACTCCATGTCTATTTTTTGCATTGGATTAGTGAGTAAATTTTGAACAGCCCTTTTGTTAGGGAAGCCTATGTTATAAGTGGTACTTTGATAGATCTACTTTACGATGGATGCTTCGACACGTGGAATCTGATTTCCTTTGAACTTGCATTTCCAAGCATTTAAATGGAAGTTTGATATTTTGATTCATTTTGAACATTAAGGGGTCAATTAGATTTTGTAAATCCATTACTGTAAGGATGGTATGACTTAATGTCAACGTTAACATTCCATGCACCAAAAAGTTTGACTCTATGCTAGCTACTCTAGTTCAATATCTGTATTTGTTGGTGACCTTTTTTCTTCAGATCAAATTTTGTTAGTAGTCAGTGTCACTTTATTGAACCCATTGCCACGTGTTTATTATGATTAAGCATAGGTTGTCGATCAATATGTGGACGGTTTCTACGATGTAATTCTATTTTAAATTAGTAGAATCTTTCATTAAACAGAAAGTTTGTAAACAATAATCCCACACCAATAATAATTGTGAAAGGAAGACGTATGAAGCACTTCTTACGCCAGAAGCTTTACTATCTCAGCAAGTTTTCTGGTGTGATTCCTACTGTTTGTGTTGGCTACATCCTCTTTTTTTAAAGTAAATAACCTAATTTAGTACTAACAAAGCTATATGACTATTGCGCTTTGTTATATCACACGACATAACACGATGCATATATATGTGGGTTACCTTTCCCATGTGCTGATTACCACACTGATGCACTTTTAATTATATCTATCTTACATGTGCTGAGGAGGGTTGTCTTGTAGTCACCGTTCACCTTTAATTTATTATCATGGTAATGATTTCATAATTATGGCATGTAGCATTCCTTGCTGTGCTAAATCTTCCTACTGCAATATCAGAAAAAAAGGAGAAAAAAACTGTGATGTGTTTGTGTATCATATTGTAATGGTAAAATTGGTAATACCCATACTATTACTCATTTAGTTGTGTCCATTTTGAGGAAATGTCTTGATACGTGTTTACATAGACAAATGACACAATCTTGAGTGAAATTGGGTTCATTCGTCTTTATCTATCCTATACACATATTCTCAAACATTTAGTTGCCACCTTGTTCAGATGCACACATACTTATTATACACTCATTCATACATCTACCATAATATAACTATTATATACTTGTGTAAAAAATGGTATAGAATGTTCTATACCATGCAAGAATTGGGTATGAAGATAGCCATCAAAGATCTAAGTTTTAATGAAAGCACAAGAGAGATCAAATATGAGAACAATTTTATTCCATCAAAGGATGCATATGTATAATATGTGTACATCAATATGACACAAATGATTGATTATGATGGATTGAGGACCTTTTGGTTATGTAGGCCAAGGTGAAACATAGGACAACACAAGATTATAACATGTCTTAATTTTATGTATGAGAGAATAATTCTATTCTATCAAAGGATACAAATGCATAATATGTGTACTTGAATACAATTCAATATGATTGATTATGATGGATTAATAACTCCTTAGTTATATAGGGCAAGGTGAGACATAGGACAATATAAGATTATGAAGTGTTTTAATCTTATGGTTTGAGACATAAAGTGATAATGTCTTAAGAAAACTATGTGAATAAGGCTTAAGAGGTAAATTGATTAAGTTGTACATCACGTTCACACCAACACCCCCACTTAAATGCCATAGGACTCAAAAGTGTCCTCCAAGTCTACAACATAGGACTCAAAACAAACTTGTAATGTCTATCAAGTACTCATTCCAAGTAGATGTATCTAGGAGACAGTGAATGTCTTGTTGCATTGAATCATTAGAAGCCATGGAGTAGATGGAAGAAATGGAATAACAACACGTTTCTAAAACCTTAGTAGATGAAAGAACACCAAGATTGAAATGACCATATGATATCTCCTCAAAAGTGTCCACACTAGATGCCTGAGTGTGTACATTAGCTAAGGGAACAATAGCAGAAAAATGTGAGATGTGTACTCAAGATTGGTGATCTAACTTGATAACTGCAACAATATTTTTGCTAGGCAAATCTTGGATAATGATAGAATTTGGTGTGAACTCAATAGTCTTTTCTACACCATGTGTGATCTAATAGATAGAATGAATATTGGTTGACAATGGTGGCACACAAATAATGTCACTAACACACATATATGTGTTATTAGCCATTAGGATGTGTGGTGATGAACAAGTTTTAAATGAAGATAATATAATTTGTGATTAAGCTATATGATGTGCAACTTCATAATCAATTATCCATCTCTTTGACTCATATTTTGCAATTACAACAAGCACTTGCCCCTTTTGTCTTTCCGACTTTGAAGAAGAAAAAGATAAACCCCATGACATAGTTGAAGACAAATTGATTTGATTCTTCTTAAGAAGATGCTTCAACTCATCAATCTATTTTGAATAACATTGATGTTCATCATATCCCAATTTCCTACAATATGAGCACTTGGGCTTATCTTTCTTAGATGATTCCCCTTGTGAGGGAGAGGATTCAAAATCTTTGTTTGATTTGTTCTTTTTCTTCTTTTATTACTTTTCAAAATTCCTTGGTTCTTTTTATACTTCTAGCCACCAATGCTTGTGGTTTATAAGACTTGATGCGACACATTTGAAATAACTGTACTTCCTCTTGGATTAAAAGATATGAAAAATCATCAAAATTTGGATCAACGTACACAACTCCCATAGAAAACCAATGGGTGTAAAAGCTAGAAATAAATATTTAATACTCAAGACCAAGCTTAGACAAAATATTTAAAATCAATTATAAATTCTTTTATTAACCTTGCAATCTTTTAGTTGTGTTTTTAGTTGCTTAATTTTGGACATCTTTTTAGGATCAAGATTCATCAGACCATTATCAATTTGATATCTCCTAATCATATCAATTTAATATACAAAATTTCAAGAATCTCCCAAGCCTCAGGTCTCTTGCATGATTCAAGATGCACTTCTAAATTAAAAGAGACTAATAAACAATTGTAACCAAAAGTTTTCTCAATGTTGATATTCCACATTGCCTTTGCACTAGCATTAGTAGGTTCATAAATAGTTTCCTTTATATATCTTGTACAACACTCATTAGATAATTTTATATTGATTGTTTTCATGAGGCATAATTATATGGAGTTAGGAGTTCAATTTGAAATTTTCCATTACAAGGATGCACAACAAAGAAATGAAAGAAATCAACCACCACAAGCTTTACCCCTCAAATTCACTCAATCAAGGATCCTCCTAGCAATATATGATCTTGAAACTAGACTTAGTGCGATTATAACTACTACTTGCTAGATCAATGAAGTGGTCTTTATCTTAATACATCACAACCAAATTTAGACAAATAAAGTAGAGTATAATTTTTTTTAGAATGGAACCAATTTAATTACACCACAATAAAGTATATGAAAAATTATGCACTTAAAAAAATTGCACAAGAAAATGTTACCATATGAGTCTAAATGAAGCTCAAAAGTTTACAAAACAAGAATTGTTTAGTAACACCTATGAGAATCTACAATTTTTGGGAAATCTAGATACCAAAATAAAAAATTGTCCACACCATTGTGAAGCTCATGATATTCTACCCCAAATAAAAAAATGATTTCCAATAAGAGCTTGTGTTATTGAGAATAAAGCCTTTGAAGATTAGATACCAAAACCAAAATGTAGATGGAGTAGGGGGCTGGTTGGAGGAAGAAACATTGATAATGTCATGTAGACGTAGCATTGATGTCATTAGCCTTTGGGAATGAAATATGCCCCTAGATGTAAGAATATTCCTCTAATCGCAAAACCACAGTTGGAATTTTTTAAAACCACCTTGTTTTTGTTGAAAACACTACTAGGGTACAAGGAAAACCAATTGTGAGGGCAAACATGGTTTAGTAGTCTAAGAGCTGTTTTTGGCAAAAGAATGCTAGACTATTCTCCATTGATTTTGTTTGGTAGTTGATGGGTAGGTAGATGCTTGGTGGCAGGGCTCGTGTCACCTAGCACCCTCATTATTGATTTGTGGCTACTCTACTAGTTGCAAGACATGGCACCTTGCAACACCATCCACAATACCATGTGAATAGGGTACTTCATATCCTTTGCAATTAATTTCTTTTTAAAAATTAAAAAATTAGATTGTAATAATTTTATCTCTCATACCAAATGATGCCTACATACGCAGGGGTACAATTTCAAATTCTTTTGATTGTGCAAAGAATATTCTTTGTTGTATGATTCATATCATGGAGGAAGGATAATTTTTCTATAATGGCTTAGGACAAAAGTGTTTGATTTTGATGAATTAGTAATTGTTTCTTAGGTTCTCGGGTCTTCTAAATACGAAGACACGGTCATATTTGAAAATATGCTCTAAAATATTATTTTATAAATTTGGCAACTACTTCCTAACTTCAAACCTTTGTAAATCTAGCCTCCAATGTCCAATTTGTACAAAATAAAAGGCTAAATTGACTTTCTTGGAAACTCTAACTTAATGGCGAGCTCAAATTTGTGCTCCAAAATAAACTTGCAATACAAAGCCACAAAGAAGACCCCCCTAAAATTTGGTATTCCTATCAAGTTTTTCTGATTCTCTAGGTCATTATATAATGCAAGAGAAAAACATTCTCAACTAAGTTTTTCTGATTCTCTAGGTCATTATATAATGCAAGAGAAAAACATTCTCAACTTTTTAAGAGAAACTAATATTTGCAACCTAGATTTCTAAAATAGACTAACAAAAACAATACCACAAATTTTGATACCATAGAAAGAGTTGGCATATAATGCTTTATACTATGCATGATTTGGCTATGGAGATAGCCATTCAAGATCAAGGAGCTTCGATGAAAGCACAAGCGATTTCAAACATGGGATAATACTTCTATTGTATCAAATGATACAAACACACAATATGTTTACATGAATATGATTCAATATGATTGATTATGATGGATTGAGAACCCCTTGGTTATATAGGCCAAGGTGAGATGTAGGATAACATAAGATTATAATATGTCTCGATTTTATGACGAGACATAAATTGATAATGCCCCAACAATGCCCTAAATAAACATAAGTAAACTAATATGAATAGGACCTAAGCGGTAAATCGATTAGGTAATAAACACTGTTCACACTATCAACTTACATAAGTTTGTCCACCTAGGGCCATTTTTGTAGTTGCATGGTAGACCTTATAGTTGTACATTTGATTCTTTCCCTTTTAAAATTCAAATTCAAAATTTTGTCGATTGGTCATATTAATTTGTGTGTTTTGCCACACCAACTTGTTGGAACAATGATAGTTTTCCTACTTGAAAGGTGGTTAGTTCCAAGACTTTGTTTTATCAGAATCTATAAAAATGACCAAAATAATGTAGTAGGATAGCATGCTAGCAATCCTGATCAAGGGGCTTTGGTAGAATATTAAGAGCACACATGGGGTTTCAAGATCTATGATAGTATAATTGGTTAGATAAAGCCTAAAATATCTTTTAATTTCTCTTAAGTTTAGTTTGATGGACGTGTTTTAGGTGTTTATTATTGATTTCAACCTTAAAAGGTTTATGATAGCATACCAACTTCAAAATTAAAACTTCATCCCAAGAGTTTGAACGAATCCCAATGAAATTCACACCATTTTTTTTTCTTATCAACATATTCACCTAATATCAAAATTTTAACGCCAATGTTTTGGTTACATTGTGAGTTTATTGTTCTTTGAAAACCATGTAAATTAGCACCTAAATTTGAAAAACAAAACTATAATTAACAAGAAAATTAATAAAGCATTTCGATTTTTGCTTTAATGAAAGAAACAATAGCCTCAACCTTTTGTAATAGCATATAAAGCTCTTAAAATAATATCACAATACATGAAAGTTGAAAAAAATAGAATTTCTTCCTTAATTTATGAACAAATTTAGCTTTTAACCAATTTAGAAAATTAACATGATTGATTTATGCACTAATTTCAAAGGAAATTGTGTTCATGAACCTTATAAAATTTTGAAAATTTGGAATTGTTATCCATGAAATTGAATGTAAATTCCTTAAATTCTATTTTTGCACAAGAAATAAGTCATCATCTTTGTACATCTAAACCCTAACCTAAAACAAAAAACAAAACCAAAATTTTAGCTAACCCTAATCTAATAGTAGAAAAACAAAATAATACAAAGAGGGGGAGAGAAGGATTCGAGAATGTAAGTTTTTTTTTGCATACTTCATATACCATTTAATGGACCAACAAATTCAAATTTTAAACTTTACCACAATAGATGTGTAAGATGGTACAATCTTCAAAAGAAAATTGAGCTGTAAAGTTGCTAACCCAACCAAACGATGTGTGACACATTGAATAACTTCAATAGTTCAAAATCTTAAAACACTTTCTATAAATTCACTTTCAAACTCATCAAATCCATAAACAATGTATGAAGCAAGAGAAAACATGCTTAGAGATAAGAAAACCACTAAGAAGAAAGAAAAATAAATAGAGCAACAAAATTGTATCATATTAGTTCAAAAGGTTTTGAACCCTTTACAAAGAGTTTCAATTACTACATAGGTTTGTTGGGTTAGGGAATGTGAAAAGTTTTCCCTCCTTAAAACTAAATGGGATAAAATACAAATAGAAGTTCAAAAGTCAGTTGACTTGTACTTTTGATTTCTAACTCATTACATTCCACGAAAAAAATGGTATGCAAATGCATGTCATGTGACTTGTGCAAGATTCTAATTGTTCTTTGCCTCTTTTTGAGATTTTTCTTGCAAATATGTAGCAAAATTGTCCAACACAAATTTAACAAGATCAAGGTCTAACCCATTTGAATAAACAAATTTTATATGAACTTTGATGAAGACATCTAGGAGCCTCTTGTGCACTTGTTTGCACACCACAATTTTCTTTTCAAAATCCTCACAAGAGGTATTTATCCTCATGATTCTACTAATTGACATTGCATCAAATTTGGTATCTTTGGGCGAATCCTTAACCACCTCTTCAAAATGATCTTTCAAAATGGGCTGAATTAACATTATGATTTTCATTCTACAAATAGCAGTCAATTAATTCCACAAAGCTCTACACATTATCAAATACATCATGGGCCATGACATACGCATTTTTGAATTTATTCTTGCAATTATTCAAAAAATTTATGTGATATTTTTGTCTCCTTTCACTTTCTATGCATATACATCTCTCTCCTATCCTGTTGCATAGACGGTTGCCGTTCCACCAAAAGATCGACCTGTTAATGCCTGATACAACCGCCAGAGTTAATGAATCCACAAGAGGTGGTTAAGCCATGTCACAAACCCGAGAATTGCATTGCACAACACAAGGAGACCAAGGGCGCACACCTTGCAACAATCCCCCCTAGCATGAGTGGTTCGAACCCGTGAACGTAGCTTTGATACCAATTGTTGCATAGACGGTTGCCGTTGCACCAAAAGATCAACCTATTAATGCCCAATACAACAACCAGTTAATGAATCCATGGGAGGCGATTAAGCCATGTCACAAACCTGAGCATTGTGATGTACACCACAAGGAGACCAAGGGTGCACACCTTGCAACACTATCCAGCACATCTCCATCCACCAGTTTGATAATCTACTTTTTCTATGTCCACCACTTGGGAGTAAAAGTATTCTATAACATTTATCTTTATGTATATCCTTTCCTTAATTGATTTTATTCCATCCATCTCCTTTGTAATCCCATCATTGATGACACTTCCTCCATAACCTTGTGACCTAGGGATAATAATATTGCATTTCGTGCCTTTATGGATTTGACTGTATTTTTCAATTATCTTGTAGTTGACACGACCTTCTTTGTGGTTTGGAGAAATTGGGGAGTAGGAGTTGCAACTAAAGAACCAATGGGGCCCACTAGATACTCAATGTAAGACATAAGACAATCCAACTTATCTTTCAATTCATCCTTAGTGGCCTTATCTTTGTCCATCCGCTTTATCTTCAAATCAATAGAGGAATTTGTAGCTTTCTTTATCTCATCTATTTATTGCTTTCCAAGGGAGACTATCGTGACATTGTAATCCATAGGTTGCAACTCAACTTTTGATTTATCTACCAAGGGAGTAATGATGTGTGCTTATGTTATTCTATGAGAATCTATTGTAATAGATAATCTTACTTTGGCCTTCTTAGGAGGAGGCTTTGGAAACATAGGATCCAATTGTATAAGATCATCCATAGTTGACTTGACCACTCTCTTTCTCTTCTAGATGATTTTATCAAACCACACTAGTGTATCTTAAGAAGTTGATCCTTCATGTTGATCTTTACCTTTATTTTTTGCTTCTCATTTTGTCCTTTAGTATATTTGTAGAGAGGAGATGGAGTCTTTTTAGGAGAAGTGACCTTGGTTCTCTTGGGAGGAGATGGAGTATAAGATTTAGTTGAAGTTAGAATGAAAAATCTCTTAGAAGAATGAATAGGTGATTTGCTAAGGGAATAAACATGGGTTGTCTTGGGTGAATCCAATAGTGGAGGCATGTCACTAGTTGAAGAACTTGGTAGAGGATGATACTTAAGTGAAGCAAAAAGTATTGGAGGAAGAGGATATATAGGAGGTGAAAGGCTAGGAGTAATGCTAGGAGAGCTAGAGAGTGATAGAAAAGCCACTTTGAAAGAGGAGGAAGGGTCATTCCACAATAGTTAGTCCCAAAATTGGGACATCACTTTCTTCATTTTGTGGGGGGCTCAAATTTACCAAACACCTTCGAACGAAGGGCTACCTTTATTCAAAGGAAATATTTTATTGTTTAAAAAAAAAAGTAATACCTTTGTTTGAAGGTGAACTTTGAACAAAGGTATTATTTTAATGTAAAACAAAACTAATTGAAAGTGAAATGACAAGAAGTCATTTCACTTTCACATTTCATAGTCTAATGACGAACAATGTAGGTGCCATCTCTTTCATGGGTCAATTTCAATAGTGCACGCATGATAGGTAGGTAGATAAGGGTCTTCAGAACTCATTTGTCTTGGCATCGTACCATGTGGCTTCAAATAAAGGTCTACTATCCACATGCCACTTATAAAAATTGCTATTTAATAGGTATTTTAACTACCAAATATATGATTTTTAATTAATATTTTGAAAATTTATTCTATTTTTTGACCTTAAAATGTCAAATTTAAACCCTGAAGAGCAATTTTTTAACCTTAAAATTTGAAATTTAAATCCTAAACAATTAATTTAAAACACTAAACTATATTTTTAACCTAACTATTTTGAAACCCTAAAATCTTTAATTGAGACACTAAATAGCTATTTTGAAACCCTAAAATATTCTATTTAAACCCTAAAATAACTATTTTGAAACCCTTAAATGTTTAATTAAAACCTTATACAACTATTTTATAACCCTAAAATATTAAATTGAAACCCTAAATAATTATTTTGAAACTCTAAAATGTTCAATTGAAATCCTACATAGCTATTTTGAAACCCTAAAATGTTCAATTGAAACCCCATACAACTATTTTTTAACCATAAATTGTCAAATTGAAATCCTATACAACTAATTAATAACCCTAAAATGTCAAATTGAAACCCTATACAACTATTTTTTAACCCTAAAACATCAAATTAAAACCCTGTACTACTATTTTTTAACCCTAAAACATCAAATTGAAACCTTGAAATGTCTATTTGAAACCCTAGTTTCTAGATTATAAACCCTAAAATTTGTATTTCAAACCTTAGTTTCTAGATTATAAACCCTAAAAATGTTTATTTCAAACACTAGTTTCTATATAATAAAGCCTAAAATGTCTATTTCAAAACATAACTTCTAAATTTTAAACACTAATTTAGACATTTTAAGGTTTATAATCTAGAAGCTAGGGTTTCAAATACACATTTAGAGGTTTATGATCTAGAGACTAGGGTTTGAAATAGAAATTTTAGGCTTTATAATATACACATTGCTTGATGCTCTTGTGAAATGTGAGCGAAACGACTTCTCATCAAAACTTTTGATTAGGGTTTATAATAGCTATTTAAGGTTTCAATTTGACATTTTATGGTTAAAATCTATATATTATTGTAAGATGTATGAGTTTTTAGAATATCTATCAAAAGCCACATATCTAGTATTGAAGAATACTTGGTTTGAAATATTTTTTTAGGCTTTATAATTTAGAAACAAGGGTTTTAAATAGACATTTTAGGTTATAATAGTTGTTTAGGGTTTTAATTTGACATTTTAGTTGAAGGTCCTATCAAATCCAAAACTAAAGAGATACAATATAAACTATATCAAATTTAGTTTGAAGGTCCTATCAAATGCAATGCTTTCTCTTCATTTTTAGTACATGTGAGAATGCGATCTAATATAGGCTCTAGCTAAGGATATGTGCCTCTTTTAGACATAGTGAGAATCCAAATAATCTTTTTAGTGTAGAAAAAAAAGGTATGAGGATAGAGAGGTAACAAATACAACATAATGAAAAAGCATGAATATGATATGTACAAGGTAAAAAAAAAGTTATGATATGAAAGAAAAAAGGGAATTGAGATTTATAGATTTAAACAAAAAATTTAGAACACGTGTAATCCACTGCAAAGAAGGTTAATGCCACAAGGCCATAAATAAACTAGAATAAACCACTTCCTTATCAAAGATAATATTGATTAAGGATTTCATCACCCTCAAATTGATAGTATACTCACCATTGAGTTGCAATATAAGCCATCTTTTGAATGTGTATGTAGTTTTAGGCTACTAAGAGTGCTTGAAGATCTTGAATCAAACCTATCAGTAGAACCACAAACAAAACAATAAATAAGAAATAGGGATATAATCCATGCTAATTCACACCATCAACCACACATCCAATTTTAACTACATCATTTCGCTTTTGATTAGGGTTTATAATAGCTATTTAAGGTTTCAATTTGAAATTTTACGGTTAAAAACTATATATTATTGTAAGATGTATGATTTTTTAGAATATCTATCGAAAGCCACATATCTAGTATTGAAGAATACTTGGTTTGAAATTTTTTTTAGGGTTTATAATTTAGAAACAAGGGTTATATAATTTAGAATCAACTTGATATGCCTAATAGGAATTATCGGTCCCTTCAAGTTTGCTCCCTATATCAAGCTCCTTATAGCAACTAAGAACATGATCACTACTACAAAGGAAATTATCAATGCTTTCTTCTTCCCCCTTACAAATTAATATTTATATATCCTTCATAAAAAATAAATTTAACCTTAACATACCCCAAATAATAGGTCTATAAATAAATTTTCTATATGATTCATATTAGAAAAATTCAATTAATCTAAACCAAGATACAAAAACTCATTGAGATAGAAATCTCCATGACCATTATCATTCAAAGAAAGCACACATGGATCAAAAAAATCTACATCCATATTATAACATTTCTTGTGTGAATTAAAATCTTCCAACTCACTCTCCTTAGAGAAAATAGATATAATATATACACTAATTTATCCACTATCATCAATACCACAACAAGGAAGAATATCAAAGATATAATAAAGTTCATTCCCCACAAAATACTCACCATCATAGCTATCAAATGGTGCCAAGTCGAAACAAATTTCTTCATCACTTTAACTTTTATTTTTATCTATGGTTGTCTCTTCATTATGGTATGCATCTTCATCCTTTACATCACAAGCCTTAATAAACATATGTTGCATGCACTTCATTATTACTTATAGAACACAATTCATTATCAACAACAATCAAATTTGTATCTCCTTTAGCATAATCATAAATGGGAGATGAAATGGATCATATTTTTTTTGATGATATCTAACTTGCTTCCCAATTGATCATGTTGCCTAATGATCTATTATCAAACTTCCATTAATATATGTATCATGAACACAATTCCCATATATTTCTAAGGGGTGAATCTCCGTTGGTTCTTTCTATAAAATTAGTGGGTTAAAAGTTTCAAACAATATATGTTGGATCTATCCAAGTCATACATGTATGAATATGCACACATATAAACACATACATATGTGCACATGTATAAAGACATATACTTACATATATACATTTCTATTGCATACAATATATGTACACATATATTATACATACACACACATATTTTATTAGGGTTTAAAAATATTTTTTTAGGGTTAAAAAATAGACAAATTATATATACATGTATGCACATGTATTTATCTACATACATACATACACATTTACACATATATACACATACATTTCAAGGTTAAAAAATAGATGTTTAGGGTTTCAAAATAGCTATTTAGGGAACTCCAACTTGACATTTTAGGGTTGAAAAATAGATATTTATATTTATGTTTATAGACATGTGTATGCACATCTATATTTGACGTGTGTACATGTAAATGTGTATGGATATTTATATTTGACATGTGTCTACATGGACATGTGTATGGACGTTTATATTGACTTTTGTACATGAACATGTATGTGTATGGATATTTATATTTGACACATGTATATATGAATGTATGTGTATGGACATTTATATTTATACTAAAGGACATATATGTATGTTTGTATGTATGTATGTATGTATGTATGCATGTATGGACACGTATCTAGATAGATAGATAAATAGATGCATACAATATATACATATATGTAACATTATATTTTTGAAGGTCCTAAAATGTAAAATTCAAGTTTTCTAAATAACTATATATGTACAAATGTATATCTATATATGTTTGTATGTTTATATATACATGTACACATGTGTGTATGTACATCTATGTATATATACACGTGTCTATATTTATATGTATGCACATATGTATGCATATATGTGTACATGCATAGATGTGTACATGAACATGCATGTATGTATGTATGCATGTATTTATGAATGTATACATACATACATACATACATACAGTATGATATATATTTATGTGTAAATCATATATGTATGTACACATATACACATACATGTATATATGTACATATAACATATAATATATTTATATATATGTATATAAATATACATACATACATACTGTATAGGAGCGAATTTGCACCCCTAATGCAAATTCCCCTTTCACCCCTTTACACTTTAAAAAACCAAAGGTGGAGGCTTAATTCCACATAAGTCTGCTGTTCACATCAAGTTTGGTGTCCATTCGGAGTGTTGGTAGAGGCATTTCCATCAGGGACGCCCATGTGGCGCACAGACGTCCACATGAAGTGTTTACACCCTGGCAGATTTCTGCGGCTAGAGTCTGCAGAGACATTACACTTCCTATTGGGAGTTGAACCATAACGCCCTTCCTCGGCTGGCCGACCCGAATATGGCCATTTTTCATATTCCTTCTTCATATTCTCATTCCCTTCTTCCTTTTTCATCTTCTTCACAAGTTGACACAATTTCTTCACACTTGAGCATTCACTCCAAGCTTTGTAGCAACATTTCTCACACTTCATTGTAGTAATCTATCAATCCATCACTCCAATAGAGCAATCGCAAGACAACTCCATTCCAACAAAGGCTTGAGTTCCTCTCATCTCTCTCCTCCACTAGCTTTGAGCGCTTTGGACGGAGGTGGTAAGCTCCTCACATCTTCTCTATTGTTTGGTTGAGTAAGCACACACTATTTTGTAGTGTCTTTTGTGTACTTAGCTTGTATTCTCTTCTTTATTGCTTTATTTCTATATTGTGGCAAACTTGGCTGTTCGTGGAGGTGAAAACAGCAAAATGGGGGTCTGATTGAGGTAGGCCCCTAAACAACCCAAACATTTTCCCCCTTTTCTGTGTGCAGGTGGAGAGATCTTGGAGCAAACTGGCGAAAAGATTGTTGTGTGAGATCATCTTCGTCACCCTTGCGGTAATATACTTACTTTATCATATTCATCTTTATGTTTTGTACTTCTTAATCTTATTCTAGACTTCTCAAAACTCGTAACTAGGCTGTTATTCCACTTTTTAGAGATTAAGTCTGGTCTCTTTGGTGTTCTGGTTGTATGGACGCCAACACGCCACACCGTCGTCCCATAATCACGCTTCTATCCTTTGACAAAGAGCTATCTGAGATACAGAGTTGAATCTGAAGATCGACTTGCCTAGTCTCCTTTCAACTCTCGGGTTTGCAGAGTGATCAAAGCATCTCACGGTTCTCATCATTCTCATCTCGCCTATCCTAACTATCCCTTAAACTAAGGTAAGCTAGGGTAGCCTACCGCTCTTGGCCTTTCGTGACTTGGGTCCTTGCAATGGTTGGTCCCCCTTTCTTACATTTTTGGTGAACTTGACATGAACCATATTCGTTCTGTTTTGTGATACTGAAAGACCCTTTCCTCATGTCCTAGGAGTGTTGTAGGTGCGAGTGTTGTGAGGCTTCTGCCTTGCAACCCAACCTACGACCCCTAGTAAGCGTAGTTGGAAGGTTCCGAAAGTATTGTGTAAAGAAACCTAAATTGGGTCACTGCTTTGCCCTATAACCTTTAGGAGGCTTTGTGGAAGTGTTGCCTAGTGTGTATGATGGCCTCTTTCCTAAATCAATCTATTCCCTCTACGCAACTTGCGAGTAGTGGTAAGGATATCACCTTCACTTCGCAGGACCTACCGATGGGATTTAATAGGGAATCATCTCCTCTCTACATTCCTAAAAGGATAAATGGGAATATCGTGGGTGGTGTTCTCATTGATCTGACATCTCAAGTGAACATTATAATAGAGGAGATCATGTTAATCAACTTCCTTCATAAGGATGGATATAATGCACCTGAAAGTACTCTCCGTACACACGACAAAATTTTCGTACCTCCTATAGGAAGTATTGTCTTGTTGGTCCTCATGGGACCTAAGTCCGTAAACCTTATGTTCGATATCATACTGAAGTCTGAACTCTTCAGGGTGAAGCTAGGTATCGCCTAGTTGGTAGCTATGAATGCAGTTCCCTCGATTGTGCACAAATGTTTGAAATTCACTCATGGAGGTTCGGTACACGTTGTCCATGACACTGGTTATAGACCACCAGTTGCACGTGGAAGCTATTCCTTAGATTAATTTTTGCCTACACCCTTTGGTCTTATCCCACCCAAGAAGGACCTCCTGTATCATACATATAAAAATTATAAGGACGTGCTAGGACGAAAGTGAGATATCCTCCTTCACCTTATGCTATTTCACATAGGGCTTGCCTGAAAGCTAATAGTGATGCTGCCAAGGCACGTAGAAGGGAAGAAGAGAAGAGGTCCCAAGACCCTCCTTCTTCCTCTTCTGCTGTTTAACCTGATGCTTCCTCTCACCCTGTTGTGGTACCATCTACTTTTGCCTCGCAGAATCCCATGGTGCCTGCTTGGCGAAAGGCCAAGCGTCTTGCATTTCGAGTTTCCCATCTTACCCACATAGCCTAGGTCCATTCAGTATGGTAGAAAAAAATCCCCCCATGGAGAGTCCTCTATGTCTTGGCCTCCACGGTCTCCTATAGTTCCTGCTTCTAAAACAGTGAATGGGAAGAGGCCTGTTGCCGAGGTATTGGAGTAGATTCCCCTGGCTGCTTCTGAGCCGGTTCCTCTTGCTTTCATCCAAAAGTCTATCCCTATGCTGGAAACAATTGTGGAGGACACTCTCATGATTGAGCGGGAGCCCTCCATTCCTTCACAACCCCCAACCTCTAGTGCGAAGAGCCATCGATACCGACTTGCACCTGAATTTAAGCGCTGGCGAAAGGCTCTTCTGGCTGAGCAAGCCACCTCTTAGAAGAAGGAAAAGGATACGATCACTCCTATACCAAGCCCACCTGCCTCCTCTCTCCTCCCCTCTATTTCCCTCCAAACTAGTTCCGTATCACTTTCAACTTTTGCTGCGAGCGAACATGCGCCTAGAAAGGTGCAGGTGTTCATCACTCCTTCAGTGGAGCCACCTTTGTTGACATCTGTTCTAGATGTATTTCCTTTTCCAAAGCATGTGGATATGGTTAATACTTCAGTCATATCTACTACGGCTGTTTCATCCTCTCCCTCTACCCTTCTTTCTTCGTCTATGGGGAGTTTTCCTCCTCTCACAAAGAAGAATATAAAGAGTGCTCCCTGTAGCAATGGAGGAGGTAAGAGGAGCCCACCTTCCCCAAAAGGTGGCCCTATGCTGACTTGTTCTATCCTAGTCACAGAACCAGTCCCGACCTCCCCTGAGTTTTTCACTGTTCCCGAGTCTCTCTATGAGCTTAGCGGTGAACCTTAGGTGCAAACTCCTCTGTCCGTTGAGGCAAAACATGGCACTCCCATCAAGTGTATGTTTAACTCGATGGATGAAGTTTCGACCTTGTTAGCGATCTTTGCAAAGTCATTGACCTTGGACCCACAGGAGTTGAGCAATGAAGACCTCATAGGTCCCTTTGCCTTAGCCCTTATCGTGAGAGGATCAAAAGCTCCTCCCCTTAACATTACACCACTGCAGGCTCATCATCCTTCCCCCTATGATGATCTAGAGTGGGAAGTTGACGACCTCTTGGTTGACCAATGTTAGGGGGAGACCCTCTTCTTGATATTTAGATTAGATGTGTGTTCGTGTTGTGATGTGCTTGCCCTGTGATCGTGCTATATGTTCCTGGATGATCCTCGTCACCCATGTTGGTGCTTGGATACAGGCTTGATGTTTGTGTTGTAAACCTTCCTCTATTTGTATCATCATTCTTCCATGTGTTGTGATTGATTTTCAACAAAATTGGGGATGATGAAAAGCATCAGGAGCATTTAGGCCTCCTTCCATGTTGACCCGATTTTTATTTTACTTTGTATTCTGTGCATTCTTCTTAATCTGGTTGGGGATTGATGATCTTTTGCCTCACACTACGGTTATCTAATATTTATAAATAAAGGTAAATCTGACCCTGCAAAACCAGATCCCCCTGTGCCCTTTGTTTGTGTTCCCTTTTCTCTTGCTTGCTCTTTATCTTTCTCTCTTATTTGCTTGAGTTGTCCCTTTCATGTGCGACAACGCCGTTTCTACATTAGTCTTTTGAAAATGTATTCGTTGTTAGGTGAATCTTTTCTTAATACCCTTCACACACTTCTTTATGAGAATTGTATTCTTGACCTGAAAACCTAATGACACATGTTTCCTTCATCATGAGTTCGTAAAGAAAGGACTTGAGAATCCTTCCTCTGAAGTGGGAAAAAAATTGATGTTCCCCTTGCGTGGGGGCATATCCTTCATTTCGAATTCCTTGATGATGAGTCTATTCGAAAAAGAAGGCGTTGGCTTCTGAACAGTGTGTCCCTTGAGTGGACATTTTATTATCACATTGGGTTCCCAAGGGATCGCTTCGAAAGTATTTATATGTTGACGTCTAGCCCAGGGGTAGCCTGACTAGACCTACTTTATATCTTGGTGTCTAGTTCAGGGGCAACCCGACTAGACCTGCTTTACATTTTGGCATCTAGCCCAGGGGCAACCTGACTAGACCTTTTTCACATCTTCACGTCTAGCTTGGGGGCAGCCTGACTAGACTCTACCTTTAAAAAAAAATGTCCCTTGAGTGGACCCCTCTTCCTTTTTGAATCCAGAGGAACCCCTTTGAAAGTCTTACAACTTAGCGATGGTCTGCATGACTGTCCGTTCACTGGCTTGCGCGACTGCCTCCTGACATGTTCTATCTACGAGTAAGCATGTCGCCTTTCCTGACTCTATGGAGTCCCCTCTTCTCGGTCTCCCTCATACGAGAGCTCTTGGGGGATACCTTTCCTTGTAGGTCTATGGGTCTATAAGGTGCTCTTCCTAGTTTTCTTCATGTGAGAGTTCTTGAAGGATACCTCCCTTACAGGTTCACGGGCCTGTAAGGCACTTTCGATCTTCAACTTCATAGTTTTGTAGAACTATGAAGTCCTATCCTGTACTCTTGAGTTTTCTAGACCATGATCTGCTTCCTCATCAGTTCAGGTATACATTTCTAACCTTACTAATCTTTCAATATACTTTACCAAAGCACTCATCAGTACTCGAGCTCGCTAAAGTGGGGGCAAAATGTATAGGAGCAAATTTGCACCCCTAATGCAAATTCCCCTTTCACCCCTTTACACTTTAGAAAACCAAAGGTGGAGGCTTAATTACAAATAAGCCTACTAGTCACATCACATTTGGAATCCATTCTAATTGTTGGTAGAGATGTTTCTATCAGGGATGCCTACGTGGCGCGCAAACATCCATGCAGCACACAGACATCTGCACGACGCACTTACATCCCTGGCAGATTCCTGTAGATGGATTCTGCAGAGATGTTACACTTCCTATTGGGAGTCGAAATGTAATACCCTTCCTCGGCTGGCCAACCCGAATATGGCCGTATTTCATCTTCCTTCTTCATATTCTCATTCTATTCTTCCATTTTCATCTTCTTCACAAGTTGACACAATTTCTTCACACTTGAGAATTCACTCCAAGCTTTGCAGCAATATTTCTCACACTTCATTTCAGCAATCTATCACTCCATCACTCCAATAGAGCAATCACAGGACAACTCCATTCCAGTAGAGGTTTGAGTTCCTCTCATCTCTCTCCTCGACTAGCCTTGAGCACTTTGGACAGAGGTGGTAAGCTACTCACATCTTCTCTATTGTTTGGTTGAGTAAGCACGTACTGTTTTGTAGTATCTTTTGTGTACTTAACTTGTATTCTCTTCTTTATCGCTTTATTTGTATATCGTGGAAAACTTGGCTATCCGTGGAGGTGGAAACACCAAAATGGGGGTCTGACTGAGGCAGGCCCCTAAACAGCCCCGACATTTTCCCCCTTTTTTGTGTGTAGGTGGAGAGATCTTGGAGGAAGCTGGTGAAAAGATTGTTGTGTGAGATCATCTTCATCACCCTTGTGGTAATATACTTCCTTTATCATATTCATCTTTATGTTTCGTACTTCTTAATCTTATTTTGCACTTCTCGAAACTCGTAACTAGGTTGTTAGTCCAATTTTTAGAGATTAAGTCTGGTCTCTTTGGTTTTTTGGCCATATAGATGCCAACGCACCTATGAGACGCCAGCGCACCACGCTGTCATCCCAGAATTGCACTTCTGTCCTCTGATAGAGAGCTATCCGAGATACAAAGTTGACTCTAAAGATCGACTCGCCTAATCTCCTTTCAACTCTCAAGTTTGCAGAGTGATCGAAGGATCTCACGGTTCTCATCATTCTCATCGTGCCTATCCTAACTATCCCTTAAACTAAGGTAAACTAGGGCAACCTACCGCTCTTGGCCCTTCGTGATCTGGGGCCTTGCAGTGGTTGCTCCCCCTCTCTTACACATACATATATATATGCATATATATACATATACATATATACATACATACACGTACATACACATACATATACATATACATATACATATATATGTATATATATATACATACATACATATACATACATATACATATACATATATACATACATATACATATATATACATACATATATACATATATACATACATACACACACACACACTTAAATATTTATACATACATATACATATATATATGCATATACATACACACACATATATAAATATATACATATTACATACATACATACATATACATATATGTATATATACATATGTTTACATATATATGTATGTATGCATCATACATACATACATATATACATATAGTACATACATACATACATACATACATACATACATACATGTATGTATACATATGTATACAAAGATATATGTATGTATGTATGCATGTATGCATGTATATATGTATTTATATACATACATACATACACACTTGTATATGTAATTTATTTTTTAACCCTAAAATTACATCAAATTGAAACAAAAAATCTATTTTTAATGTGCAAGACAAATATGGATAATTCACTTTTCAGACATACAAATAGGGATATCACTAGATTTTCATTAGTTTTAGACAACCCATAAAGAGTTGGGGTTTTCAAAACAAACTGTGACAAGATATTGAATAATTTACTTCACATTAGATGTTTATGAGGGAGTGTTTCTACTTATTCTAGTGAGACTTTAGTATCTATTCTCTCCCAAATATGAGAAACAATTTATGATGATGTTTCATTAAGCATAGTCCAACTAAATGTGACAAAATAAATGATCAAAAGGTCTGATTTCCTCACTATGCCCCCAAAACTAGTGTTAGGGAATATCAGGTGACCAAATGTGTAGATCCTTAAATGGCACCATTACCCTAGATTTCGTGCCACCCATAGACATTATCCTAATAATGACCAAACTCTATTATATTTTGCACAATATTTGTATGTTGAGGTTCATTTATGCCTCAATGCTAGCTATTTATATTTATCTCCATATTTGGGGTAGGGGTGCAATAGGGTATGTGATAGGGAGCCATATTGTTTTGTAGATTGACAACCTCCTACTTATAGGAGATTGGTTGGTGAGAGGATGCATTAGCAAGAGAAGTAGGGTCAAATATTGTATTTCTGAGCCTAAATAATTCTTTAGGAGTTATATTTATACCCTAGTGACAACAATAGTAGAATGATCAAGGATTAAGTGTAGTGCCAGATTATATTATATTCCTAACAAAAACCACACTTAGTAATCCATTCCATAGTGTACCAATAATACCCTTTTTTATTGTATTCATATTCTGGTATAACATGGTATGAACTTACAGATAATCATTATGTATCTTCTTTATGGGTAAGTGCAAAAAGATGTGGGGCCAAAAAGGGGGCTTAAGTGGCCACTTTTTTTTCTTATGAAATCAGAAAATACTAACCTTGGATGTGAAATTGAGGATAGTTACACTCAAAATTTTGAGATGTAACAAAAACAAGGATCAAAGTGCTCTGAGTCTACTTTCTAAACTGCTAATTTATTTTGAAAATGGTTGAGATTAAGGGGTTCAAAAGAGGGACGTACAGAAATTGGTGCTGTTTTTGTCAAAAAGACACAACATAGCAACTTTTGTACATCCCTAGCATGGTGATTTTTTTTTCGTATTTTTAAAATCACTCTAGTGAGAAATTAGCTAATACTATGTAGATGCACAATTTTTTTGATAATTTTTTAATGAATATTTGATTTTTTACTAATTTTCTAAGTGGACACTTCCTGAAAAATAGAATTTTCGCCGTGCTACCCCTACATGTTTTGGAAACTAATTGATTTTTTTTTTTTTTAAAATTTGTAGAATGGAGTCTAGTTTCTAAAAATGTAATTTAATCGAAATTTCAATGAACGGTTAATTTATAATGAAAAAAACACCAAACACTGCTTTTTTCCAAAAAAGAGGCACACAAACAAAATAAATTATAGATGAAAGACTTAACATTGTCAAAAAGTGAAAAAAATTACATTGTTGGATAGCTAAGAGAGAACTTAACATTACCTAGGTGTTTGATTTGTTCGACATTGAAACATGTGCAATCTTGACGGTGATCACAAACTCGATTATGTGAAATATTTTAGAATTTGCAAAAACATGTCTCTAGTCGTTGGGAAGGCCCTCCAAGCCTTTGGGTTGGTATTCTAAGGAAAATACCAAGCCTAAGGCTTGGGGATTCCCAAAGCAAGATATAACGTGAGCGTGTTATAACATGCTCGCATTATATCTTAGTTTTGTCATGGTTTTTTGTGTTTGTGTGAGACATGTCTAGCAAGACATAACGCAAGTCTGGTATAACATGCTTGCGTTGCATCTTGATTTATGTTAAATGCTACTCTATTGAATGTATGCTTATATATTTGTATGTTTGTATGTACATGTATGATTGTATGCCATGTATGTATGTATGAATGAA
Source organism: Sequoiadendron giganteum (assembly GCA_007115665.2). Taxonomy (NCBI): domain Eukaryota; kingdom Viridiplantae; phylum Streptophyta; class Pinopsida; order Cupressales; family Cupressaceae; genus Sequoiadendron; species Sequoiadendron giganteum. The sequence goes on along the minus strand of CM021107.1, from coordinate 310,151,931 downwards.
TGCTTGTATGTATGTATGTATGTATGTATCAATGCATGCATATTGTATGTTTGCCTATATGTATCTAAGATTGTATCTACACATGTACATGTATGCTTGTATGTATATAAGATCATATTCACATATGTATTATTGTTGTATGTATGTATTTGGAGGGAGGGAGAATTTTAAGAGTTACCTACATAGGGTGAAAGGGATAGACCTAGAGAGGGTGCTAGAGGGATAGACTTGAGAGAGAGGGGGTGGGAGAGAGAGAGGGAGTGGGAGAGAGAGGGAGTGATGGAGAGGTGTTGGGAGGGAGATAGAGATAGATAGATAGAGGGAGTGAGAGAGGGTGGTAGGGATTGATTGAGCGAGAGGTATGTAGAAAGAGGGAGAGGGTAGATAGAGATAATTAGAGAGGGTAAGAGAGAGGGAGGGAGAGAGAGGTGAGATGTATAAATAGAGAGAAAGGGATAGGGGTTGAGAGTATAGGGTTGAGGGATTAGGGTGGAGGACCTATAGGGTTGATGGTTTAGGGTATTAGGGTTTAAGGGTTGAGGGTTGAGGGATTAGGGTTGAGGGTAGAGGGTATTGGGTTGAGGGTAGAAGGTTTAAGGGTTTAGGGTTGAGGGTAGAGGGTTTAGGGTATAGGTTTAAGGTATATGGTTGAAGGATTAGGTTGAGGGTCCAATGTAAAGGGTAGATGTTATAGGGGTTGAGGGTTGAGGGATTAAGGGTTGAGGGTTGAGAATTGAGGGTTTAATATATAGGGTAGAGGGTAGAGGGTTTAAGGGTTGAGGGTTGAGGGTTGAAGGTTTAAGGTTGAGGGTAGGGGATCGAGGGTATAGGGTTGAAGGATTAGGGTTGAGGGTCCAATGTATAGGGTAGAGGGTATAGGGGTTGAGGGATTAGGGTTTGAGGGTTGAGGGTTGAGGGTTGAGGGATTAGGGTAGAGAGTTTACTAAATGGGTTTAAGGGTTTAAGAGTTGAGGGCAGAGGGTTTAAGGGTTGAGGGCATACAATTGAGGGATTAGGGTAGAGAGGGAGGGATGTATGTAGGGAGAGATGGAGGGATAAGTGAGATAGAGAGGAGAGAAGAGGAGGGAGGGACAAAGATATATGAGGGTATATTGTTGAGGACCTATAGGGTTGATGGTTTAGGGTATTGAGTTGAGGGTATAGGTTTGAGGGATTAAGGTTGAGGGTACATATGGTTGAAGTATTATGGTTGAGGGTCCAATGTATAGGGTAGAGCGTATTAGGGTTGAACATTTAGGGTTTGAGGGTTGAGGATTGAGGGATTAAGGGTTGAGGGTTAAGAATTGAGGGTTGAGGGTTTAATGTATAGGGTAGAGGGTAGAGGGTTTAAGTTTGAGGGTAGAGGATTGAGGGTATAGGGTTGGGGGATTAGGGTTGAGGGTCCAATGTATAGGGTATAGGGTATAGGGGTTGAGTGATTAGCGTTTAAGGGTTGAGGGTTGAGGGTTGAGGGTTGAGGGATTAAGGGTCAAGAGGGTTGACGGATTAGGGTAGAGAGTTAATTAAGTGGGTTTAAGGGTTGAGGAATTAGGGTTGAGGAATTAGGGTAGAGGGTAGAGGGTAGAGGGTTTAAGGTTTTAGGGTTGAGTATTTAAGGGTTTAAGGGTTGAGGGTATACAGTTGAGGGATTAAGGTAGAGAGTGAGGGATGGATGGAGGGAGAGATGGAGGTATGAGTGAGATAGACAAAAGGAGAGAAGAGGAGGGAGGGACAAAGATATATGAGGGTTGAGGATCCAATGTATAGGGTAGAGGGTTGAGAATTGAGGGTATAGGTTTGAGGTATTAGGGTTGAGGGTACATATGGTTGAATGATTAGGGTTGAGGGAAACGGGGTTGGGGGAATCAGGGTTGAGGGTTTAGGGTTTGAGGGCTGAGTATTGAGGGATTAAGGGTTGAGAGTTGAGAATTGAGGGTTGAGGGTTTAATGTATAAGGTAGAGGGTATAGGGTTTAAGGGTTTAGGGTCTAAGGGTTGAGGGTTGAGGGTTTAAGGTTGAGGGTAGAGGATTGAGGGTACAAGGTTGGGGGATTAGGGTTGAGGGTCCAATGTATAGGGTAGAGGGTATAGGGGTTGAGGGATTAGGGTTTAAGGGTTGAGGGTTGAGGGTTGAGGGATTAAGGGTCAAGAGGGTCTAGGGATTAGGGTAGAGTGTTTACTAACTGAGTTTTAAGGTTTAAGGGTTGAGGGATTAAGGTCGAGGGTAGAGGGTATTGGGTTGAGGGTAAAGCATTTAAGTGTTTAGGGGTTAAGGGTTTAGAGTTTAGAGTTTAGGGTTTAGGGTTTAGGGTTGAGTGTTTAAGGGTTTAAGGGTTGAGGGTATACAATTGAGGAATTAGGGTAGAGAGGGAGGAATAGATGGAGGGAAAGATGGAGGGATAAGTGAGATAGAGAGATAGAGAGAAGAAGAGGGAGGGACAAAGATATATGATGGTTGAGGATCCAATGTATAGGGTAGAGGGTTGAGAATTGAGGGTATAGGGTTGAGGACCTATAGGTTTGATGGTTTAGGGTATTGGGTTGAGGGTATAGGGTTGAGGGTTAAGGGTTGAGGGTAGAGGGTTTAGGGTATAGGTTTGAGGGTATATGGTTTATGGATTAGGGTTGAGGGTTCAATGTATAGGGTAGAGGGTATAGAGGTTGAGGGTTTAGGGTTTAAGGGTTGAGGGTTTAACTTGGCCTGTTTGAAAAAAAATGGGGTCTCTTGGTGATTTACATCATTGGGAGACCCCATTTCTTGGACCCATTTTTTCAAACAGGCCACTACATTGCCAATTTCAATGAATTGGCGTTAGTAAGCCTAGCTTGCCAATTCAATGAATTGACAACCTAACTTGGCTTTTTTGAAAAAATGGTTCCAAGAAATGGGGTTTCCTGGTGATTTTCCACTACATTGCCAATTGTACCAAATTGGCAAGCTAGTGGGCTCACTAGCTTTCCAATTCGGTGAAATTGGTAACCTAACTTGGCCTATTTGAAAAAATGGGGTCTCCTGGTGATTCACATCACTGAGAGACCCCATTTCTTTGTCCCATTTTTAAAACAAGCCACTACATTGCCAATTTCATCGAATTGGCAACCTAAATCATCGAGAGACCTCATTTCTTGGACCCATTTGTTAAAACAGGCCAAGTTAGGTTGCTAATTTCATTGAATTGGCAAGCTAGTGGGCCCATTAGCTTGCCAATTTGGTGAAATTGGCAACCTAACTTGGCATGTTTGAATGGGTCCAAGAAATGGGGTCTCCCAATGACCCACTAACTTGCCAATTCAGTGAAATTGGCAATGTAGTGGCTTGTTTGAAAAAATGGGTCCAAGAAATGGGGTCTCTTGGTGATTTTGAAATTTGGTGAAATTGGTAGTGTAGTGACTTGTTTGAAAAAATGGGTCCAAGAAATGGGGTCTCTTGGTGATTTAATCAACCCATTTTTTTAGACAGGCCACTACATTGCTAATTTCAACGAATTGGCAAATCACCGGGAGACCCCATTTCTTGGACCCATTTTTTCAAACAAGCCACTACATTTCCAATTTCACCAAATTGCCAACCTAACTTGGCCTATTTAAAAAAATGGGTCGAAGAAATGGGGTCTCTTGATGAGGCCCACTAGCTTGCCAATTTGATGAAATTGACAACCTAACTTGGCCTGTTTGAAAAAATTGGTCCAAGAAATTGGGTCTCTTAGTAATTTACATCATCGAGAGACCCCATTTCTTGGACCCAATTTTTCAAATAGGCCACCACATTTCCAATTTCATTGAATTGGCAAGCTAGTGGGTCCACTACCTTATCAATTTGGTGAAATTGGCAACCTAACTTGGCCTGTTTGAAAAAAAGGGTCCAAGAAATGGGGTCTCTCAGTGATTTACATAGACCTGAGAGGGAGGGAGAGAGAGGGAGAGAGAGATGGAGAGAGATGGGGGTTGGACCTAAAGCCTAAACCATAAATCCTAAAACCTAAACCCTTAACCCTACATCTTAAACCTTAAACCCTAAAGCCTAAAATTTGAACCCTAAATCCTAAGGTCTAAACCCTAAAGCCTAAATCCTAAATAGAGAGAGAGGGAGAGATAATGGTGAGATAGAGAGTAGAGAATCTAGGAGGGAGTGAGAGAGAAAGATAGGGAAGGGAGAGATAGAGGAATATAAAGGGAAGGAGTAAGATTGGGAGATCAAGAGAGATGGAGAGAGAGGGAGAGAGGGAGAGAGAGGGAGAGAGAGGGAAGGAGGGAGGAATATGTAGATATGGAGAGAGAGAGTATGTTCTCTAGTTAGGGTGGGAGGGAGAGACTTGAGAGAGGGGGAGGGGGGAGGGAGAGACCTGAGAGAGAGAGAGAGAGAGAGAGAGAGAGAGAGAGAGAGAGAGAGAGAGTTCTCTAGTTAGGGTGAGAGGGAGAGACCTAGGAGAGAGGGAGAGAGGGAGTGGGAGAGAGATAGAGGGATTGTGAGAGAGAGACCTGAGAGAGGGTGAGGGGGTGTGAGGGAGAGACCTGAGAGAGAGAGAGAGGTTGGACATTGAGAGAGAGGGAGAGAGGGAATGAGAAAGAGATGTAATGAGGGAGGGAGAGGTAGAGATAAGTATATAAGGAAGGAGAGATAGAGAGGGGGGAGAAGGGAGGGAGATGTAGAGAGAAAGGGAGAGGTAGGCAAGGATAGAGAGGTGGGATATAGAGAGAGGAGGGAGGGGGAGGGATAGAGGTAACTAGAGAGGGGAGGAGGGATGGATAGAGGGAGAGAGAAGTGAAATAAAGAGAATGAGAGAGAGGGGAGGAAGGAGGAAGGTGGAGAGATTGAGAAAGAGAGGAGGGAGGGTGAGAGATAGACAAAGAGGGATAGGTTAGATAGGGAAGGTGGTTGGGATGAAAGAAGATAGAGAGGAAAGGAGGAAGGTGGATAGGTTGAGAGAGAGAGGAGGGAGGGAGAGATAGAGGTAGATATGGATAGGTTAGATGGAGTGAAGTAGAGAGGGAAGGTGGGTGAGAGGAATGAAGAGAGAGAGAGTGAGGGGGAGAGAAAAAATTAGAGAGGGAAGGAGGGGAGGGAAGGAGGGAGGGATGGAGGGAGAGAGAGAGGTTAGATAGAGAGAAGTATAGAGGGAAGGAGAGAGTGTGTGAGAGAGGTGTAGAGCGTAAGGGATACAAAATGAGTGAGATAGAGAGAGAAAGATGATACAACTTGTTGCTTACTGAAATTTGACCTCCTAATTACTAAAATTTGACATGCTGATTATTGAAATTTGACTGTTTGAAATTTGTGAGATCTTTCAAAAACTAGAATTTGCATTATAACTCTTAGAGATCCGAAACCACTCTCAAACTTCCTGAAACTATATAGACAAAATATAACTTAAAGTATAATAAAGTAAACAACCATATTTTTTTGGCATATGGATGAAGAGATTGGATTGTAAGTGTTGTCATTGATGGCAACCCAAGTCATGTAACTCAAGTCTTGCATCCGATAGTGCAATTTTGGCTCCTACCGGTAGAACAGAGTAAAGAACAGGACATCCAGTTAAAAGAAAAAAAGTTGATCTAAACACCCCACTAGACATATATTTTGGGTTGTGGATCTCTGAGGAAGGTTTGTTGAGGCTTGTAGTATCTTGGTACCAATGTGCACTCACTGGTAAGTGATCTACACAATACGGTGCAATAATTTGTTGATTATCTATGCTAGAAGGCCAACCCGACAAATATGGAAATCACAGATGTATAAGATGTAATAAATTATAAGTCTTCATGTTGGAATAAGTGTTGTTTGGGTCCTCTCTTTGTCTTAGCCAACTTTGGAGGATGTGCATAAATATTTAGTGGTGGATCTGGCCGACAAGATAAAAGTACCTTAATATTTTGCAAGCCGACTGTTGGATGAATATATCTTTGATTGCGGATATATATAAGTGGTTGTTTTTATCATTTAATGTAGAAAAAAAGGTGTGTGAAGAAAAATATGTGTGTGTAGTAGTGTGAATTATGAGATCCAATAGTAAAATTGTGCGAATTTGATCATAAGTGTTGCAAAGATCAGAGAAGAGAAAAATAGGGCAGAGCAATGTACAAAATCAGAAAGCAGATCCAAAATCAGATCTATGAGCTTCACCGGAATTGTTACCTGGCATGAATAGATGCTATTATCTCAGTTCACTCTTCAGATGGTTTTAATTTGAATTTTGTAGGGTATTAAGCCTTTCTCTTTTAGAAGTGAGTTCTAGGTAGTGCGTTTGAATGCAAGTGCATTCCTTTTGTAAACAATTATATTTGAGTACTCAAATTGTGGATTAACCTCCACCATGGTTTTTCCCCTAACAGGGTTTCCATGCAAAAATATGTGTGTCATGCTGTTGTGTATGTTTACTTTGAATGCATACATCTTTTCTTTAATACAATGGTGAAATAGTTTCATGCTTTGGATGAATGGAGTTTTAATATTTGTTGAACATTGATTCACCCCCCCTCTAAGTGTTCCCTTGATTCCAACAATTGGTATCAGAGCAAGTTCCTCTAAAGAAGTTTCGCAGCTTGAGGTGGATCTTGGAATGTGATGGACTTTGGAAATCTCCAACAACAACTTATGGTGTCTCTTGATGACCTTAATCAGTCTAAAGAAGAAGGTCAAGAATTCAAAGAAAATCTTAGAGATGCTGAGAAATTCATTCAATCATTGAAAGATCAGATAGTTAAATCCAGGGTAAAAAGGAAACATATCTGTGATCAGATACAACAAAAGGAGAACGAAGACATGGATGATGCTCACCCGAATCAAACCTCTAAGGAGATAACCAAAGAATGTGAAAAGCTTGCTAGAGATAATACAAACCTAAAGCATGAGATGGAATCTATGATGATGAAGATGACTAAGGAGATAGAAGAAAGAAAGAAAAATGAGGAATACCTTGCTCAGACCTTGAAAGAGAAATCTGATGAATGCAACAGAATAAATGGAGGATTCATTCAGCTGGAAAGTGAATTACAAAGAATCAAAAATAATGAAGAACTTGGTAAGCTGATTACTACTTTTAGGAATGATCTTGTTATTGAAAATGAATATAAAGAAAAGTTTAAGATTAGTTCAGTAAAGCTTGATGAGCTAACTCAAGGACAAAAGAATGGAAATGATAAGAGAGGTCTTGGTTATGAAAAGGGAGAAAGTTCCAGATCAGGACAAAATAATTTTAGATAGAACAAAAATGGAAGATTTCTGGCAAGACGACCTAATGCACAAAATTTTAATGGATATTGTTTTGCCTGCAATAAGTTCAGTCATATGGCTACCTAGTGTAGAAGTAACTTGAGGTCAAAAGCTTCATCATTTTTTGGTCAGTGTTTCAATTGCAAAAATCCTAGTCATAAATCAATTGAACGCAGAAATATGTCAAGTCACTTTATTGAAAAAGGAAATGTTGAATGTTATACATGTGGGAAGTTTGGGCATATTGCTAATCAATGCAGATCTAGAAGAAGTCATTGGAATGATTGGTTAGGACAAGGAAACATTGTATGCTATAACTGCAATAAGTATGGTCATATTGCAAGATTCTGTAGAAACAAGAACACAGACAAAAGATGTCTGGTATATAGAGACAAAGATACAAAGAAAAATGATAAAGGGAAAGAAAAGGTAACTGCGGATGAAATCAAAGATCAAATGAAGAGAACATGGGTAAGGAAAAATGATTTTGATGCTGGAAATGGTTTCGTATCGAAACTTGCTTCCAGTAATTCTTTCGGTAATTAATTTCAGGTCACTGGCCTAGGGGGAGTTTTACAAGAAATTTTTCCTCCCCTATCTATGGATGGTACTAGAATGCAGAGAATAGTCATGGAAGTTGGTTCCTCTTCCGGTAGCACTGATAGAGGATAGAAAAGAGATTATTGAATACAACCATCTGGAAAGAAAAGTTCCCAAGATTGAGGGAAAAGGAAAGGAAATTGTGGACATTCCAAATGAAGAATTTGATGAAGAACTTGAGAATCCACTGGCTAATGAATCCATTCAAGAAGAAGGTATTAAGGATAAAGAAGATCTGACAAAAGAAAAGCTACAACAACTTATCCATAGTGCAGGTGGCATGCAGAAAATTGCAAGGTTATGGTCAGACAAACCATCATATGATCAGGATTTGATTCTAGAAGTTCTAAATGCTCATGTTGAGTACTGTAAGATAAAATTGGAAAGTTTGAAGGAAATTCTACGCAAAGAGATGATTGAGTGTAGCAAAGAATCAATAGGCTCTGAGGTGAAAAGAAAAGAAGAAGGTGAAGTTGTATCTCATCTAAAGGAACAATTCAGACTATCTCTTTCCAAGTTGAAAAAGAAAATGAATGAGTTAAGGCAATGCATTAACTCAGCCACAGGAAACTACAACTATTGCATCCATTGGCCCCATATAGTCAGGAATTACAGGGAGAAGTTGGATCAAATTGAGACATAACTGAATGACATTGGCAAAAGCTTTGACATGTCTCAGGATTTGGATGACATTATTAGGAGAATAATCTGGGAGTTACAAACAACACAAACAAAAATTCAACTATCCAAGAATGTTCTTGTGGATAATTTTTGGAAGGTAAAGGACTTAATTGAATGCAGGTTGGAGCAGATGATGGAAATTCTGAAAAGTGGTTGGAGGAACCAGTTATAATTCCTGAATCTCTCATTGAGATTATCAACAAAACTTCCAAGAACAATAGTTTGATCATCAGTATTGGAATTACAATTCATAGCTAGAAGAAGTTCCTTCTGGAAGTGAAGAAAAATAATAAGATAATTTTCTAAAGATGGCAGTAAATTGTCTTCAAGTTTTTGCAATTTTGATCAAAGAGAACTATAAGCATATATGTGTTTTTAAGGATTGGTGATTTTGAACACATGTTTTGTCACTTTTTGTTTGTTGGCATAAGGCATCCATCCTTTGTCATTGATGTCGAAGGGGGAGAGAATGTAGTGAAAAATGCCTTATAAATTTCAGGGGGAGTAAGTTCAGCGAACAGTTTGGTAGTGTACCTATAATGATTTCGACACTCAGTCATTTTTCACTAAGTGTTGCCATCAACGCCAAAGGGGGATATATTTGGCATATGGCTGAAGATATTGGCTCATAAGTGTTTTTATTGATGGAAACCCAAGTCATGCAACTGAAGTCTTGCATTCGATAGTGCAATTTTGGCTCCTACCAGTTGAACAAAGTAAAGAACAGGGCATCCGGTTAAAAGCACAAAAGTTGATCTAAACACCCCACCGGACAAATATTTTGGGTTGTGGATCTTTGAGGAAGGTCTATTGAGGCTTGTAGTATCTTGGTACTGATGTGCACTCACTAGTAAGTGATCTACAAGATATAGTGCAATAATTTGTTGATTATCTATGCTAGAAGGCTGACCTGACAAAGATGGAAATCATAGATGTATAAGATGTAATAAATTATAAGTCTTCATGTTGGAATAAGTGTTGTTTGGGTCCTCTCTTTGTCTTAACCAAATTTGGAGGATGCGCATAAAGATTTAGTGGTGGATCTGGTCGACAAGATAAAAGTAACTTAATATTTTGCAAGCCAACTATTGGATGAATAAGTCTTTGATTTTAGATATATATAAGTGGTTGTTTTTATCATTTAATGTAGCAAAAAATGTGTGTGAAGAAAAATGTGTGTGTAGTAGCGCAAATTATGAGATCCAACAGTACAGTTGTGTGAATTTGATCACAAGTGTTGCGAAGAGCAGAGAAGAGCAGAATAGGGTAGAGCAATGTACAAAATTAGAAAGCAGATCCAGAATTAGATCAATGAGCTTCACCGAAACTGTTACCTGGCATGAATAGATGCTATTATCTCAGTTCACCCTTCAGATGGTTTTAATCTGAATTTTGTAAGGCAGTAAGCCTTTCTCTTTGAGCAGTGAGCTCTAGGCAATGCGCCTGAATGCAAGTGCATTCCTTTTGTAAACAATTATATTTGAGTACTCAAATTATGGATTAACCTCCACCATGTTTTTTCCCCTAACAAGGTTTCCATGCAAAAATCTGTGTGTCATGGTATTGTGTATGTTTACTTTGAATGCATACATCTTTTCTTTAATACAATGGTGAAATGGTTTCATGCTTTGGATGAATGGGGTTTTAATATTTGTTGAACACTGATTCACCCCCCCTCTCAGTGTTCCCTTGAGTCCAACATATGTAAATGCCAACTTATTTCATATATATAGTTTCCTTGAACGATTAAAAGAAGAAAGATTAAAAAAAGAGAAGAAAAAAATTCAATGTACACCAAAATGCGAGCGTGTTATAACGTGCTCGCGTTATGGTGATGCTATTTTGATTTCAAAAAAACATGCTTTTTGAAATTCAAAGATAATGTGAGCACATTATAACACAATCATGTTTTGGATTGGTAATGACCAAGCCTAGGCTTGATAATTACCAACGCATAACGCGAGCACATTTTAGTAAAACGCGCTCGTGTTTTCACTATTTCGGGATGAAAAAGTGAATTGGCCACTTTTTGGCCCCCCATCTTCTTACACCCACCCTTTATTATTCCTTTTTCTTACATCCATATTCTTTCATCTATCTAATATCTATACATATATGTGTTATATGAGACCTATCCCTTACAACATATACCTATTCCTACTAGGCCTAGTTGACCTTATGCTTCACATTCTTTTTGCGGTAGGCTATGATGGATTTTGCTATCTTTTGCAACTCTTTTCTATATTTTAATTTTAGAACTACCAATAGGATGCTTGCAATCCTCATCTCTTAGCGATATTTGTGATCATGTGATCATTTCTTCCCAAAGGGAAGAAATTGATAGTTTTGTTGAGATTGTTGTGAATACTCAAATGATATCTACTGATCATGTGGGAAAATAATCAATGTGAAATCCATGTAGGTCATATTCTCACATAGATCCCTATCACATCACATGTATCCTATTTCTAGAGGATCTAGACTATATTACAAGGGATGGTCAGGTTCATAGTGCAACATGTTATTTGTTTGGGGACTTAATGAGGGCATATCAAGTGATATCGTCACAACTGGGCATCCCTTTTGTAAATTTCAATTCTTATGTGGGTTGCACCCTTGTAGATTCAAAGTCTTCAATGGCTGGATCACAACATTTTGATGCATACCCCAGTGTTAGATCCTCCAATGGACCACATGAGTCACACACTAGAAAAACACAAGCTACATCTACTAACCATTCTGTTGCTCCACATATAACTGATTTTCTTGAGAGGGTTGCACAAGATATGGATGTTGTAGCTCCAATAATTCATCAGGATCAATGCCATAACATCTTCACAATCCATTGTACTCATCATTTATAGAGTTGCTTAGAGATGAGAGAACTTTAGATGAGTTGATGGACTCCATCATTTCAACTAGATAGGTGGTACTCAAGGTCTTGGTATATTGACACAATATATAATTTTAAACTTTTTGATGTAAGGGGGATTCTAACCCTTAATAAAAAATCTCATGACTCATACATGCAACAAAGAAAATGCTAGAAATTAACTCAAATCTATAGGAAATGTCTCATACTCCTCATTCAACATCTCTTGAATTGTTACAATAACAAGGCATCAAATTAAGCACAACTGAAAATACATTCATTTTCAGCTATATGGGCTGGTGGATTCCATAACAAATCTGATTCAAAACTAATAAGAAATAATTAAAAAAAATGATTTCCTTCATCCAATCTTCTTTCACAAGATTTTGCTCCTGCATATGCAAACTCTTAGTGGACCCTTTTGTTGCAATTAAACCTCTGTAACCCCATCCATGTGCTGCTGCAACTTCATATTCAAACTTGAAAAAACATGGTGTCTTGGTATTTTCTCCAAGGGCTATGCCCCCAGGCCTTCCTCTCAAAATTTTGGCATCAAGACCCCCAAAATTGTCAAAAATCAAGCCTTTTAAAATGAAGCCTCCATCTCTTTTTCTTGTAACTCCCAATTGTCTACACCCAACTTGGAAGAATCCTCATAAAATGAATTAAATGAATATTTAAATGTTAAAAGGCATCTTTGAACCCACTTTCATGAAATTACCAAATTTGGTTGACAACTAGGACTCCACAAGAGATCCCCAAAATAGAAAAAAATAAACAATTCAATCTTGGGCACCCAATTTTCCACAACTACATTTAAGGAACAATAAATGAGTTGTCAAAATGTGTAACTCTCAAAAATCCATGCCTAGATTTTCCTTTTTGATTTTCAAGTTTTCAAAGTTGCCTCCTTAACTATCTTCCACTCAAAATTTTACAATATTAAATAAGACCAATAATTTAAAATATATTATTTAGGCCTAATATTACAATTTATTCATATAACAACATTATTAGTCAAACCAAAAACTAAAATACTCTTTTTGGTTGATGCAAGATTACCATGATTATGGATGCTCCTGCATCAATTTTTAATTTAAATTCATACTATAAAATTTAAAACATATACTTGTAGTCCCACAATAAATTAGATTTAAAATTAATGATTCATTTTTACATGCATTTATAGCTCCAACCAATAGGTGTACTCCTATTTTGAGGGTAAAGTGTGTACACACACATGCTTGACTTGATAACAATGGACACACAAGTTATTTATCATATATATTTCACGTGTATATATATATATTCTAAAAAATAATTACATTTTTGTAGGACTATGCATATATAAGAGCAAGATTCTCACTTTGAGGGTTGCTCGACTAGGAGCTCTTGAAAAATATGTATGAACATTTATGTTTATGATCTTTCATTTAGATATGTGTACACAAAAAATTATGTTTAACATGTGTGTGGACATTTGTATTTATGTTTATGGCCATTTATAGACATGTATATCTAAATATTTATATTTATTTGTATATATAGTCATTTATATTTGATGCATGTGTGTATGGACAAATAAATTATTTCACATTAATATAATAATCTTTAATAAAGTACACAATTCTATATTTAGATTCTTTACACAAGATTTCTATTGGAATTGATAGTGAACCCCATAGTTCCTAGAAATCACCTACAACCAAAATACCTATCACATACAAGAGATCAAAGCAATTATTATGCTCATACAACCTTGAGAATATAATTGATCCACATAAGAATTTGATATACCTTTTGTATTGAATAATTAATGTGAATGTATTGGAATGATTACAATGTACAATAATAAATGCTTATAAAAGAAAAAAGAAAAACCTTAGACGAGGATTTGATTAGATTGTGACAAGTATCCTAATCCTATGCAATGAGACAATTTGACCTATAAATAGTCCAATCTAATAATAAAATGGAACTCCTAAGTTTAGCTTAAGTAATTAAAGTAATAAGGAACCTAATAATTAATTAATTATCAAGTGATGTTCCTAATTACTCCAACGTCCCCTTAAGATCAACTTAGGGAGAAACTAAACAACTAATAAAGGATGCAATGATGGATTCATGGATGGGTCCCAACTACAAGGTTTGATGAGGTACCCATGTAAAACCAAATGAATCTCTCATAACCAAAGAAAAGGAGAAAACCACATGAGAAAAAACTCCCCTCCAAAAGAGAAAATGAAATGACTACACTCGTGAAAGGAGGATAGGAGGACTCAATGTGACCCCCAAGAACTTCTTATCTCACACAAGTATAATCTATGTCCCCCTAGTAGGAGAGAGAAAAAAAGGATATAAATCCAACCATAAAGAAAGAGCTACTGTGCCAATGATGAATGCTTAAAGATAGAACACGATCTGTTGCCTGCAAACAATATTTGTCCCCTTAGGAAGAAATAGATCCACTAGTGATTGGAGAAGCCATTCCCAAAAGATGGAAGAATAAAAAATCCAAATCCAAATGGTGTGTGCCTTTGAAAACTTCTCAAGTCTCCACATGTCAGAAAGAGATGGTGTCAATATAGAAATCCATGAAGACTGATGTAGAACAAGATCTAAAGACAATGAAGATGATGGGCTAACAATGATGATGTGGCTATCAACAAAGAGGAGATGAATTTCCTCAAAGAAATCCACCAAATCTACAATATGAGACTCCACAAGCAAGGATGATATGTCTGCAAGATATGAATCCCAAGTAGATATGTTTGGAAGATGATGAGTGTCTTGCTACACTTAACCAATGGGGGCTAAAGATGCGACGATGCCAAGTTGATCAAGAACAATAGAAGATGGTGATGTAGTCTCTATTTGAAGAGTGGGAACATGAAGACAAGTCTATGAATCATCAAAACATGCAAGATCTGTGATATACTCAAGCTTATCTAAAGTATCATCATCAAAGGGTATACAATTGTCAACAAGGGGAATGCAAAAATTTGTGTTAGGATAGGTGACATTAAAATTGCTATCGTAAGTTCATTTATGTGTCTCCACATTATTTGGAAAGTGTTATTGAGGACATGAGGGACAAAATATTTATTATTTATTTTCCTATGACAAATAATAATAGCATTCAAAGAGGCGGACCCTTCACGGTGGTGGTTACAAGGCATCCTAAGAGAATATTGTTCCTAGGCTTCCAACTTTCTGGGTTGGGACCACTTGAGTGTGCATTTCCTTGCATGTTATTTGCATGTTTTGCATGCTCTTGTATGGTTGGGTGCCCAAGTTTCCATGGTGGTGCATGAACTTGCATGTAGTCATCAGAGACTTATGGAGCACTCGGGTTCAATTCATTTTGATTGGCTATGGGTTAGGAACCCATGTGAAGGCCATGCGATTATTGAATATTTTATTCCATGTTTATGGGCTGTCCACTAAGTGGGGTGTGGGTTTTTCTAGGTGGTTTTTCTTGTTTTGGGATACAACTTGTGGTATTCTCTCCCATAAACTTTTATATTTTGGAGTCTTGAGATGGTGGTTTATTATGAGTTCTTTGCAGGTTTTCAAGATGATGAAGTGTGACGAGATTGTAGAGAGGATTGCTGTATTGATGTACTTCCTTGAAGATTAATAAAAAAATTGGATCTCTTTGGGTGTGGAGTTTTTTCCCGCAAGGGTTTCTCCACATATATCTTGCATCACTTGTGTTGATGACTTGTGGTATTGATGAGGGTACTCCCCTTACAATCTAAAACTCTAAAAAATAAAAGATAATGGCACAAACAAGATGCAAGAAGGAAAGAAAATATATTCTATTATCACTGAAATGAAAATGAAATTACATTATATTGGCCATCACATGGGCTTTTCTGACTACATAAATCTGCAAATATGCATATTGGAGCCACCAACTACACTGCCCTAGCCTCTCCCAGTAGCCCCCCATTCACATCATTTATTTGGAAGGTGTAACCGCCCTAGAATCTTCTAGAAAGTGTAACTTCCTCAAGAAGATATTTTGAAATTTTATTAATTTTGGTAGGACAACTTCACAGGGTCATAACTTTTGATCTGACTGTTAGATTTCTCATTATAACACCTTTTTGAAAAGATCTCGAGAAGTCTTGTGCCAAAAATTAAGGCCTAAAGGCCGACTAATTTTGTTTTCCACCAATTTTTCAGGTCCATCCAGAGCCTCTAAGTGCCTCAAAATTGACTTCGAAGATTTTACTAGGATTTTTGAAAATTGAAATTTTAATATCTCTCAAATGACAAATGGTATTGAAGTGATTTCTTCGCTGTTGGCTTCAATTTTCCATTCTGGAGGTCTATGTAAGATTTTGTGTCCAACCGTGCATAAATGCAAACTTACTAAAATACTAACCTTGCCAAATTTAGCCCTTATTGAAAAGAAACAACATTTTTTTTTGGGTGATGCAAGATTTCTCTTACACCCTGGATGCTCCTGCATCAGGTATTGACAATTTTATTTCACTGTTGCAGTTGTCAATAACTTAATCTTTTTATGATTATCTTGAACATACAATTTCAGATTTACAACCACATATTTTAGTTCATATTTCTGCAAGTTATACCTTGATTTCCAATAATTTGCAGTACGATCCTTTGGGTATGGAGATATATGAGGGTATCCAAAGTGTGTGGGTATAATCAATATATGATACAACACATAGTGTCAAAATCAACATGTTGATGGTGAAAATGACACAAACAACGTTTAAACAAAATATTTCTACTCTATTTCTCCTGAAAAGGAAAGACAACATATAGTAGCCTAACTCCCAAGGTCCTGGTAGTTGGTTCTCAACTGTCTGGTGTCACTCAATCGGTCCATGCAACTGTAATATTCAAGGGGCTTGTGCTGGTAACAAGGAATACAAGCAATGACTTGTTCATTGAGATATTTTAATAAAGAAAGGGGTTTTTAAATAAAAGAAAAAAGATAGATCATAGGGTAAATCAGTAAACATGAATCAAACTTATCTAGCATCTGGACATATATCTTCAACAATGAATGTTTTCCAACCGATCAAGAAAACCAAAGCATGACACAATTTATAGAATAATCTGTACTATTGCATGCATCTAAGGTGCTTATTTTAACATCACAATTCACATATCACAACTATTTTAATGATTCCAAAAGAACACACATTCATTCATTGCCAAGATCATAGATCAACAGACTTCAATAAATTCAATTCACCGATAATCTAACAAGATAATCCTTAAATCTGGCTTCTTCTAATAACTTTCATCATATAAGAAACAATCATGCTTCAACACAATCACTGGCATACAAATAGATTATAACTGATCAACCTTATCAAGTAAAACCACATTGCATAAAACCTATAATTATATTTAACTGTAAAACGAAGTAACAATATATCTCTGTAACAACTATGAAAAATTCTATCTCCTACTATCAGGTGGCCAATTCTATTCTCTATCAACCGACCCTTACAATATGATACCCCAAGGGTATTTATAGAAATACAAAATCCGAAGTCCTCTTCTATTTTAGGTTGACCCACCCTTTTAGGGATTACAGTTAGCTTGGAAACTTAGTTAAATTGGAGAAAAAGAAGATAGGAGAGAAGAAAGCCATGCACTTCAAAATTGCCAGTCCTACATGCAACATGCAAAGAAGAGAAGAAAAAAAAGCCATGCATGCATGAGATTTATGCATGCAAAGTTTGTTCTACAATGAACTCATCAAAATTGGAGAAGACTTGTTGTAGTATGTCTAATTCTGACTCATCAACCCAACTGTCTTCAAACTTAATTCTTTCCAGCTCCACTGTAGCAAACCCTCTCATATCCTTCAGCTTCATCAACTCCCCCTTAGCTGCCCTTATCTCTTCTTTGATGTCCATCAATCGATCTATCAGTAGATCTTCACCATCATCTCCTCTCTGCATAACCTCTTTAAACCTTTCAGTCCACTTCTCCTTTATTTGGCTTAAAGGTAGGCCTTCCTTTACTGGTACATCAACGTTTACTATAATAGCAATAATGGCCTCCAACTCCTCAAATTGTTCATTCAGATCCTTAACAGAATCCTGAACTTCATTTCTATGTTTATATAGAAAATCTGATCTAAACCGGAGTATGCAATAAGTCTTTTCCAAGAAATCTTTACTATCTTCTTCAAGTATCAATTGTTCTAGAAGAGTAGTTTTAGGAAATTTATTAACTTCTTTCAATTTCTGGCTGTATCCTTTGTACTCCTCCTCCTGTCCTTCCAATGTTTTAAAATATTGATTCATTTCTTCTATTAGTTCCTCAGTCCCTTTGTAAACCCCAAAACTATCTTTTAGTACTTCGCTTATTTCTTGATTCAATTTATTAACCCATCGATCCAGCATTTCTGCCTTGCCCCTTACTTGTACCAAATCATCTACTTCTTTCTTACTTAGCAAAATTGGGGTCTCAATAGTAGCAACCAGTTGTGATCTCGGAGCAGAAACACTTTTCAAGAAAACATGCAACTGATCTAACTGAGCCTTAAGCTCATCTTTCCTTTGTTTATCCTTCAACATCCTTGACTTGGTTGAGGATGCTACCACATCAATTAAATTCATTTGTTGATCTTTGGTAGGTCTCCCCAAATTAACAATGCCCAACTGATAATCTGTCAATTGCATTTCCCCTACATCCTTGTCTATCATGGGTATAACACATTCTGCCACAATTTCTCCTTTTTCGGCCTAGTGGAATGTAGGATCTTGGCCTTCTTTTTAGGCCTTTCTTTCTCAATTTCCTTCATCATATCCTCCCAATTGAGAGGTTGTGAAGGTATCGATGATCTCTTTTGAAGATCTAATTTCAACCAAGTAGGAGCACCTGGTGTAACAATCATCATAGTTGAAGAAGAGGAGGCAGTAGTAGAGGGTGGTTGCACATTTACCTGAGGTTGAGAATCAACCCCCTGTTTCTCTTGCTGCTCTTGTTCCTCATTTGTTTTAGCAAGCTTTTCAGCTTCCTCCCTATCCTTTTGTTCTTGTATTCTCTTATCTTCTTCCTCTTTCTTCAACCTTTCTTCTTCTAATCTTCTTTTCTCTAATTCCTGGTTTCTTTCTTCCTCCAAAGCCTTAAGCTTTTCTGCATCTTCCTTTTCTTTTTGTTGCTTCTTGATTAGTTCTTCGGCCTCTTTCTCCTTTTGCAATCATTCTGCTTCCTCTTTCTTTTTGTGAGCTTCTTTAGCAAGCTTTAGCTTAGCCACCAAAACTTCTCTTTCTCCTCGATGTCTTGCCTTTTCTTCCTCAAGGTCATGAATTTTCTGTATCGACTCTAATTTATCATTTTCCTCTTTGATTCTGAACTCCATCTCCTTTTGTTCTTGTTTTTTTTCCATCTCTTCAGCTCTTCATTTGGCCTCTACCCATTGTTGCTGGAGTAAGGCATCAACTTGTATCTTGGCATCAATTACCTTTTGCTTCTCTATTGTTGTAGTGTGAGCTTGATCATCTGAGGCCTTCTTTGCCTCCTCAAATAGTGCCAACTGATCCACCTCTGTCATTACCTGTTCAGTATCCTCTTCTAGAGGCATATACTCTTGTACACCCTTCTCTGACAAAGTTTCATCAGAATCCGTCCCAACATCATGGATCTCTACCTCTACTCCTTTTCCCTTCATGGATTCAACAATATTATGAAGAGTCCCCTTTTTCACTTCTTCACTTTGCTGCTTTGTAAGTGGGACTTGAGTAGAGGATTCACCTAATGCAGGTGTTGAAGAAACTAGTCCTATTTGGTCATCTCCCTCTCGTGTCTCTGGTTCATCTTGAGCCACTGCTTCAAGCTCAATCTCTTCTATGTCTAGAGAGAGGAACTCCAAAGGCTCCTTGGGAGGTGTCTTTCTTTTGATCCTTTTATATCCTTTCCCCTTTTTAGGAGCTGGTCCTTGAGGAGTTTTGGTTCTTAGAACCACCCATTGAATGCTCCTATCCAAGACTGCTCACCCTATCTGCTTAATGTCAATGGTTTCCTCACTGTCCCAGTCAATTAGATCCAGGATTTTAGTCCCAATGTTTAAAGCTTCATACGATGGATCCAATACAACTCCATCATCCACCAATGTGTCAAGAATGTCATTTCTGATCCCAAGCTCTGCCATGAGTGATATGGGTAATCTCTCATAATTCTTCTTCCTGAGGTCATACTCATCGTGTCGGTCACTCCAGGAATCTTCCAACAAATTGAAATGTTTATCAAACACAGAAGGCAGCAAGGCATTCATTTTACTCTTCGGGTCAAAGTACTTCCGAGCTGTATACAAACCTAGCTTTAAATGTATCAACTCACTAGACACTACCTTTGCTCCTACCAGATGCTGACAGTTGTACTCACCCAACTTCATTGGGAACTTATGACATCCTGTCTTGTGCTTTAATCCAAACCGGGAATTAACCCCTAGAGCTTGATAAAAAAATTCCATCAACACTATCCTATTATTGCAACATCTTGGCAGCAAATGTGGATGACCTTCAAATCCAACTAGCCCGAAGTATGTGAACCTAGGGTATTGAATGTACCAACATCCCCATTCAGTGATAAATTCCGTAGCTTCTTGGCTCAATCTATACCCTGCATCCCCGTTGAGTTGGTTAATGATCACATATAGGAATGCATCATTAACCCTTCTGAATTGAGTCTCAGCAACTTGTAGGGACAGCTGGTTATAATGATCTCATGCTTTCTTTTGTCCCTCAGCATCTCCTATTATCCCCACTCTGTTCAGACCTAGGAAGATACCTACTCTTGCTGCTGCATACACAATGTAAGAAGTCATGAAAAAGCATTTAGTTTCCCTAATCTTGGTCAATTGATCATGAATGGCATCTGAAACAATCATCGGCCAATCAAATTGTTGGGTGCCATTTAAGATTATCTAGATGAAGGGAAACATCCATTGCTTTAAATGAAAGGCATCTCTCTTCCCAAAGGCCCTAGACAACATCATTATTAAATCCGATACTTCTTTATAAAAAATTTCCCTCTTTGGTTGGTCTGAGAGCTTCGTTAGAGACTTATTCTCTATTTTTAACCACCTTTTATTCAAGTGAGCCTTGTTGGATGCTTTGTATTTTTTATATTTCTCTAGGGCATCTGCCTCAGTTAACTACACCAAGTTCTTTGGATCCGAGACACTAAACATAATTTGAAACATTTGAGGAGTGAGATCAATGATTACATTATCTTGTGAATCCATGCATTGTCGGGTAGCCGGATTGTAAGCTCCTGTAGCTGTCATGATTAACTCTGGGCATTGGATTGATAGAGGAAATAGGGTGATATGAGCCAAACTAGAATCCACTATTCTCTTAGTTCTAGGTGTCACATCCTCATTGAATGTGTCCACATATGATTCCTCAAAGTTGTATTGTGAGATAAAACCTATTTTGACACATAACTATTTCATTTTCAATAAATAAATGTTATAAACCATTATCTTGAAAGACACAACCAAATATAAATTATTATGAATATATAAATATCACCCTTAAATAGTTTGTATGATATCTATAATTATTTACAAATTTAACATTAACTTAAAATAAATATAATAAATATTATAATATAATATATAATAATAATAATAATAATAATTAACTATAATACTTGAATATGTATATTTAATATTTTTTAAAGAATATAATATTATATAATAATAAATATATTTATATTATACATGATTTAATTTGTATTATATAAGATATAAATTATATATTGTATTATATTTGTATATTAATTTAATTTATATTGTATAAAATATATTCATTATTCATTATAATAATTTTAGATTTGTATTTAATAATTTGTAGTATAGAATATTGTTATAAATATAATAATAA